>CAIGQQ010032566.1:5936979-5962591 GCA_903798035.1 Danio albolineatus
ATTATTATTATTATTATTATTATTATTATTATTATTATTATTATTATTATCAAATATTTCCTAAATTATGTTCAACAGTGCAAATATTTTTTACAGTATTTCCTATAATATGTTTTCTTCTGGAGAAAATCTTATTTCACTTAAGAACAGTTTTAAAAAACTAAACTAATTTTAGGGTAAAAAATATTAGCTCCCTTAAGCAGTCTTTTTGATTGGCTATAGAGCACACCATTGTTCCACTAGAAATTGCCTAATTAGCCCTACTGTAACTTACCTAGTAAGTAATCCAGTAAAGCCTTTAAATGGCACTTTATGCTGAATACTAATGTCTTGCAAAAATGCAGTGAAATATAATTTACTGTCATCATTGCAAAAATATAAGAAATCAGTTATTAGAAATTAGTAATTAAAATATTGTTTATAAGTGTGCTGAAAAACCTTTTCTCTGTTAAACAGAAATTGAGGAAAAATAAAAAAAGAATTCAAATGTCGGCTAATAATTCTGATCTCAGCTATATATGGTACAGTAAAGTGTGAGTTTGTATAACGGACAATTTAGAGTAAAACGTTTTTTTTTTTTTTTTTTAACTGTCAATGAATGTGGACATAATGGAACAGTGCAGTCAAATTGCATTACGAGTCTGATTCTGTAACCTGCTAGCGTATGTATACTAATTTTTCTTCCAACAATGTAATGAATTGTCTTACATCGTAATAAACAGACATTTAGCAAGTATATATATCAACATGCATAACTATTTACAGCTTTCATGTTTTACTTTAAATTATATTGTATTATCATTGTTCTTAATAACCGAGCTGATATAAATAGCATCAGCTGTGGCTTTATGTACCATTTTACTCCTTTGTTGCATGGTGTCCAAACATGTGGACAGTTAGTAAAACAAAACAAAAAAATACAAAATTGAAATGAATTTACATGTTTGGATGTTTTAGATGTTTTTAAAAACTATATTTTCCATAATGCATGAAAGAAGACTAGAAAGTAATTCATAAGCAAGAATTCATAAGTTGATCTTCACAGAATCCTAATCTTAACTGCTCCTTTCTTTACCTTCTCAACTGTGCTGGCAACTTCAACTGCTCTATATGCAGCTCCACCTCTGGGTTCAGTGGGTCCCCTGGTACAGCTCCACGTCTGGGCTCAGTGGATCTCCTGGTGCAGCTCCACTTCAGGGCTCAGTGGGTCTCCTGGTGCAGCTTATGTGTAGTATATGTGGTTTTGCCATTATAATCAGTGGAGGAAAAATAAAGCCTTGAATTGAAAGCCGTCACTGTGATCTTCATTGACTTTAAACTTCAAAAGACAGAATAGAATAGGCAAGTTTTTTTTTTTTTTTTGCACAATGATGTCATTAATAGAAGATGGCTGACAGTGACAGCTATGTGATAAACGCACCAGGCATTTTGTGAAAATATTTTATACAAAGTCAATTGAGGTTAAAAATTGTATGTACTGTGAAGTATGACCATGTGAGTATTATAAAATAAATGTACAGTAAAATGTTGCTTTCAGTCACCAAAACTAATTGTCAATGTATGAGGCCATCATGCAACAGTGCAGTAAAATTACATTGCAAGTCTGATTCTGTAACCTGCTTCTATATCTATTCTATTTTTTCAACAATTTAATAAATAGTCTCTTATCATAAAATAAAGTATTTTCAAATAATTTATCAATAATAAAAAAAAAAAAACAGAAATACACTGTAGAAAAAAAACAAAAAACAAACGCTGGGCTCCACCCAATCATTTTGTGTTGGGACAACATGAAGAAATTAAGTTAACTTTGTTTTTACAAATTTGGACATAAAACAATTAAGTTAGGTATAGTGTGTCCACAGTCATATTGGGGTGATATAAAGACAATAAGTCTCTTTTTTTTTTATTTCCTGATGTTAAAATAGGATCCAAATCCCTCCCATTTTGAGGCCCACCGCAACATAAAGTAGGAGTGCGGTTTCCACGCCCACTGAATTGACAGCCGCGTACTGACATGTCTCCTCAGTAACGCGTATAATTATATCAACAAGACAGGACGTGCGCAAAGCAACTGGGATTAAAAGATCTGTTGAGCTAGCTGTGATCATCAATCATGATCAAATGTGATCAAGAATGAGTTTTACAACAGTGCATGTTTGTAATGAATTACAGCGATTTTACAGTCTTTACTTCATCACCACAGCCTCATATCCGTACAATCAAAGTATTTAGGACTTTCACACAAAATAAGATTAATTTCTTGCCTGCTGTAGAGAAATCATATTTACCTGAAACTATATTGTTACATTTCATGCGTTGATATACTATCAATGTGATGATTTGCCCATATTACTGAGTCTCTGCATATGCTGTATATGTATTACTACTGTTATTGCTACAATGTTTTTTTGTTATTATATTGTAACTTAACTGTTCCTAATAATTGAACTGATATTGCAAAATTCATTAAAAATATATAAAAACATATTGTCAGCTGTGACTTGATGTCCCATTTTACTCTTGTTAGATGCTGTCCACATATGGACAGTTAAATCATTTTTATTTAAAGCAGAATTTTGTGAAAAATTAAATGGATTTAAATTTTACCAATCACATCAACTTATAAAAACTATATATTTTTAAAATAAAATCTAGGTAATATTTTCCATAATTCATGGATGAAAGAACACCAGAAAGTAATTCAGAAATGAGTGTTTAGTGATCTTACCTTCTGCACTTTTTATTTCTCTCCTGACTGTGCTTGCAACTACAACTGTTTTACATGCAGCTCCACTTATGGGCTTAGTGGGTCTCCTGGTGCAGCTCCACCTCTGGGCTCAGTGGGTCTCCTGGTGCAGCTCTACCCCTGGGCCCAGTGGGTCTCCTGGTGCAGCTCCACCACTGGGCTCAGTGGGGCCAAGGTGCAGCTCTACCAGTGAGACCAAGCCAAGAATTGTACATAAACAGGCACACCTGACTCTCATTTTTGGCTATGCTCTTGATTTAGTTACTATAGTTAACAAAATACTTGGTATAGTATATGGTTTACTTTTATAATCAATGGAGGAAAAAGAAAAACTTGAAATTAAAGTGATCTCTGCGATGAGCAATGACTTTTTGAATTCTTCAAAAGACGTGCAACTGACATAAAACATTTCTAAAAATCCACTTTTGCGCTGGTTGCAGCATTTAGAGAAACAAAAAGGGATGGTCGTATCAAAAACATTACAGTATCCAAAGCCCAAATTTTTAAGTATATTCCTATGCCGGTATAAATTTATGCCATTTTTATAGATGTATTTCTTGACAATGTCATTTTATAAGTATCTTTTAATTACATGTAATTATGAGCAACTGTTTGTTATGTCATATGTATAAAACATTTAAGAACATTGAACACAAAATAACTAATATTCTATTCACATTTTATTGAAGCATAACATTAATTATGAAAAAGAATCAAAAAAACATTCAACAGAACAAAAATTAAAATTGGGACAAAACAAAATTCATTCTCAGAATGCCTGAAATTAACAATTCATTCATTCAAATCATTTGAGATCTGTTGAACTGTACACATCTCAAGACTTATTTTTTTTCTTTTTCTTGTGACGTCTCTCCACATCTGAAGAGTGGGAATCCCTGAGGACAAAGCACAAGCAGAGAACAATATAGTTTTTCTACCTCAATACATGTCATGACTCGTATTCATAATATTCAATATAGGATAAACAACAACAACAACAACAACAACAAACATTTTAAAAGAATGGTTGCATTCTGATTGTTTAGGTCAGTGAAAGTAGGAACAGGTGTTCATTTAAAACACCTTAATATGTAGAATACCTTTTACTGAAACAATCAACTGTGTTAGTAAAACTCAACTAATAAAAAACATCAGCTCATAATTCGTTAATGAATCTTTAATGACCTTACCTCCTGCTCCTTTTTTTCCTCTCTCGACTGTGCTTACGACTACGACTTCGGCTGCGCTTGCGGTGTCGTTTGTGCTCATGTTCGTCTCGGGAGCTGATACGAGATACACGCGACTCAACGGACGCAGAACGACCTTTCTCAGATTCCCCTCTGCAACCATAAACCAACATAAAACCATTATCAGTCAATCTGTGCTGGAAAGTGATTGAGGAAAGTGATTGACTGGAATAAAAATCAGATATGTGACCTGTGAGACGACTGCTGTGAGGCTCGGGACTCCTCGTCCTTTGCTTCCTGCCAAATCCTGCCTAGTTCTCCAGAGTGGACATTGATGACCTCCCGAATTACCTAGAAAAAGGAAGGAAAATGCATAAAACCATGCTAACTTTTTTTTTTCCCAAGCCATCTACTACAGTTCAAATCCAATATGCAATAGTATATTGATACTTGATACTTCTTTTTACATCCTAAGTAAATTATATTACATTGAATGTACACTTTTACTTTGAGTTCTGGAATTCAAATATAATACAAGTATGTTGAAACCAAGCAGCAACCTCCCGTTCTCCCACGGGAAGCCAATATGGAAGTAACTAAAACTGCAATTCATCGAATTGCACTAGTCCTGGCTAAATAGTAGCGCAAATCTCTAATGAGCCGACTGTTATAATGGCCAACTTTACAGCAGAAAAAGGTGTTTACAGCCTGGTACAAAGAGCGATTTTGGTTCATAAAGCTAATATTACCCTTCATGACAACTGTGAGGGAGGTGAATTTTTTTATAACTCATCTGTGTCCTTTACATTAAGTTATATTAAGTCTGCATAATTAAGGGCATCTCGCTGGTCGCAGTCATGTCACCTCAGCTGATTCTGGCTGATTAGCCACTGATCTCGGTATATTCATCGTATTTTTGTGTTGTTTTATGTGGCTTTACACAGTCAGTTGACTTTTGGAATTATTTCCTACAATTATCATATGATATGGCATGCAGTGTGCACTTAATTGCGTTCACAAACCATTCACATGGCCTTCATTTCCCAGGTGAGTGTAATTATGATTTCATACCATATCTATAAATGTATTTGTTTTATTTAAGATAATTTATCATTTATAATGTTCTTTAGACCTGTGATGCACTCCAGAATCTGACAGACTGATTAGCTGTAGGCTATAAAACAGTCATTAACTGTTGTCATACAGTGTTATGCCTGGATTTCATCAATAGCCTATAACACAGTCTATATCTGAAGTATTTGGAAGTAATTCGCATTTCCCTCCTGTAGAAAAACGTCATAAGAACAATGTTTAGTGGCTTAGTATATTACAATATTTTTAAAAGGCTAAACACTTTATTATTATTGTATACAACCAAGCACATGTGGTCAGAACACAAACGAGTCGCAGGTAATGAAGGGAGAATGCTTTTCTCCCAAACTAAGCAAAAATGCCAGCATGCTTCTCTTGTTCCTCTCATGCTCCACCTCTTTGCCCTTATTTGGATACCACTAGCTGGAGCAGTGACGTGCGAACAAAATGGCGCCGGTTGGCCATGCCCACTTGTGGCCTCTTTTGAGCTCTTCAGAAACCTATAGGTGACATCACGGATACTACGTCCATATCTTTTAAAATCTATGGTTGAAACCTTGGTTTTGCTAGCACCATGCTCTACTATTTGGACTAAAATCAGGGGTTACCAACATCACCATAGCGCCATTTACCATTCGTTCATTTAGAACGAATCTTTAATGTGACTCGAGAATAATGAGTCCTCTCAGGGAGTGATTCGTTCATTTGGGGATGCGCACATTTGTGCATGTGGAGGAGAAAATTAGTTAATTTTTCAAGTCCTCTATCAGGTTTTAGTCATTCTTTCATCACGTATAAGGCAGAAGACAATCAAATGCATTTAGAGCTGGAAAAATATTTGATTTGTTCATCTCTCAAGTCCTCGAAATCTTGAGTCAACGAAATGACTCGAAAAAAGATTCATTCGTCTCAATGAACGGGACTCAAAGGTCTGAATCAGTAAAATGAACCGAACTTCCCTTCACTAGCTTCAAGACAAAAACACATGTATTCTCCACTTTCTATAATGTCCAACTCGGAGCAACTACGTTACAGTGGTTAGAAGAGTGTCGGCTATGTTAAAAATGCTGTAGATTTACACAATTGATAAAATGTACAAACATGGTACAACGTAGTGCATGATTTGTTAATAATTGTTAGTGGCTAATGAAAACATTGTAAAAGTGATCATTTAAAAATGTATATACTTGCAGAGGTTTACAGAAATGTGTTGCATATTTATTATTTATTCAACCTTGTTAAATCATTGTTGACAACTATTGTGAGAAATCATTAACATGATCAGTGTCTTCACATTGATGAATATAATTAATTATTAATACCATATAATTAAAAGTAAACTGAGCAAATTGGTTATTTGAGAAGTGTGTATCAAACTGGTAGCCCTTCACATTAATTAGTACCTAAGAAGTAGCTCTCAGTTTCAAAAAGGTTGGTGACCCCTGGACAAAACAAATCACAAACAAATCACAGACCTCGGTGTAAGTCTTCTTGGTGATGTGAACATTTTTCGCTCTGTAAGACTGTCTTCGCCTCCTGTAGTCCCTCATCTCAGCCAAAACCTCAAGATGAGACTTTGGCCCACTCTGATCCACATCTGTAGAGTAGATGAATAAAAAGCACTAAAATAAACAAATAACATTTAAAGCAATCTGGTACTTAGTATATTAATGAATGCAAGGTAAATAAAAAAGACTATGGTGAAGATGAATGGATCTGATTGATTAAATGATTTGAAAGTGAAGGTGAATTTGTAAAATGTTCTTTAATATTGCAACATTTTGATCTAGTCATGTAGACAATGTTTCACTGAGGGCTCGGTGGGCCCTATGGTGCAGCTCCAACATAGGGCTGAATTGAACTTCTGGTGCAGCTCTGAATCAGGGCTCAGAGAGCCCCATGATGTAGCTCTGGTTCAAGACTGATTTATACTTCTGCGTCAAGCGTATGCGTATGCTGTGGCGCAGCCTTCACGCAGTTGCATACGCCTCGCCGCGGCTGTCGCTGATAAGCACATCTCAAAAAAATGTAACTACACATCGCAACGACACGTAGCGCAAACTCTGAGATTGGTCGGCTTTGTAGCGCTGACAAGCGTGGGTGGGGGTGAGAGCCGCGCGATCCCGTTGTTTACAAGTGTCGAGTCCCGTGAAGGAGCTCCAGGCGGAAACTGTTGTTTTGTGTTTACCTTATGATTAAAGTTGCTGCAAGTCCGCCACCTCCCACCTCAGAATGAGCGAGTTTTAGCTACTTAACATTAAGGTAGCTTTTAGAAAAAACAAAGCACCAGTGAAGAAACACGACATAGAGGAACATAAAAACCTACTGCATGAAAGAGTTTCGGAAGTGTTATTGCAGAGCAACACAAACAGTGTGCAGAAGTATAAATGTACAGCAGCGCACAAGGCATTCGCCGTGGGTCACGCCAATCACTCAACGCAGAAGTATAAACCAGGTTTAAAGTTTAAGTTATGATGCATTTTCCATTTCACAGCAGTGTTCATTTCGTTAATAAAATTGTGGGTGGAAAAATGTTCGTTGATTATACCTTGACACAAATAGAAACTTGACAGGTTCTCTGCACTAGGAACATGACTGAAAGCTATGATCCTCGCATATAATGAACGAAAAGCGTATTATTGTTGACAAATAAAGAAAAAACTAATCAACACTAATTGTTTGTTATAATGTGCTGCATTGAGCTGTTCATTCATTAGATGAGAAGCCTGGAGTGTTCATTTAGTCACATTACTGGTGAAGTTTCTGTTTGTGTCAAGCCATTTTAGTTGATTAAAATTATTGACCAAATATGTCATAATGACCAAAATGTAGGACATTTCTGTAATGGACTAAACCACACAAAATAAAAGATAAATCAGGGATATTTGATAATCTAATTCGAGTACCTTTTTTAAGCTTAGCAACAAGATCCACATAAAGATCCTCATTGTTGTATTCTGTCTTTGCAATTTGCTGACTGGCTTCATACATCACATGATCATAGACGGCCAACCGGTCTGCCACAGTAAGGTCACATAATGAGCGCTTATGGTTCTGAGGGATGTCAGGGAGATCTGCAGATGTGTGACCTACAAAAACAAAACATGTATATAGATTAATCTACTTTTTTAAGTAACACTTTAAAAATAAAACTCTTTGAAAATTGAGATTTATTGTCAAAATATGTTTATTTATAGGACATTTTTACAAGTAAAATATTAAATGACCAATCTAAAAAAAAAAAAAAATCCAGTTCAGAAATAGTAAGAAAGACACTCCCAAAACGTAATGGGACAAACCAACTATCCTTAATATTTTTTGTTTGTTTTATGTTCATTAGGAATGGGTGTAACCAATTACAAAATAAGCGATGAGAAGTAAAGTATTCAGGATCAAGGCTTTAAAAGGATATTGAGCCAAAGGATACAGCAAGTACGAGTGGAATATTGTCTAGACCAGACTTCCTTAAATACTCACCCCTGTTACTGGAAGAAAAGAACACAAATAAACATTGAATATATTTTTTTATAGCCAGTATTAAGACCTGGATGGCGCTAATGCATTTTGGCAAACATAATTTTAAATATGGCATATTACCACTTGAATACTGAAATCACTGTTTGGATGAAGGAGTTGGCTAGCTTAATACTAACTTTGTGTGTGGAGTCCTGTTGATCTCCCATGAGATGCATTTTCCCTGCTCTGAAGAATTATTTGCTGAAATTTGTCTTTTTCTGCAAGAGATAAAAACAACCATTGAACAACCACACACAGACTGCAAAACTCTATTTAAAAAAAAAGGATAAAAAAAAAGATAAAAAAATATGATCATCAAGAACTTATATGAAATAGTTATTACTAAAAAATATTTTACCAAGAAAAAATAATAAAAACTCACCTAAGGTAATGGAAGTAATGTTAGCTTGCTCATAGTATGCTGATGGATCATACATTTCCGCCTGTAAACAAAAGACGAACCAAACTCAACATTTCTGTTCAAATTACCCAGTATATTAAAATGTTTTGCTGTCATTTATGTGGTTCTTTACTTACCTGTTCCTCTTTAGAGTATCCCTGCTGTGTGAGCCAACAAACGGCTTTGTGTTTCTCCATCCTGTCCTGTGGAACTGTGTGGTTTGGATCGTATGGACAGACTTCCATCTGTCAAATTATAAAATCACACAGGTGAAGCACAGATGAATTCAAGAATTCAAGAGGCAATAAATGATGTCCAAATAGGAAAAATCTGAAAATTTTAAAAGACATCTTCTATATAGTTTCTTGTTTTAAAATCCAACTACTGTGAAATACTGTCCCATATAATAATAAAAATTATTTTTTTTCCCCCCATTTTTTCTTCTAATCAAAAAACAAAACAAAAAACAAAACTGTATTTATTGATATTTATCTAGGTATTCAGTAAATTGCATGTAATTTTATACTGTTTTGATCTTAAATCTTACTTATTCATATTGTTTGCATTAAAATGTATTATTTTACTTATTTAACTTTGTAAACATGTGTTTATTTTTTTCCAGTAGTGTTTGTTTAAATATTTAATTTTTTAATCATACTTTATGAAATAGTTATTTCTGATTTATTAATAAACATTTTTATTTCTCCCCAAACATTTTCGCAGACTACCTACAGCTCCCTTGTTGACCCAAAAAGGCCTTTTTGTCATCATTTACTCTTCCTTCACTTGTTCCAAAGTGGTTTGACATTGCTCATCTTTTAAATACAAAACAAGGTAATTTAAAGAAAGCTGAACATCAAACCTGTAACCATTGACTTCCAAATTGGAAAAAACAAATACCTTAGAAGTCAATAGTTGCAGGTTTGGATTTTTTTTGTTTGTTTGTTTTTTTTTTTTCAAAAGAAAAAAAAAGCCAAACAGATTTGGACCAAGTGAAGGAAGAGTAAATCATGACAAATCTTTCATTTTTGGCTGAAATATAACTTTTTGAATTGAATTCAATTTAGTGTTCAACAGAAAAAAAACACACAAAAGTTAAAAACCACTTGAGGTTAAGTAAATAGTGAGTACATTTTAATTTTTGGGGATGAACTTGAAGCCCTTTACATAGTTTGATGTAAAAAAGGGATTGCATAAATGGTTATAAATACAATCAAACAATCAACCAACCAACCAACCAACCTACTAACATTACAATAATTAACACAAAAAGATCTAAGAGCAATTCAAGCATTATGGATACATAATGACATAGAAAGTATATGTTAACATTATATTAAAACATTTGTTTATATTTTCCAAAACAACTTCCACAGAATTAAGGTATCAGAAAAATATTAATATTTGGATGTGACCAAAACAAGTTTGTCTGTGAGTTTACAATAAACAACATACTTTGCAAAAATTCTGTGAATTAAACTGCAAACCCCAAAATAAATAATGCTCATCAAGATGCTAAGAGTTGTCTCACTATACAACAACAATGACTGATTTTATTTTATTTAACTTTTTTTGCATTTATGAGGTAAAAGCTTCGTTATGGATGTGACATCTCTCCATTATGGATGTGACAAATGTAAAACTAGCACTTGTGTGACTTTGGTAAATCAAATATAATTGTTTGAAAGCATTGACAGATACAGTTTTGAGTATTTTTCAAAGTACTGTAAAATACATGCTTATATAAAAAAACAACGTTTTGGTGAAAAAAAAAAAGGTTGACATGGAATTAAACGCAACATTTTAGCAACCATCACTTGCAATGATCTAATACTTGTGGAAATTTCAATGAACAGTGATATTATTATAAACCACTGTAAACAAAACTAGAAAAGAAAAATATAAATGCAAGAGTTTTATTGTGAAATCACAGAAATGCTAACGACTGCATTGTGACAACTCACTATTTGTTGAAAATTGTTAACATTAAGCGGGTATAACTCAATAATAGATCATTAAGGTAAATGCTACAGAAAACCAGAAATTTGTTCCCTGCTGAACAATTAATTCTCTTATAGTTAACGTACGTGTGTGTGTTTTCTAGCATATACCTGGACTGCATGTGTATCTAATTCCTGTTTCCATCCCAGCGCCTCAAACAAATCCTTCAGCTCAGCTTGACAATTTTCTGAGAAGTCTGTGAGCTCCTGAAGACACTTCATGCGCTCCTGAAGACCCGAAGCAAACGATGTTTCACACATTTTACATTCGGAGAGCTTGAAAGTAAGCTATGCCTTCCTTCTGTGAATGTTGTCTGTGTGAGCGTTGTTAGTTGTGGCGCTTCAAAATGACGTAAGCACGACATGACGGCAAACTGTGGTTGCCACGACCGCGAAAGTCCTGCGTTTTATGAACATTTTCTCAATCAAGGACAAGGTATCTAACATACATAACCTTCAGTCAAATAATTAAATAAATTTATTTAGTAGGCTAAATAAAAATCCAAATCGATTATATATTTAATCGATGAAATATATTAAATGGATGATGCATCCCATAACGCATTTCTTGTTTTTTTGCGCCAACAAAGCAGTAGGGGTTCAATCTTCAACTAAAAAGAGCTTATAAAAGAAGTATAGCATACGTTTTTATCCATGATATTTGTTGCGGTTGCTCTTTTAGTTGTGATGCTATTAAACTTTTATTCTCATTTAGTTGCCATTAAACGTTTTTATTTGCAATGTAAAAAAACTGTTCCAAAGAATGTGTGGATTCAGTCTATGTCAGGAATAAGGGCCAAAAAATCTAAACAAAATGTGTGAAATTTCTCTGCGCCAGCAAATAAACTTTGACTGTGGCAACATATTGAAAGGAACAAAAGTTGATGAAAGTGCTGTCAAATGTGAAGTGGGTGTGAGCATTTATGTACTGTATGTATTCAAAACTTCAATAGTAACTGGTTGTTGAGTCGCCTTATCTTAAAAAGGTGTTTGACACATTCAAAATTTGACACAATCAAATTTAATGTGTGTTTTATAATGTCTTTTGACCCTGCTCAGTATACGGTGTACTTTGAAGTCCTCATAAAAAATTAAAATGAAAGTTTTGTAAGCCAAAAACTGTTTTGTAAATTATTCTTTACAATACAAATTACAAATTAAATGACACTTTTTACAACATAAATTGTGCCAAAGAAGCTAACATCGATGGAGAAAAAAGAATAAAAAACCATATAAATATTTTAAGAATGTGGAAGATTCCAGCATATCAGGCAGGCAAAGAATATTATATTATTCATTCATTTATTTTCTTGTGGGCTTAGTACCTTTATTAATTCGGGGTCGCCACAGCGGAATGAACCGCCAACTTATCCAGCATTTTGTTTAAGCAGCGGATGCCCTTCCAGCTGAAACCCATCTCTGGGAAACATCCATACATTCTCATTCACACATACACTATACGGAAAATTTAGCTTAGCCAATTCACCCGTACCGCATATCTTTGGATTGTGGGGGAAACATGAGCACCCAGAGGAAACCCATGCAACCATGGGGAGAATATGCAAATTCCACACAGAAATGCCAACTGACCCAGCCGAGGTTTGAACCAGTGACCTTCTTGCTGTGAGGTGACAGCACTACCTACTGCGCCACCGTGTCGCCCAATATTATATCATTTATTCATTTTCTTGTCGGCTTAGTCCCTTTATTAACCTGGGGTCGCCACAGCAGAATGATCTGCCAACTTATCCAGCATTTTGTTTTACGCAGCGGATGCCCTTCCAGCCACAACCCATCTCTGAGAAGCATGTTCGCCTCACAGCAAGAAGGTCACTGGTTCGAGCCTCGGCTGGGTCAGTTGGCATTTCTGTGTGGAGTTTGCATGTTCTCCCCGTGGTTGCGTGGGTTTCCTCTGGGTGCTCCAGTTTCCCCAACAGTCCAAAGATATGCGGTACACTAAGCTGACAAGAAAATAAATTAATGAATGAATTTTACATTTTAAGCACTATTTTTAGCTGGATTAGCTTGTTGGATGGTCATCATAACCGCATTTTTTCAGGTACCAAAAACATTTGCTAAATATATAGAATGAATAAATATGAATAAATACTTTAAATACGAAATTATTATGTTAAAAAAGTTTTAAATGAAAAAACAAACAAAAAAATAAATAAATAAATAAATAAATAAAATAAATCGATAGCCTATTGTCTTTTATTAGGCAAATAACAAACTGGCCAGCACATTCAACTTTCCTCAGTCAGAATTTGCCTTTCTGAATAATAAAAAATAAAAACATAATAATATTAATAATGTGGAGGTTCACTTTTTGAAAGTTCATACAAAAATAGCCTAATTAGAATTAAAATGAACTTAAACATGGGCCACTTTTAGTGCTTCAAATCTTTGAATTGGTATTCTTTTCTTTCAAGAGGAAGGTCCAAGATTCTGAATAAAATGTGGTCTACTTGTGGCGAAAGATGGCATGGCAATCAAAATATGACAAATGAGCTGATGTCTTTCGAACCATTCGAACCCCCTTGGGTACGGGCCTGATTTGTATCGTGAATGGCACAAGCATGCAATGTGAAGGAGATAAATGATTCAGAAAAGGTAATGGTTTATATTAGGATGAATGAAATATGAATTTGATTCCTACCACCATTAAGTCTGACAACATGTACCAAATATGTTCGTTTTTGTTGTGTTTAATAATATGCTTCAGGAAAGGATCTTTACCATTGTAGTCATCTGACATCTTACTTATCGTAGTAAACTGTCATTCTAGTGTTGTCCACCAGATGGCAGCACATCTTCATCTAATGAGCAAACACTTTTCTTGTTGTTTTAGCAACCTTATTGATGGAGACAGGCTCAGTTATCAATTTTATGATGCTGCCTACGTCGTTGGTCCCAAACAGCAAGCTTCTGAATCTGGCTCAACAATATGACTCACTTTATAAAGTAAGCAAAACGCGTGGTAGCCTATCTATCCACGCATTCCTGATTCTTTGAATAACGTTGACCGCAGTGAATCATTGTGAACTTTCCTCTTTTCACTGGATGCATTTCTTTTTGAAGGACTTTACTCCCAAAAGCATTTCAGTATAATTATGTGAAACCAAATGAATCATTGATTTTTATATTATTGTTATAAACCTTGAGATGTATACACCATTAAGTAACTTGCAACGATTTCCTGCAGAGGCAGATGCTTCACGTGTTTTAGACATTACAACACCTGACAGCGTATTAAATCAAGGATGAGCCAAAAGACTCACTGAAGCTTATTCTTTGTCTCTCTAGGAATAGAGATGGAAATAATGGCGTGCTCTCATTGCACGGGCCATCTGTGGACGAGTTTTTCTGCTTCCATATTCACTTGATAACCAGTGTAGGCGTTGTGGCCTGATGCTACGCTAACGCATAATGACGATACTAGTATAAAGTTTGCCGCTCCCACGCAGAAGCAGGTTATCGCTGACGTCTGCTGGCAGAGCTCTAACACCTGCGTTAAGAATACCTGCGGAGGAAAAGATAATTGGTATCTAGAAAAATTCAAATGAAACATCTAAAAATACATCGGACCGAATGAATAAGAGCCTAGGTTCTCAGTTGGCAGAAGCAAGAAGATGTTTTTTTTAATGTCACATTACAATACTGTATGTTCTACAAATAATTGATGGGCATCATTTGCAGCATTTTCTGTTCTTTTTAATTTTCAGCCACATTTATCAACTATAGGCTACCATTTACTTAAAAGTAGGCACAGTGTTGACTTTTAATGTAAAACAACCCCTGCCAAGAAGATTTTTTTTACACACATTTGAACTAAATTGGAAAGCTTTTTATGTTTTTTGGTGATTCATTTATTTGAAAACGAAATGAAATTTTTTTAGGAAACGCCAGGGTTTAGAAAGAACACATCTTAAAACTTGAGGTGATGTGAAACATATAAGAAATATTTTGACCCTGGATTTAAGAGACAGGTCAAGTTTTATATTTCTTTTTCCCCCCAATCCTTTTAAAACGGTACTGATGCCTAAACACTGCCTTAACCGTTACTTAAAAAGATTATTATTTTGCAGAAATATGACATCATTTAGGGTGCCACAATGGCGTAGTGAGTAGCACGTTCGCCTCACAGCAAAAAGGTCGCTGGTTCGAGCCCCGGCTGGGTCAGTTGGCATTTCTGTGTGGAGTTTGCATGTTCTTCCTTTGGTTGCGTGGGTTTCCTCCGGGTGCTCCGGTTTCCTCCACAAGTCTAAAGACATGTGGTATAGGTGAATTGGGTAGGCTAAATCGTCCATAGTGTATGAGTGTGAATGTGTGTGTATGGTTGTTTCCCAGATATGGGTTGCGGCTGGAAGGGCATCCGCTGCGTAAAAAATATGCTGGATAAGTTGGGGGTTCATTCCGCTGTGGCGACCCCGGATTAATAAAGGGACTAATCGACAAGAAAATGAATGAATGAATGAATGACATCATTTAGGCTGTCACAGTGGCGCAGTGGGTAGCACACCTCACAGTAAAGAGGTTCGAGCCCCGGCTGGGTCAGTTGGCATTTCTGTGTGGAGCTTGCATGTTCTCCCCACGGTCGCGTGGGTTTCTTCCGGGTGATCCAGATTCCCCCACAGTCCAAAGACGTGGTAAAGGTGAATTGAATAAGTTAAATTGGCTGTGTATGAGTGTGAATGAGTGTGTATAGATGTTTCCCAGTGAAGTGGCTGCGTGAACTATATGCTGGATAAGTTGGTAGTTCATTCCTCTGTGGCGACCCCTGATTAATAAAGGCACTAAGCCGAAAAGAAAATGAATGAATGATGAGAGCATTTATTTTTGCTCAAAAGAATCTCTGCTGATTGTCCTGGCCTATCAGTTTTCACACAATAGATTTCACTACACTGTAAAAATGACAAAAAGTCATAACAAAAAATGTTTTGTTTACTTTTATTAAGTTAATCAGGTTTCAACTAATTGTTTTAAGCTATACAAAGTTCAATATAATATTTTAATCAACGTAGAAACATTTTGACATAAGTTAAAAGCCCGTCATCATACCTTCTTGGTCACAGTTTGCCATGCGGTAACATTTTTAATGATCAATAAACATATTTTTGGGACCACACAGTGGCTCAGTGGTTAGCACTGTCTCCTCACAGCAAGAAGGTTGCTTGTTCGAGTTCTAAGTGGATCAGTTGGTAATTCTATGTGGAGTTTGCATGTTCTCCCTGCGTGTTCGCGTGGGTTTCTTTGGGGTGCTCCGCTTTTCTCCCACAGTCCAAAGACGTGGTATAGGTGAATTGAATAATCTAAATGGGTCATAGTGTATGTGTGAATGAGTGAGTGTGTATGGGTGTTTTCCAGTACAGGGTTGCAGCTGGAAGGACATCCGCTGTCTAAAACATATGCTGGATAAGTTGGTGGTTCATTCTGCTGTGGCAACCATTTATGAATAAAGGGAGTAAGCTGCAGAAAAATGAATGAAACTTATTTTTGTACTTGTTTAAAATGCATCAGCTGATAACCAGTATTATTTATTTTCATACATGCACTTGTCAGCTCATCATATCTATAGTTATCTTCAGCATTTGCTTTTTCATCTCTACCCTTCTTTAATTCTGACTGTGAAACAAACAACGGTCCAGTTCAGTGTTGACGTATTCATAACTAAATAGCGTAAATGATTCAGAGCACATAGGTGAGCTGCTCATACACCTGTTCACTTCCACCGCCTTTGATTTTAGGCTGATTACTGCAAAATCTGCATTCTGATTTATCCAATTAAGCTACAGTTATAAGGGTACAGTACATTGTACTAGGTTGCGATATGCGAACTTTAAAAAAATACATCCAAAATGAAATAAGGGACCTTTGAAATAGCAAAATAGTGACCCCAGCATCAGCCTAGGCTTGTGTGTGTTTTTGTTTTATAGCAACACTTCTGATAGCCCTTTATTGAGAAGCAATCAAGTTTGTCATGAAAAAGGAAGCAATTTTCTCAGCCCAGACATTGTCGACAGACATCACTGGACAGCAGCGGCTGAAGCGGAAAAGATTTGCGGTAATAAAAACCATGTCCCACTCAGAGACCCTTACAGTTCACTCGATTTTCTCTTTCCCACAGAAGCCTTATTGCTTTTCTCCTTCTACTTTTCTGCGTCTCACTCAGAAAACTCTGCCATTGAATGTATCTCAGTCCGAAAGCACAAAAGAATGCCCTCTTCGATTAGTTCTAGCCCTTGAACTATCGAAATTACCACCTCACGGACAAAAAAATGATCACAAAAACAGCAATGGTGTGATAAAAAAATGGTGTCTCGGGATTTACCCGAATTTTTCAGTATATTCGGTCACGTCTGCAGTATGGAGCTCGCACTCTGCTAGATTAGCACTGGCTGCCCACTGTTGGAAATAAACGTGTGGCCTGTGGCATACCAAACGCGGCCTATTAGTGTGCAGCCCACGTGGGCAAACGCTCGCTCTCTGCCCTCACCCCTCCTGCTCCGTCTCTCTCTCGCACTTGTGTCTCCTCTGGCTCAGTGGTGTGTTTCTCAGAGATAAGACCCTTGCTCATTTCACACATGAACAGAATGGTGGAGGAAGAGAAAACAGAGCTCTGATGGCAGAAGAAACTCCGCCTCCAGCCGCAGCGCTTGATTGGTCGGTCCCAAAGGTGGGTGTGTTTGCAAAACACAAAAACTGACTAGCTGCAGAGCCTCAGTATTTAATGTGTCGGCCGCAGAGGTTCTTGCGTAAATAAAACATTTATAGTGAAGTCAAATTAGGTCAGATGAAGTTTATCTTAGATTTTTTATTGCTATGGGCCAAATGTAAAAACAACAGCAAAAATAGAATTCTATCAGAACCTTAAAATTTACAATATGTTTCAGTTATATAATAAACAATGTGCAAGTAAAGGAAACCAGTTTTTTTTCATCTGTTGTGTTTAATCTGGATAATATTTCTATTATTATTTAAATCAAATGACATCAGTTGTGTATCTTTATAGTTATCATATATCCTTCAAATATTTATGTTGATTGCTTTAGTCAGTTGTTATATAATTCACAATTTTTACAAAAGCAATTAGCACAATTAATAGCCATAAATAATATTTAATAAAATAATAATAATTTAATTACTGTATTTAAATATTAAACTTATTATTACAAATTTTGATCATTTTTAATATAATTATGCTATTTTATCTAAGTAAATTGAAAATTTTTGTATTCATGAATTTTATCTGCTGTGTTTAATCTGAATAATATTTCTATTATTATCCTAATCAAATGACATCAGTTGTGTATCTTTATAGTTATCATATATCCTTCAAATCTCAAGTCAGTTGTTATACAATTCACATTTTTTACATAAGCAATTAACACAAATAATAGCAATGTGTAATATTGAATAAAAATCATAATAAATTAATCACATTATGTAAATATTAAAGCTATTATTACTATTTTTATCATTTCTAATGTAATGATGTCTACTATTTTTAGAGCTTTTACTTTTATTTTGGTTTTTTTTAGGTAGTTATTTTATTTGAGTAAAAAGAAAGTGCAACTTTCTTTCACACAAAAGTATCACAGTTAATCACATTTCTTCAAATGAAAGTGGGTATTTTTAACATTTTTGTATTCATTAATTTAATCTGCCATTTTTTAAAAATAATATATAATGACTATTTATAGACATTTTACAGTTAATATATATGTATATATGTTTATTAAAACTTATATAAATAACATTAATAACTTTAATTTTACATATAATAAAATGGTAACACATTATTTTCTCCACTAAACATATTTCATAATTTATTTTTTTTGCATTCATAACTTTAATCCATCATGATTAGTGTGAAAAAAGCTTATTTTGAAAACTACTGATACTGTACATGTGACCCTTTTTAATCAATTATCCTTGCAATTATTATGAATAATTATTATTTTTGACTGTAATGGCAGTCAAACATGTTGCATTATTCATGTAGCCTTTATACTGAAAGGCCTTTTGTTGTTATATAAATCATTACGCATGATTTTAAGAAAAGTTATCGTTAAACAACCTTCCCAATTTAAAGGCCATTTCTGGAGGAGCCTCCCTCTCTGATGTCTCAGGGGCTTTATGGGAAGTAATTGTGAGGAATGAACTGCCTACAGTCTGTTGGCCTTGTGACAATCAGACGGCACATGAAAGGAGTTAGTCATGCAAATACAAGTTAATGAAGTGTTTTTAGTCTCTTAAGAAGGACCTTTTTGGGTGCCTTTGTCTCTATTGAACATCCTGTTCGTAACACTGCTTGCCGACAGGAAAAGAAACTCAATTTAAGCTGCATTTGTACATTAAAAGCCTTGTACATAAAAAGAGTTGCTGAGCTTTGCCCACAAATTAAACCACACGCAGAAAAAGCTGCATTTCCACAGCATAACCAACACTGTGAATTCATGTTTACTCGCAAAGCTGGAATAAATTTTATCTGCCATAGAGCACATTGTGTGTTGCTTATTTCCCCGAGTTGAATGAAGCAGAAACATTGATGACATCTGAAGAGCCATAGCTCTTGAAAACTCGTTCAGTGCACTCCAATTACATCTGAAGCCTGGGCTTTTTCTTTAATTAATTGCTCAAAATCATTGATGACTCTATTACAGAGTGCGAGCAGCTAGTGTTGACAGGAATCGTCTTCAGTTTGTTGTTCGGGATGTAAATTCATTCCCTGTTCATCTCATCCCCAGTGGTAAATCAACAGGGCTGAGGTCGATACGCCTGCAGCACATCACCCAATTCAATGCAAAACTGCATTGCTGCCACTCTCAGAGGAGCAATGAAAGAGCGTACAGTGAAGTGAACATCACAATCAGAAGTGAACATTCTGTTCAGAAGCCAAATAACAGGAATATAGACATACAGAATATGCTTGCAGCACAGCCCAGGGCAGGAATCACATAATTAAAGTTACAGAACCATTCAGAGCTCCTGCTCAGTGATGAAAGCACAGGGTATGCAGACTCCTATAGTGCTGGAACTGATTTCAGAGGAGAATGAGCTAAGAAATGGCCAAAATGAAGTTCTTCCTCTGGTTATCAAAGGCACTTTTCACCAGCAAGTAGAAAATCATTAACCCTGATGCATCATTGTTTCGCCAATCATCATTATAAATTTGAACCATTAGCAGTGGTGGAAAGAGTACTGAAAAATCACACTCAAGTAAAAGTACTAGAGTAAAAAGTATCTGTTGTTAATCCCACTCAGTGTATGAATTAAAAAGTAGCCTTTTTAAAATTACTCAAGAGTAGTGAGTACGATTTGAACGGCTGATGTGTTTACATGCAGTTTGTGCATGTGTGTGAAAACGTACCATTCTGTAGTGCATTTAGTTATTGTTTAAATCCATTTGGCGATTTCAGTCATTAAACATCCTTCATTTTCTCATCAGTGACATGCAGACTAAACAGACTCTTGATCATTGTGTGTAAAGATTTTGGACATCTTCTTGGACAAATTTAATGCTTCCAAACAGTTTGCTGCATTTATAAAGTGTCCATGTCTTGAGGTATTCAGTATTAGTTTTCATATGTGATTTGATTGGACAGGAATTGTAGGACTGATTTCTTCTACTCAGCCAATCCCCATAGACAATAAAAAAATAGAGACTGCAGTTTGAAGGAAAATAGTGGAGTAAAACTACTGATACAGCAATAAAAAGTAATCAAGGAAAAGTAAAAGTACACATTTTTAAAACTACTTAGTAATTTACAATTCCTGACTTAAAAAAACATCTGTTATTTTATGTCTTTTTCCAGCAGCTGGGGTTCCTGAAAGGAAAATTATAAAATAACGGCCATTAAATTACAGAAATTCACCATAAAATAATAAATGGTAAATTACTGAAAACTACCATAAAATTTAAGTAATTGTAATTTGTTATGTTACACCATTGGCCATTAGCAATTCAGACCTACAGTATACATCTAACATGTACAAAAAAGACCATTTAATTAAAAAGTCGATTATGCATGATTTTAAGAAAAGCTATCATTAAAGTACCTTACCATTTTAAAATAATTTTAAAAAGACAATGTAACTTGTAATGTCGACACTCTAATGTCATTTATACTTATCTTAGTCCGTTTGCTTTACCCGATCCAGAGGTTCGCATAATCTTGGATATGGTTACAGATGGTTGCTATGGTCATTGATGATAAGTCGAGAGTGTAAGACTGATTCCTGCAAAAATCCCAGTGACAAACTAGTCTCTCAATCGTCTAGTCTGAACACCAGGTGACAAACTTGAACTTAAAACTAATCAGTACTAAGAAGTTTGATGTCTAACTTTAAAGAAAAGAAAATGAGGGCAGAGTAATGAATGATGTTCCAGGTCACTAAAAACTCAAGTTACATGTGTATATATATACACAAACTATGCACTGATATAAACTGTAATTATATAGTATTCACCCATATTTTGGATGTATTTTTTTATTCACTGATTTTACCAGTGATAACAGTCTATTTGTGTAAAGTCGGTTCCAAGTATTTGTGCCTATCATAATTAAATAAAAAAAAATGCACTTCCAGCTGCAACCCATCGCCGAGAAACATCCATACACACTCATTCACACACATACACTACGGACAATTTAGCTTACCCAATTCACCTACCACATGTCTTTGGTCTGTGGGGGAAATTGGAACACCCAGAGGAAACCCACACGGAGAATATGCAAACTTCACACAGAAATGCCAACTGACCCAACCAAGGCTCAAACTAGCGACCTTCTTGCTGTGAGGTGATTGTGCTACCCACTGCACCACCATGACGCCCCTACAAAACAATCTGCAGCTAATAAAACATATTACAGTGTAACATGGAACATCATTAAAAATAAACCATACTAGTTATTGACACTGGTATTCCTCTCAAGTCTGTACAGAGACATATACGATTAAACATACAAATAAGTGCTGAAAAGTGCATCGTTGCTTGGAAATACATGATATTTTGATCTTTTAGGCCAAATTGACAAACAGCTTATTCCATGAAAACCCCTCTATTGTCAGGATTTGCTAGAGAAACATAATGAAAAATCAGCAATTTGTCAAACTTTTTTTTCCGCCTGACCTTTTTATTGCATATGTATTTGGACTGTCTTTATGTCTCCTTTTGTTCCACAGAAGACAAAAAGTCATTGATTTAATTTTAGTGTGAACTATCCCTTTAAAAGTTCCAGTCTCCTGAACTTTACACACTCGCTTGTAATGACTCTCATGTGCGTTTGACAACATAATTAGTCATGATTGGAGTAGTTAAACCTCAGGGTTTGTGAAGCACACATTGACACGGGTGAAGATGACTTGCCGTAAGCTAGACAGACATGTCATTAGAGTGGTCTTTGTGTTCGTCCGAGTCCTGGGTTCACGAATATGTAAAGAGAGAGAGAGAGAGAGAGAGAAAAAAATCCTGACATTAAGCAGAGACATTGATGTTTCTATTTTGAGCCATGCGCTTATATCATAGTGTTATTTGGTTCAAGAGACTAAATTTCTTACAGCTTTACAGGAATATATGCTGCTGTATATAGTACTTTATTGTTACTACTGGTAAATTTAGTCATGTTCCTTGTAGATATTAATGCTGTATATATGTATAAGTATAAGGATAGAAGTATAAGTGGTTAGGACTGTCACCTCACAGCAAGAAGGTCGCTGGTTCAAGTCCCAGCTGGGTCAGTTGACATTTCTGTGTGGAGTTTGCATGTTCTCCTGTGTTCGCATGGGTTTCCTCCAGGTGCTCCGGTTCCTTCACAGTCTAATTATATGCACTATAAGTTAACTGCACAGCAAATTTGCCAGTGTACATTTTACACCACAGGTGTTGAATTTAACACTTTTCTGGTGTCTATATGAATCCCACCAGCCAAGTGTCCGAGTTACACTTTCAAAAGTGTATATATTCAACAATTTTAAAAGTGTAGCCTGGACACTTGGCTGGTGGAACTCATATAGACACCAGAAAAGTGTAAATGTACACTGGCAAATTTGCTGTGCGTGGTTTCCAGTTCACAAGTCAGCAAAAAATACTGACTGTCAATTTGAACACAATTATATTGGTAATTTTACTGAACACAGGAATGTCATCTCTCAAATCTGAACAATTAACATCGATGAGGAGTATGGAAAGGTAACACCAGAAATGCACACTGTTAAACATCACAATTTAACCCACATCAGTGTTAAAAACAGTACATTTTTACACCAGATTTTCAACACCTCACAAATTGTTGTGTGAGTAAACTAAATTGCCCCGTTAACACTAGTGCTTTTTAGTTTTAAAACAGCGTTTTAGCATGAAAACTATCCGCGTCCACACTAGCGTTTCACCCAGCATTTCTGAACACATCTCTGTACACACTACTCCAGCAAAAACATATATCATGTGACCATTCGTGCACTCTGGGCATGCACGTTCAAGTATAAACAGGAAATACGTGTCTCGCTCAGCATTCTAAATCGGGCTTCCGTCGCTTAAAACGCGAGCGATTAGTGAGTGCTCGAACAGTAGCTTGCCTCTTGCAAATATATGCAGCTGTTGTAGTAAAAAAGGCAGAGTTTAACTGCAAAATGCACCTCCAACGCTCCCATTTCTGTGTCCTGGTCTGCCGTCTTCCGGTGGCGTTATAGTCATGTGATAGGGGCTTGACGAATAAGGGAAGGTTATGGTTGAAAGCCCCAATCAAGTAGCGAATGTCTACAGCCACGCCTCCGTTTTCAGATGTCTCTGTTTTACCCCATCCACATGGAGATGGAGCAGCAGTGTTTTAGAATGAAAACGGCCTCTGCAGCGTTTCTAATACGCTCTGTTTTGGGGGCTTAAAAACTCCGGCATAGTGTGGACGGATGGCGTAACCATAGCAAAACGTTATGCGTTTTAAAACGAAAACGCATTAGTGTAAATGGGGCCTGAGTGTGAATAGATGTTTGTCAGTACTGGGTTGCAGCTGGAAGGGTATTGGCTGAGTAAAACATATGCTGGATAAGTTGGCGGTTCATTCCGCTGTGATGGAATGAATGAATGAATGAATATTTGCAACCAGTTTTTTTCCCTTCCCAGACATGTCTGCTTACCACACTGTTTGAGTGGAACCACACACCAGCAATTGGGTAAGACTGTTTTGTGTCACAATATCTCATTGTAAATATCATAAATTCACAAATTCATTATTTTAACACTCTGATGCAATGGAAATTCATCAAATGCTAAGATTAAACTGTCAGCATTGATTTTAAATGCTTTAATACACACTCAACAGTTATTCAGTGCAGCAGCAACTAATTTCACTGTCAAGCCCTTGCTGGGGGGCCGACGGAGACTCCGAGTGCAGAATTAGCACAATGACAGAGTAGTTATTACATCTACAAATCTACTTTCACAATTAAAGGTGCTGGAAAGAGTGTACCAGTGTATTTTCTTGCTGTTCAATCCCTTGAACATATGTTATAGCTGACATTCTATTATAACATTAGAGCACATATATTTTTTTGCTGGAGAAGATGTTATATAGTCAAGTTGCCTTTGTCAAGGACATGCAGATGCAGCGCTGGATGCCAAATGAGTTGGAGCTCTTATGAGGGAACACCCTCAGGCGAGATGCATGCCATTAACATGGCAGCAATAATGAAGGTGGAGAGGAAATAATTAGACTTGTAGAATGTAAATTATAGAGCCATTAATCATTAAACTGGGTCAGTATTAGCACTCACTGAAAGTGCCAAACAAACAATGCTTTAATTATCGGCCAATTAAGTGGTTAATAATGCTGTTCAGTGAAAATGTGGCCCTTGCTACCATCAAATACATTTATGCTGTTCACTCACAGCAGGTAACTGAGGTGCCTTTTACACCAGGTTAATACATCTGACTCTTTCAGAGTGCAGGCTCTTTCAACAGTCTTTTTACAGAAATGTCCAAAGTAATTTCCATGTCATATTAATTTTAGTCAATTTTAGTGTTATTATGCCAAATGTAATTTTGGTTTAGATAATAACAAACTTGTCAAAAAGTTAAAGAAAAATGCTTTAAAATGGATTTTTCTGAAACTTAAAAAAGTAAAGTACACACTCAAATCTGTTACACATACATATGCACGCATGCACACAAACTGTAATTAATAAATATAAATATTTTCTATAGGTGCTTTACAATATTATATTTGTGCATATACATAAGATTAGTCAGTACTGAAGCCAAATCTAGTGCTAATCTAACAAACAACTTACAATAAGAAAAATGAAAGAAATGAGAAGCCCAAATTTATGTTAGGGAAAAATATTCTAAATTTATTTAATTATAAATAATAATTTTTAAAAATTTCAAAAATCAAGATAAACATATATCATGTTTTGTTGAAATTGTCATTCATTCATTCATTTTCCTTTGGCTTAGTCTCTAATTTCAGAGGTCGTCACAGCAGAATGAACTGCCTTTGCATGATTTCAAATATGTTATAAAGGTAACATTTCTAAAGATGTTTGGTGACTAAAAAAATATTTTCTGTTTTGTGCAAATGCACCAAAAAACTATATTCACTGAGAAATGTTTAAAAATACTTATACTTATTTATGCTGCGCACTATATATATATATATATATATAT
>CAIGQQ010032566.1:5968552-5980163 GCA_903798035.1 Danio albolineatus
TATTATTATTATTATTATTATTATTATTATTATTATTATTATTATTATTATTATTATTATTATTATAATAGGAGTAAGGGTGGAAGGGGGATTCTTCAACATGAAGATGACTGAGGTAAGAAACTCTTGTTAGTTATAGAGAGTTAAGAATCATCCGATTGATGAATCATGCGTTAGCTAAAGCAGGACTGGCTGTGGTCAATCATAAGAACATGATTCTTTTCGAAATTAGTTTATAAATAAACTTCACAACTTAAAAAGCAAAAATGAGGACTAAATTACTTGACAACGTGCAGTGCTACATATCATTGATGTTGAGAAAGAACACAATGACATAGACAGGTAGTCAACAGGTAAACTTTGCTAACTTTTTTCTGTATGTTCATGTCTAAGAATTATAACACAAATCAGCTGTGCTAATGTTTTATATGGCATGAATTTGCCCAATCAGTGTACACATATGCCAGTAAGGTTCCTATTGAGCTGGACTAAGCCCTACTGAGTAGTATAAGCTAATTTACAGGAGCTCCTTCAAAAGGCGTTTCTATAACTGCAATCATTTCCAGTTCCTATGATGCAAATATGCAAAAAAAAGGGAATATTTATACTGTGAAAGCTCCTGTTATCTCTCTACTAATGAATTATATAACCATTGATGATATGTATAAAATGTATTTCAAGAGTTCACCCTTAGATATGCTTAGCGTTTATAGCAGGTTTGGCATGCTGTCCCGGGAGAGAACCCTGAGCTCGGAGATATTTGAGCCCAAGGCTCCCGCCCAGTCAATAACAATAAGCATATAAGGGGATCCGAGATCAGATAGGTCTCGAAAGCTCCCCCTTAGAAAAGGGAGGAAAAAAGGAGGAGATGGGGTGGAAGGGGGGATTCTTCCAAAACGAAGGTAGAGCAGTAGGGGAAAAAATGTTCTGTTTATAGTAAGCTTGGATCGCTCTGATTGGATCATTGCTGATTACAGATGATCAGCCAGGCGTGCTAATCATATCACGTGCTCCTCTCAAAATTAGTTTATGAAACTTCACTTATAATAGCAAAACATTTGAGGTTATACATAGGCCAATTTTCCCTACGTTGTTCAAATGCACTGTTAGGAGGATGGCTCGGGTGGCCTAAAATCTCCAAAAATTACAGCTGGAGAACTGCAAAATGCAGTTGTGTCTTGGTGTCAGAAATTCCACAAATCTAAAATCTGACATCACCACAAACTGTTTGAAAGGGTTTAAAGAAAAAAGTATCAACTCTCATCCATCATTTTATTCACTGCCTTCTTTGCTCATATTTACCAAGGGGGTCAAACATTAGTTGAGGGCACTGTACATTAACATTTTCATTCCCACCATTATTATTATTCAGTACGTTGAACTTGATTTAAGTCTGTCTATATACGAAGCAGTGGGATTGCCACTCAACATCCAGCGGACCTCAAATTTCCTTCATCCGTGACAAGTCAAACACAATTAGAGGATTACACGAGGGAACATTTCCAAGGGCTAAGAAAAGGAGACAATGGGTAAAACGGAGAGAAGTTAAAGTAGGAAAGAGCAAACTAAATAGAGAGAAAGAGAGAGAGAAAAAAAACAGCGTGCATGGAATAGAAATTTCAGAGGAGCCTAGGGGTAGATGTTGTTTAGCACCTTGTAAGAAGATAGTCCCATGCCTGTGGCTTTTACCCACAGCTCACTGTTTTGCATGAATTAGGTTGTCAAGGCCTGGAAGAGGCAATCCGATTCTGTTCATCATTCTGAGATTATTTCCAGTTGTCTCTGAAAGCCACAGGCAGGACCGCTTGAAAGAGTCGCTTATTAAACCTGCACCAAAGGGGAGGAGCTGAAAGGCAGGAGCAGACTCTTTTTTGAATGGCTCTTCTGACAACGTAATTTGCATTCTGTAATTAACTGTCTCTCCTGCCCCCCCCCCCCCCCCCCCTCCACCGTCTCTCCCCTCCAACCCCCACCAGAGGTTAGTGTGTGACAGCTCTGAGTCTGTGAATTAGGTCTGTGTTGCCCAGTAACAGGTCTTTATCAAAGACCAACACACTGAAGTAGGAGGAAAGCTGATGTCTAAACCTAGAAGACTTTTTTTTTTTTCCATCCGCTTCCTATTTTGCTGTCTTTCCTTTTTTCGAGTGTTGTTTTCGGGGTGTGCACACTGAGCTACTCTGGAAAACAGCGATATAAACGACACAGTGTCTGAAAATATTAAATGTTGTCACTGCAGAAAAGTTAAAGATGAAAATAATAAACTTTTGCAAATTATTTCCCTCCCCCTGTACATAATTAATCATTCATTCGTTTGCTTTTGGCTTAGTATCTATTTCAGAGGTCGCCACAGCGGAATGAACCGCCAACTAATTCATAAAAAAAACAATTAATAGTGAATTGGTGGCTATAAAATGCTCTCACTTAGAATAATCATGCAAATGGAGTATAATCACCTCCATAACTTCCATGTTTCAAAGGAGGTGTTTTACTCCAAAGGTAAATGAGATATTTTCAAGGATTCTTGTCTACTTCTTGTGTTTTAAAAATATTAAATGTTAGATCAATCTACCTCAAATACAATCTTCCACCACTATGTGCAAACACATCAGGTATCAGGAAAATTTCATGTTGAAGTTTGATGTGGTTGGTTTACTTTGTGGGAAGAAAATCAAGTGAAACCATGTGAGGTCTTTAGCTGTGAAAACAGTAAGTAAAGCTAGTATCTCAAAGGGCAGAAACTCCTTAAATTAGACATATGATAATAATTATTTTCCTCATGAAAATACTTTATCCAGTTTGAGTGCTATATTTAGGGCCCTGGTACATCTACCAACCCAGAAAATGTGAAAAAGAGATTTTAAAGACTAGGAGGGGGTCACACACTGCATGAGAAGCACCACCACATCAAGCACATCTTTTAAAGTTCTAAACAATGTTCAATTCATGTCTTTCCACAGACAATAGAAAGCAATGTAAAGATGTGGCACACCATCTTGTCAGATGTGCGAAAGTCTGAAGACTGCCGGATGAAACCATTTTTCTTTCTCAGCCGTAATCATTGTTGTGCTTCATATGCGGTTTGACACATTTACAACCCTACCTACTGCAGTGTGGGGGTGATAGAATATTCAAAAACAGCATAATGTCACTCAGTTCTTTAAACGGAGAATGAAATAAACCAGGGTTCTTGTTTGGCACCATTAACATTTTAGCTACAAATTCATATTTATCCGTCAAACCTCTGTAAACACTCACAATCTTGACCAGCGCGTGTCTCTCTATGCGCTTCAGCTTTCCCTCCATTCTATATCTCAAATTACGAACTTGCAAAAGAACATTTCATTTTTCTTACATATGCTTATTCTGAATATATGTGAAAGACACTTGTCAGACATGAGGCATGAGGTTCATACTTTTAAATTTCCGTCTGATTCAGGCTTAAACGGCTGTGGCAAACAGCTACTCTGACTGACAATATTTACACAGCTGAGGCAAAGCGCATGCTTGTGGAGGCATGATGCTTTTCCTGGTGATGTGGAGCTGATCCAATCAGAGCCTCCTGAGGGCGGGCCTTTTGAAGAAACTAGGAAATATGACAGTTGTTTTCATGTTAGCAGAGTAGCAGTATATAATCAAAATAAGATATATGAAAAAAATAACGTAATTTTCTACAAATGAAGCATGAGCTCACAGTGCTTTGCATCTTATAAACACAGTTAAAGCTTAAAATTACACTCTGGACCACTCTTTTAACCCAAGTACTTCGCATGACTCGATTTAAGTTGATTTAATTCGATTTTTACAGTGTGAAAGCTCCACCCTGTTCTGGAAAGCAGCAGCACATTTGCATTTAACATCAGACACACACACAAAAAATGCAATTGTTGGCCACATTCGAATAGGAGCAAAATTGACAATATATAAACCTGATCTGGGGGTTATTATTAGATGAAGATTCACAGACACATTCTGTGGACACCAGAGATTTATTTTACAGTCTGTGAAAAGGGGCATAATATATTCAGCCTTCGTTCAGCACATAACTGCCGGTTCTCCATCTGCACTTGTGTTTTGTCGAGGCAGTCAATCTGCTCACCACAACTGAAATCGATAGGTTTGAGAAAAGAGAAGTATGAAGCGAGCAGCGTGATCTGCGACTATTGTCCTCTTTAACCTCTTGCCTTTACTGTGGGAGCGACTAGGAGCCATTATAACATGTTCAAAGTAATAGATATTGAACTAGCATTCCAAATAGGCTGAGCGAAAGGTAATCAAAGCATTCAGTAATTACACCGTCTTTTCTAGTCCCCCCCCCCAAAAAAAAGACTCCATTATGTCCTTGTTCTCCTGATAATAATGAAACAGGTGTTCGACTGTGTGTGTGCGGGTACTTTTAAGTCAAAGGACACAATTACATGGGAATTGCCGGTGAGGCCAATTTGCTGTGAGAGCTAGATAATGACAGAAGTTTTCAGTGTTTTGTTGGAAGAAAGAAAAACGTGCTTGGACAAAATGGTTTCTTATTTGTTATGAAATATTCCAGCAGAAAACTGATGCCATGATGGGAGCTAAATATATTGTGTCCAAAGTGTATGGTTTACTGCTAAAGCTTCAGCTGCAGGAGAAAGCAATTTTGTTTTGTTTTTTATCCGAGTTTTCACTGATTTGTAGCTTGGGGTCAAACTGGGGTCTGGGGAGCTACAGGGAATGGCAAGGGACAGATTTTTGTAAGGGAATGCTGGAAAATCTTAGAGCAAAATATAAGTAAAATTGTTTAAAGATTAAAATAAGTTGTAAATAAATTAATAAGAAAATGTATACATTTTATTAAATAAATATATAAAATGTTTTATTATTATTATTATTATTATTATTATTATTATTAACAACAACAACAACAACAACAACAACAACAATAATAATAATAATAATAATAATAATAAAATAATAGTAATAATAATAATAATAACAATGACAACAACAATAATAATAACAATAATAATAACAATAATAATAACAATAATAATAATAACAATAATAATATTAATAATAATAATAATACTAATAATAATGATAACAATAATCAGAATAATTTATATTATTTATATATAAATTGTATAAAAAATTAATTTGGCAAAATTTTAAAATACTAATGTGCATCTTTGATAGTAAAACATTCAGCTAAGTTTTTCCTTTCCAGTGGCAGCCTGTTGCTTTGCCCTGTCACAAACTGTTTGGTGATGAGGTATGATAGCGTCAGCATCAAATGCACCGTACTAGGCACCAATGTTTATTAGTCTGTGTAATCCCTTGCCAGAAACATTGAATGGCAGCACAGGTCCACACATGCATCCACGAAACTAGACTTAACTTCCAGTGGTATTTTTTTGCTGTCCCAACAATGTATGAACTTAAAGTGCTTGTTTGATTTTGACTTGACTGGCCTTTCATATTAGCACATATACGATGTTTCTTATTTGAGGAACTGGTCTTGTGGCTTTCGTATACTTACAGCGCCATTGCATATTACATACACAGCACATACCTAGGGGTCAATGTTGTCAGGGATGACCCAATGTTCCCAATATTGTCAGGTATGACCCAGCACTTGATTCATCCTAGTTAATCACTTCCCTAAAATGCTCACACATGACACTTTTCTTTCCTTCCTTTTGTTTTGTTTTTAATTCTCTCTTTTTAGGTTTCTCTCAGATCTGTTACGACTTTCACCATGCTCGTATTTTATTTTTTTAATTAGGGCCTGTTTGCCTGATGAAAAATGCATTAAAACACATTTGTATTTTACAGAATGTGTTTTAAAAAATACAAAGCAAAAATCATTAATAAATCATGAATGAAAATCATGCACAATTAATCATGATGTATTTTTTATTACTCAACCCTTGGATAATCCGCAGCGCCTGCGGATATAACAGCCATCCACTCATCACTAATAAGAAAACAATTTAATTAAATAATGAATTAATATATAAACATTAATTTAAATAAATTATATAAAAAAAATTACTTTCTATTTTAAAAATATAACATTTTTTTTACACTTTTTTACACATTTTTTGTTCTATTTTAAAAATACAAAGATTTTTGTAAAAAAGTTAAAAAAAATACACAAAAGATCGAATTAAATTAATATTTAACTAAAAACTAATATCTAATTAAAACTTAATAATGTTTAATTTTTGTAATATAATTTTTTCCAGAGTAGTAATGTGTTTTTACATAAAAATATATCACTGCTTTTTAGATTTTACAATGAGAAGCCTCTTCAAAAAGAATGATTGTATTTGGAGGTCCACCGCATGCACAAGACTGCAAACACATCATTCATGTTATGCGTTTAAGCATAATTAATAAATGTATATCAAAATCTTCAGCATGTTTCAGCATTATAATGTTTGTTTAAATGAAAATCTCTTGTAATACTGTGTGCTTGTTAAATTGGTCCATTGTCTGTCTGAGGTTTGAGCATTATTTGTGATGATCTCAGGGGAGCTGCGCTTGTGGCACGTAAAGTGTGGCATTGGCATTCAGATCAGCACCAGCGCAGTGTCTGACTGTCATCCCTAATATGGATGGTGCCAATTAGAGCACAGTCACAGAGCCTCACACTCTATCACACAGTCTCTCATCTACAATCCACTTTAAACATCTAGCTCAATACTCACTCATTAATCCATTGGCAAACTTTTGTCTGAGACTATTTATCCTTTTGATTTTCATCACAAACCAAAGATCATTTCCCCAAAACTCAAAAGTTTGAGGTCGATAAAAAATAAATAAATATGTTATAGACATGACATAACAGAGTCATGTTACGTATTATATAATAAAATCTAATATATTAACAATATTTATTTGTTGTTTTTAGTACAAATATAAATGCATTATACACTATTGTAATATTTTAGTTAATGAACAGTGAATTCTTTTTTAAAAAAAATATTATAAATGCTTTAAATTTGTAAAATGTGATGTCTTTGAACAGAAACCTTGGGTGACACTTTATTTCGATGGTCCATTTGAGTATTAGTAGACTGTCTACTTAATATCTGTTGATACTGACATTTAACAGACATTTAACTGACTAGAAGACACTTTACATGTAAACTTACACTTACCCTAACCCCAACCTAACAGTCTATTTATAATCTACTGAGAATTAGTTGTAATGTAACTTAAATTCAACAAATGGACCATCAAAATAAAGTGTGACCAAACCTTGTTTTTACTGAAACATTATTCATGTATTGTTATTAATGATCATTTAAATAAATTCCTTCACAATTAGGCTGTATTCATTTGTTAAAAGAAGTACAGTTAAAACTGTACTACTACAAATGATTACTAAAAATTACAATAACTACAGTTACAATTTAAGATAACTTTTCACATTTTTGCTTCACAGCTTAAGGTAAAAGATTAAGTGATCATAATTTAATTCCATCTTTCAAAAAAAAAAAGAAAGAAAAGAAAAGTAAAGCACAACAATTACTTGAAACTAAATTTTAAACAAACAAATTATATATTTTTACTGTTATATTGATCAACTTAATGTTTCATAATTGTATAAAAGTATTAATTCCTCAGCAATAAACAAATCAATAAATTATATGAATAAAGTACTTGTGCTATCAAAACCAAACAATCTGAGTTTTGCGACTTAGATAGAACAAGAATGGATGTGTCTATCGCAGCGTCCTGTTAGGAAAAAATACCCTGAAGCTGTTGAATTTTTGTTTTCTGGGTATAATGTTGGTTCATACGTCTTTGAGTTTGTGCACATATTTGTCCCCCGTCTTCCATCCCTCTTTCTGTTGCCAGCAAGAAGTCTTATGGGTGAAAAAGGTTTGGCTTCTTACAAGCTCTGTGGGTCAATGATTTAAAAGAAAAATATGATATAGAAACAAATAATAATAAAAAAAAAAAAACATTCAACAATTCGTACTCACCATTTAAACATTTAGTAATTTGAGTTTTGAGTTTGAGTTCGAAATTATATTTTGAACAATATAACTATATATTTTTGATAAGTTGGTGGCACGGTGGCGCAGTGAGTAGCGATGTTGCCTTACAGCAAGAATGTCGCTGGTTCGAGCCTCGGTTGGGTCAGTTGGCATTTCTGTGTGGAGTTTGCATGTTCTCCACATGTTGTCATGGGTTTCCTCCAGGTGCTCCGGTTTCCCCCACAAGTCCACAGACATGAGCTATTGGTGAATTGGGAAAGTTAAATTGTCTGTCTGTATGTGTGTGAATTGGTGTGTATGGGTGTTTCCCAGTGCTAAGATGCAGCTAGAAGGGCATCCACTGCATAATACATATCCTGGATAAGTTCAAGTAAGTAAAGGGTCGTTCTAAAAGAATGCCACAACTTTGAAAATCTACATTTGATCAAAGAAACATGACAGAACCTTGGGTAATTAATCAATGTGAAGAGTACTTAACAAAGTTTCTTTTCAGTGGAAAACAAATTCATAGATGTTTACTATGACCCCCTACAGACACTCGAGTGACATCAACCTGAAAGTTGTGGTACTTTTTTTTAATCACCCTGTATACATCAATTCTTATTTTATATATTTGAATTGTAATATATTTATTCTGATCATTTGTTGTTTGTTAGCATGAATGCAAGATTTAACATTAGCTTAATTCTAACCTGTGGAAATGCTGTCATCAAAAGCAGGAAACACCTTTTTTATAGGGTTGGGGCTTGTGACTATGTTTACATGGACATTAGTTATCTAATGGTTTGCCTTAATCTAAATAAGACAATACTATTATCCAGGTGTTTACATGAGTTACTTTTTGAATGTTCCTTTTATGAATCAATGTTACATGCTCATTGCATCACCACGTTTCCTCTGGAGTTTCATGTAATTTAAATTTTACATTTTTCAACTTTAACTGTATTGTGCAGTTTCACGTTCATTCAGGAACGTTTCAGTCATTCCCCCCTGACAAACTGAGGTATTGAATGATAATATGAAGTAAGGACTGGTGGAAGAGTTTTGTTTTATTGTAATTTGATACCGCACGCTGAATGGAAAGAAAAAACCTCAGCATTTTAGTGAGGCGGGTATCAGTGGTCCTTTAGGTTAATCAAAAATTGCTGTTTACATGTTCGACTCTTAATCAGAGTATTGTCTTAATCATATTAAAATCAGAGTATTGGTGCCCATGTAAACGTACTCAAAGTGCCAGATGATGTAGCAAGCTGTCCAAGACAGTGCATTCCTCTGGTTTTAAGTTGATTTGATTAAGTTGATTCAGCCCTCAAATTTTTTAAGATTGACTTGTTTCCCCCTTACACACAACTTTTGAAAAGCATCTGATGCACGTTGGTGTTTCTGAATCTTTGCTGTAAAATACAGCCATACTTTAAATTGCTTAAAACAAATTAAATTAATGCAATCATGTGTTGTCAAAGAGAGTTGCTCACTAGATGCGCCATACTGCACGTTTTGCCTTCTGTTTCTAAGCAACATGAGCAAACTCCTAACTTCACCAACAGTGTCTGTATCCCTCAAATTTCTTTAGAGATTGTGTGACACAACACATACTTATGCCTTTGATGCGCCCCTTGACGCTTCTTAAGTCCTTGTCCCAGCACCAGTGGCACTGAAATTAGGCACCGAAATTCATATGCTGATTCGGTCCGGTGCATACCGGTTCCAAAGGTACCAACATTTCTACAGGTGGTTTGTCAAGCCCACTCACCTGATTTTCATTTATTCATTTAGTTTTTTAGAGATATGAAGTGATTGTGAGAAATGCACACCTGGTGCAAGTGTCAGTTAAAGGATCAGTGAGATGAAAGAGTGTGTTTTCTACAGGTGGTTTGTCAAGCCCACTCACCTGTGTAAGGCACACGCTTATCAAGGTGAGGCACAGATCTTAACAATTATGTTACTAATTTTGTAAGTTTGAGGTTTAAAATGGAGATCAAAATTATACAACAACTAACAATTTTCTAAAATTCAAGGTCACTGCTTGCTAGGTCACTGTGTGTGACCCTGGACCACAAAACCAATAATACGTGAGGTTTTTTTTTTCTTTTTTTTTCCAAATTAAGATTTTTTTAAATGATCTTAAAGTTGACCAAATAAACTTTAAGTTGATCTATAATATGGTAGAACACAACTACATTTTGTTGCGATACAACTATCTGAAAATCTGAGGATTTATCAAAATAGAAATATTGAGAAAATGGCCTTTAAAGTTGTGTATATTACTAAACAGAAATCAAGTTTTAAATTATTTACAGTTTGAAGTCAAGAAAATATATTCATAAAACATGATCTAGTTAATAGCCTAAAGATGCTTGGCATAAAAGAGAAATAATAAGAGATAATTTTGACAACACAATGTATTTTTGGCTATTCACACAAATATGCCTGTGCAAAACAAGATGATCCATTAATGATCATGTTTTGTAAAACACTGTTGCATGATATAGCTATATACACTATGAATGAAAATTACAATAGTTAAAAAAAAAGTGTCAGAAATTGTTCTCTAATCTTGATCTATACAGTGCGTGGTGTCAGTTTCCTCCGCTATGCATCACAAAAGTATCTCTCACCCCAAGAATCTCCTCAGGTTTCAGACGCAAAGACGTATTCAGCTATCACACGGCACTGCGTGAAAAGTAACTCCACTGCTGTCTCTCCGCATCTTCTTAAGTTCACTCCATCAAAGCTATCCTCCGAGCAGTTGAGGTGGGTACAAAGAGAACTTCAAACTTGTAAATCCAACAACAACACCACGAAGAAAAAAAAAAGCAATTTCCCAATTTGTTTTATTTATGTCACACATGCTTTCCAGCGGGGAACTTATCTGCCGGCGTCAGGAGGCCTGCGAGTGGAAGAGCACCTAATCCCAAACACAACGCCTCTGCTAATCTTAAATGGGATGGAAATCCTGGAGATCCAGAATAACTCAACACGGGCCACTCGTGTAACTCCGGACGTAGCAGAAAACAATCGTTTGACAAATGCGATAACGCCAACAATACTGATTTGGCAGCTGTAACTGGAGAAAGTCGCAGAATAGAATCTAATTCTTAAGTTCCATTCCAATAAGCTCGGATCTAATTAAATCTGGATTTATGAGGCTAGCTTAATTAGGCTACATTATATTTTGAACAATGCCATCTTTAATTTTGGTAACTGCTATCAGACTTGGATAGCTTTTTAGATTTTCCATGATTATCTTATAATGAGGTCTGCATTGATGTCTTCATATGGCCTGGATTCCTCTTTGGTTTAATGCCACTCTGTGTGATGTCCATCTGACAATAATTTGTCTTAAGACCAAATCTATTAGCAATAAGCCTACAGGGGAGGAATACTAAGTGGATGGCAATGTAAAGGACAGAAACTTTTTTGCAGCTGTATGAATCGTCACTGTATTATTATTATTAATATTATTGTTATTATTATTATTATTAGTAGTTGTAGTAGTATTACTAGTAGTAAGAGTAGTAGTAGTAATATTAGTCAATACATTTTTCAAATTGTTCAAATTATTATTACTACTACTACTATTATTATTATTATTATTATTATTATTATTATTATTATTATTATTA
>CAIGQQ010032566.1:5992533-6002560 GCA_903798035.1 Danio albolineatus
TTATTTATTTATTTATTTATTTATTTATTTATTTATTTATTTATTTAACATTCTTCAACAATATTTTGATTATAGGAATTAAGAATTTGAGGAATTAAGGAATAGGAATTAAGGAATTAGAGCTGCCAATAATTTTGCGCGCACACACACACACGCACACACACACACACACACATTTATTATAAGGTTGCAACTTGTAACCTTTATTAGGCCTTTCTGCTGTATGAATTATTCAGAATTGAGTGTTTTTGTTTATGAAAGAATTAACTGTGTCTAATAGTGAATGTACACGGCTATAAAACCATGAACAAGACATATAATAAACAAGACAGGACAAGCCCCACATAATAGATAAATAGTCATTTGCAAGGCTTTCATGCAAAGCGTACTGGTGTTGCACAAAGGAAGATAAACTCTCACCTTCACTTGACATTTAAAGTTTATATGGCAATTTATTAACAATTAAGAGTCATGCGTTCCCAGATCTTATTGTGTGAGATCAAATGCCTATGAAACACATATGGAGTTTCCTGTGCTCATATATTTGACTATTATTGCCTTGAATTAATAATGAAGAAAATATATTGCTCTTTTATTAATAATACTAAAAATGTTATCATCAAAAGATCTCACATTTTCAAATTTCAATCAATTGATAAAAAAAATTGAATTTGTTAAAAATTCAAGTTAAATAATATAAAAATGTAATTAGTTAATGCACTGTGAGTAAAAAAGAACTAACCACAACTTTATTTTCATTAACTAATTAAATAAAATAAAGATATTGTTCATTGTTTGTTCTTTTTGTTACCTTTTAAATTAGTATGACATTTTGACTGATTATATATGGTTCTTGAATCTGATTTGCTGATTCTGCAAATAACAGCACTCGTCCAGCCTCTTGAACCTTCACCCTTATTACTCCGCCCACATACAGCGACAAGCAGTTGCTGCTGCTGTTGGACAACATAATGTACTTTTGAGGCTTTTTTAGTTGAGAATGTAGTTGTTTAGATTGCAACTATGCAGTTTGTTTAAAAGGATAGTGCCTATTTTGAAACATTTATAATTTCTGATAGACAGCTTGTCAACGGCCATAAGCCTGTCATTGAGCAGACCAAAGACCGTTGACATTGTTCTTCCACAAGATGATGACAGGGACTGCAAGTAAGCCCTTAGTGGAGGAAAAACCCAGCGTAATTGTTTTTACTACAGTTGATAAAATCATGATAAAACTGTTAATTAACTTTCTAAGTCAATCTCTGTCATTTGTATTTTGTAATGCTGTATTTTCACCATAATTGTGTGTTGAGTGTGAAATGACTCACATATTAGAAATGTATGTATTTTGTGTTGGCCACTCTTTGTACAACCCTGAGTTATTTTTGGTTATTTTTAACCCTGACTTTTTGGTTGGCCAACTGTTTCTAATGAGTCTCCTGTTTTCGCTACAGCAGACTAGTTCAGTAAACAGAAAGAAAGAAGAAACACCCAGCGTATAGCGTATTTCCTTATCTCAAACACAACAGTAATCTGGTAGTGTTTGCATTGCATTGGCTTTTTTTAGGTTAATTATTGTGATCTCCCGATTGCAACGAAGAAATACTAGGAAATCTCTGTAGACTGATGGCATTTCATGCTGTTCAGCCTTAGAATCTCAAAATGTCAGCAAAATCATCTGTTTTGTCATCACTTTAGACAGTACGTTATAGAGATTCATTCATATACTAGCTCTAAAATAGCGTTTGTGAACAGTTTCTGCTGTCAGCTGCAGATGTGAATGAATGGTGGAAGAAGGTAGTTCCTCTTACTAAAGGATTTTGAGACTCTCCGTGTTTGATTTTCTTTTTTATATGAATGATTATGCCGTCGAACTGTTATATAAAGGCATGTTGTATAGGCCGTAGCAGTGCGACATGGCTGTATATCGCCACTGGTGGGACACTAATGTGCCTGCTCCCTTGTGCCAAGCGTGCCTTCCACCAGTGCCGATCTTCGAATCAATTACAAATTAATGTCTGGCTCTGTAAAACCACGATTGTTTAAACTGGAACACCAATGACAAAAAAATAAAAAAAAAAAAAATGCCATATAACAAAACAAAACAAAACAAAACAAAACAAAACAAAACAAAACAAAACAAAACAAAACAAAACAAAACAAAACAAAACAAAACAAAACAAAACAAAGGGTGATTGTTTTAAACAACGAACAGTAATCAGATGAATAGCCCTGTCAAACAGATAATGATTATATTTTTGCTTCTGAATTGATTTCGGCCATAACTCAGCCAGTGGTTGGAAAAACAAACAACAGTCTTTTACCAGCAGAGGAGTGAAAGAAACTTTCACCCCGTCTTTCCCTTTTCTCTATCCTGTTGCACAGCAGTGGAGTAATTGACCATCGGAAAACCTTGCCTCTCAGAGTCAGAGGATAATATATCAGTCAATAACCCTGAAGAAACCATTAAAGCTGGAGAATGTTAGCCAATCTCAAGGAAGAAAAACAAAGTTCAAGCCTCTGTAATCTTCTCTTTAAAATGATCAATAAATTAAATTAAAGTTTGGGGTGTGTGAGGGGGCTAAATAAATCCTTGTAGCTTTAGAGCCTTCAAAACATTGATGCGTGTGTGTTCCTCACATTAACAAACATCAAGTTAGGCTCTAAAACTAACATTTTGGTAGCTGACGTCATAATATATACCAGGCTTTTATTTTTAAAAGGCCTTAATTTTCCCAGTGCTGGGGAGAAACTAACTGATGTGGATTTTGTAAAATGTAGCCCTACTGTATGTACATTTCTAGAGAGCATGAATTATGTAGCCTGAAGTATGTATGGCTGCATTTGATTTTTTAAATGAACGCTATGGAGCGTTATGACGCCGTTTCTTCTCGCAATTACCAGCTAACCGCTTACCTCTGTATGTACCGACACCAGACAGAGTTTGAGTCTGGTGAAGAACGGTTCCAGAAAGCGGGTAAGACAAGCCAAAAAAAAGAAAAAAAAAAGTAAATGACAGGGTGAGAACGTGATAAAAACCTGGGTAAAATTAGATGGGGGCTTTTCTTTTTCTGAATTGCTTTTTCAATTTGTCGGTTGGGTTTAGGGATGTGGATGGGCAGGTCAATTTGTGCTTTTTAGAGTACTATTGGTTAGGTTTAGGGAAGGTGGGTCAGTCAAATAGTCAGTCGACAGCGGCCTCTAGTGGATTTACGAGAGAACAGCATGCAAAAAAAAAGCGTACACAGTGGCCTCTCATGGATTCGCGAAAACAAAAACTACAAAAAAAAAAAAACCGTAGCTCCCAGGACGTATTTGATGGTCTCCAGAAATGTATATAGAAGTAGGTTTTCAGAATGAGCCTGGGTTGAAAATACATGTTTGTAATTACTTTTTTTTTTTTAAATACCCATTAACTGATCATTTTTCTTGATTACAGTTTATTGATTATATTATGACTTATTGCTGTGAAATGCTGTTTTGAGTGACCTGATTATTGATTATGGGGGAAAATTTTTAAAAGACTTTGCTGATGCATACCATCTACAATATAATAATAATAATAATAATAATAATAATAATTGTTATTATTATTATTATTAATATTATTATTATTATTATTATTTATATATTTTTTTCTAACGCAGGGATTACCAAACTTGTTGTCATTCTGAACCCCTTCGGCATTAAAAATATTAAATAATTGTTCAATCTGGTTACAGTATGGTTCTTCAAAAGACACGTGATATTGAGTTAAACAAATTAAATAAAAATAATAAAAGAAAATGGAAGAACAGATTACTCATTATAAAATCAGTAATCAGATTACATAGTAAATGTGAAATTTAGACATTTAAGCATTTTTTGTTATGCAATTTGTAACAGACCTCAATTTTTAAGTGATCAGTTTTCTCATAATAACCGTTTAGCTTGTTGCATATTTAAATGTACTTTATAAGCGGTACTGCAAAAAATGCTAGATTACACACAACTCAATCATGTAGCACAACTCGAATCGATTAAATTAACTTAAACATTTTTACAAATTTAAAGGAGCCTTATGTAAGTTTTGCAGATGTTTAAGTAACATGCTAAGTGAACATGATTGCTTTCTGAAAAAGAATGCTAAAGTCAGTTATTCTGCTTTAAAAATGTGAGTTACGTGCCGGAATGTCTGTCTTTGTTTTGGTTCTTTTAACCGGCCCACTGCCAGTTTAGCCAATCAAATTTCCGCACCCAGGTTTCCTTGGTGAAAAACAGCCTATTTGATTCATTCAGTCAGGAAAGCTCCCAAAGTATGTGGCAAAATGCGACCTCCACCCCCCGAAATGAGACGCAGATTCAGAGTTCCACATGATGTAGCTAGCAAATAATATAAATATTGCAAATGCAAATATTAGTCGAGCAGGCTCCATTGTAACCATGTGTCCTTACAACATGCTACGAGACGAGATTTGCAGTGATAAGCTATTTGGCTGTTTGCACCAGACAAAACATGATAGGAATTAAAATACAGCCATTCAGAAGCACAGATTACTAAACTACACTCCAGTGAAATGGTAAGGTTTACAATCTATTTCATCCACATTAAACCTCTTTAACATTATTATATGTACATGCTGAAGGACTGAAATTTGTTGAGTCACAGTTCTGAAGTTCAATTTTAACCAGTTTATTTTATTTTCAAGACCTGAGGTAAACTTTCTGCTGCTGCTTTCAGTATGGCAATAAATGTCATGTAAAATGGCATTCAACCTCACATTATTAGCATTTAACACTGAATAAAGCACATGAGGTGTACATGAGGACATCATAGTTTATGCTGTTGTTCACCTGTTCACCTCAAGTTTCTAAAATAAAATTTTCAGCTGCTGGTTAGGACAAAAACTCCTTTTAGTATGGAAAATTTTCCTTCTATCACATGCTGTTGCTTTTAGTTAGGAGACAGTACAACTCAGACTTAAATCAGACTTTAGGCTCAACAGTCAGGCACACTCCTGTCGTTGTCAATCTGGTAACCTGAACTTGCGTGTATTCATCAGAGGAGGAGCTGAGTGAAAATATGTTTTGATCGAAGAGTGCAATATCTAGTTCAACCACTGGGTGTCAAACTTACATACTGCACCTTTAAGTGGATTGAACATAAAATATTTAAGTTGTCCCTAAAGAACTTAAGAATTGTGTTGCTTAAACTCATTTTAAAAAATTGAACAAAAAACAGCAAAAGTCTTTGTTTTGAATGTGTGTTTTACAGCAATCAGAGAATCAATCAGTTATTGATCCATATCACATTCTGATTCATTGTCAGAATTATTAAAAGTAAACAGCTATAGTATAACATAATAACCAGCGCCACCAATTTTTGCTCACTTTTGTTTTGGCTACGCCGGGTGTTAATTTTAGGTCCTGTTACAAGTATTGCAGAATTAGACCTGTCACCTTCATAATTCATAACTGCACATTCCCAACTTCATGAATATGATATCACAGCAAACGTTGACAAATTTACTGCAGGTGTAGAAACAGGTGCCCTGTCTGGGACGGGCTGAACTGACCACCAAACATCCCCCTTCTGCTTCCACAAGGTGTCCCATCATAAATTACTCACGACATCACATCCAGCGCACACGAAGACTCCATGCACACAGAGTGGCTTTCCTTGTTAACACCGAAGCAATGGACTGAATTTTTCATTGCCACTGAATTATTTAGAAAAAGAAGAGTAAATGAAAACATTCAAAAAAGGGATGTCATTTAAAGTCCTGTGAAATATTCATTTAAGTTTTTTGGGGGGTGTTAGTATCAGTACTAGTATTGCAGTATCAGTATTACAATACCAGATTTTGAAGCTGTATAAACATTCAAAACTTGCAAGCTGTCTCCAAAATCGCCCCCTACGCCTTAAATAGGGCACTTGTAGTTGTGTTCGAAACCGTAAAAACAATATTCGTAAATTAAAAGTTTTCCGTGATTTGTGATTCATGTTTTTATGTTTTTTTTCTCTCATTTATTTATGCGTTTAAATTGCATTATGGTACCTTGACTCTTCTTTCAACAAATTTTAACCTTGAAAAATTTTAAAAAGTGACTTTTATTAACATTTTTTATAGTTTCAAGAGTTCGCCCCTGCTGATGATTAATTATAATCATATGTTTGGCATGCTGTTCCGAGAGAGAGCCCTGAGCTCATGGGATTCACGAGCCTGGGGCTCCCCCCCGTTGCAGGGCGAGAGGGGAGTCCGAGTTCAGGTAGGTCTCGAGAACTCCCCCGCTTGGCGAATGTAGATTATGAATGGCTCTGGAGAGTGTATGCTGAATTCTACGCTTATCTATGATGCTGATTTAGTTTGTCAATTTACTTAAGTTATATGTTTTTGGTCTGTGGGAGGAAACTGGAGTGCCCGGGGAAAATCCACATAAACACGGGGAGAACATGCAAACTCGACACAGAAATGCCGTCTTGGCCAGGTAGGATCTGAACCAGTGACATTCTTGCTGTGATGCAATGGTGCTAACCATTGGGCCTCCGTGCTGCCCTGATAAGGAAAGGGGACAAGTAGGGGTGGAAGGGGGGATTCTTCAAGACGAAGATGGCTAAGGTAAGATGCTCTGGTTATTTATAGTGATTTAGGAATCGTCTGATTGGTGAATCATGCATTAGCTAATGAGGACCAGCTGCTATCAATCATAAGCGGTGCTCCTCTCGAAATCAGTTTATAAATAAACTTCACTTAAAAAGTAATGTATTGTTTAGCAACATATTTCTGCATCTGACCACAAGATGGAATCCACAGCAGAATCCTATTGGTGCAAGTTTCTAAATAAATTCTTCTTTAATTGTTACTGTTTCAATACATGACTGTCATCAGTCAATACATGGCTGTTTCATACATGACTGTCAGCACAATCAGCTGTCATCCAGTCCATCCTCTGCACTTCAATCACCGTCTGGTTCGTCTCAGCTGCCAAATCTGACCTCCGTAGACTACAGCGAATAGTCCGGACTGCTGAACGAATAACTGGCACTACCCTTCCTACACTTCAAGAACTGTACTCTTCCACAGTGAGTAAAAGGGCTCGCCTCGCACCCAGCACACTTCCTGTTTGAACTGTTATCGTCTGGCCGGCGCTATAGAGCACCGAGCACAAAAACAGCCAGACACAGGAAAAGTTTCTTTCCTCAGGCCATCTACCTCATGAACAGTTAATATTTTTCCTATTGTGCAATAAACGTGCAATACTTTCTCATACGCACTTGTACACAGCACCTTATAACAATATACAATGCAATACTTCTTACGCATCTGTACACAACACCTTATAACAATATACAGTGCAATACTTCTCCTTACGCATTTGTACACAGCACCTTATAACAACATACAATGCAATACTTACGCATTTGTACACAGCACCTTATAACCTGTATATTTATAACAAATTTGTACATACATTTCAACATCCAGATCATTGGACTGACTGCATCTCTGTTTAATGTCTATCGTCTTCTTTTTTAATATTTATTCGGTGTTGTCACTTGTCACTTTATGTACACTGGAAGCTTCTGTAGCCAAAGCAAATTCCTTGTGTGTGAAGCACACTTGGCAATAAAACTGATTCTGATTCTGACATAACTCAAAATATTTTATTTCATTAAAAGAGGAAGAAGTAAGTCACATTTTATAACTTTTTATTTCTTTTCTCTTGTCTGTGGCAAAGCTGAAGTCTTGGGTCATATGTGGTCGGCGGTGTATTGTGGGAACTGTGGTGTAAGGTTTAGCGGGCACATTGTCGATTCATAAACATAATTATCTTGTTATATACTCCCCATCCACGCAGATCACCACTGCACACATGTAAACACACTTGTTTCGGTGATTTTGTGTGGGGTGTAATGGGGTTTTCTCATTAGGAGGAGTTGTGGGAGTATTTTTAGCGTATAATGATATGAAGAGGAAGGTCATTTTTCCTCCAGCAGACTGAAACGTCAGGCTCTAGTATCCAGTCAGTCAGCTTTCTGATTAAATTAACGGCGCTCTTCACCCATCTTCTCCCTCTAAGCAGATTACAGCACTTCAGGGACATTATTTGCACTGTTTATCACTTCACACACCAATTGAAATGAAGTGGAATCTATGGCAGAGAGGATCTTCGAGGAAATCAAGCTGGATTTTGGGTGGTGTAATTCAGATGCCATACTCGGGTGGACATTTGGATATGAAAGAAGAAGATTCTGAAGAAGAATTAAGAAGAAAGAATTATAAAATAAAAAAATACACTTTTGCCAGGTTTCAACAACACAACACACACAAAAACTGTAAAGAGTGAAGGATTTGTGAAGTGTTTTATATATGTATTTATACATTTTTAGTACAGTTATTATTATACATAGTTGTATATTATTATAGTTGTATTAACATATATAAAACATATATTAGTAGCCTTCCTGTGAAATGTTTATACTTTTAACAGGGCCAGAAACATGTCATAGTATTTCCCATATTTTTTCTTGGCACGGTGGCACAGTGGGTAGCACAATCACCTCACAGCAAGAATGTCACTGGTTCGAACCTCGGCTGGGTCAGTTGGCATTTCTGTATGGAGTTTGCATGTTCTCCTCTGCGTGCTCCGGTTTCCACCACAAGTCCAAAGACGTGCCATAGGTGAATTGGGTAAGCTAAATTGTCTGTGGTGTATGTGTGTGAATGAATGTGTTTGGATGTTTCTCAGTGATGGGTTGCAGCTGGAAGGGCATCCACTGCGTAAAACACATGCTGGATAAGTTGGCGGTTCATTCTGCTGTGGTGACTCCAGATTAATAAAGGGACAAAGCCTGAAAGAAAATGAATGATTGATTGAATGAATGTAATATATAATCATGGCAAAGCTAAAAAAAAAATGAGTTATTAGAAATAAGTTATTTCAATAATTATGTTTAAAAATTTGTTTAAAAAATACTGATTTCTTTTATCTTTGACATGATGACAGAACAAAATATTTTACTAGATATTTTTCAAGACACTAATACTCAGCTTAATAAAAGCTGGTAATAATAATGACTTTAAAATATAAAACAATTAAATACTGCTTTTATTCTAGCCTAAATAAAACAAATACGACTTTCTCCAGAAGAAAAACAAAATAAATGTATTGTATAAAAACAACTAAATATCAACAAATGTTCTATATATCAGAAGCAGGAATTATTTTTTGCAATCTATTGAGCCAAGAGCTTTGCAAACGAGAGTGTTGCTTTCTGTACAACAGGATCCAGCACTTCTGATCACTTCAGCGGAAAAAAAATCCAGCAGACATCGCTACTCATTAAATCACAAGCTAACGGAAGAAAACTCTTCTGTATTAGCTACATTCCTGCCACTAGTTATTTTTGCAACAGAATGAAGATCTTTATAAAATGTTGACGATGAAATCATGCATGGAAAAAAAATGCTTGGAAATGTTTCCAGTGTAAATAAATAATAATCTTTGAAAATAGTTACCAAAAGTTCTGCATTTCTGGCAAATCTGGAAATTAAATGCTGTACTTAGTGAATTCTGTAACAAATGATACAAGATCTTTAATAAATCTTTATTATATCTAACAAGAACTGGAATGCTAATTATATTGGTTGATTTAAAAACTGCAGACTGCCTGCACTGTCTAATAAAAAGCAGTGAGACGTTAAAACCGCCTGAAAACACACTTTTTAATTTTTTTTTTATTTTTTACTGAAGAATATATCTAAAATTGGATTTTCGTTTTTAAGTTAATATCAGAAGTGGTACTCAAGGTCCTGGGTCTATTTTAGGTATTTTTGGTGTCATGGATGACACAGATCTAAAAATCAACATACAGTGATCAGATTTATAACCCTTTTGGCATGTAGATTGATTTTACTGAATTGTAAACAAAAAGACCCTCCCCGCTGCTCCAAAAAAAGCACGTCCTGCCTGCAACTTGAGAAGATCAGACTTTTTTAAAAATAAAATAAAATAAAATAAAATAAAATAAAATAAAATAAAATAA
>CAIGQQ010032566.1:6004906-6015823 GCA_903798035.1 Danio albolineatus
GGTTTTGTTATTTGTTACATTTAGAGTTCATTTAGATATCATAATGTGAATATGCAATTAATATATGTATTTGTGTCAGTTTAAAACAAATTAGGTTTCGTTTTTGTTCATTTTAGAGTTAATTTGGATATCATAATGCAAATATGCTATTAATATTTGTATTTGTATCAGTTTTAAAACAAATTAGGTTTCGTTTTTGTTCATTTAGAGTTAATTTAGATATTGTAATGCGATTGTGCAATTGACATTTGTACGTTTGTCAATTTAAAACAAATAAATGTTAATTTTTGTTAATTTAAAGTTAGTAATTGTAGAGCATAAAAGGTTCTGCTAATTCAATTCATTTAATCTTAAATTTAATTTTCAATTAACAAAATATATTTTAACCCAGGCAGCTTCAGTAAACATCTCTCTTTTTTTGCTTCATTTTCAGATTTTCATTTTCAAAAAAAAAATTTAAATAAAAAAAAATAAAGAAAAAAGTGTTTCTACAATATCATTTACTGGCTAGAACAGACAGCATCCTAAAATAAATTACTAAATAAAAACTAAATGAGTAAAAAAACTACTCTGGCTTGATTACTTGAAGTAAACAAACAAATGGATGCAATTTTAGTGAAACAGGCTGCCATCAAATTGCATGATGATTAGTGTGCAATTATGACAAATAAATACAAATTGGATTCATTTTGACCTGACTATGCGCATGCTGTGACACTGCAAAAAAATAAGAAAAGAAAAGAGAAATTATCTGCTCAACCCAAACTGAACATTTCATATTTATCATCCAAAAGGTGTACTCAGATGTCTTTAGTTTTGCTTCATGCATAATTCTATTGAAGTGGACTGAAACCCATATTTTAGGTGGTGTTGGTTCGTTTGTTTGGTGTGAAGCAGCATTCACACTTATTCTGCGTTAACAGAGAAATTTCGACAGCTTGTTTAAATCTATAGAAACCTGCCAAGCGTGAACACACCTTTAGTAGGAGGATTACATATCCATTCAACGCTGGCTACAAGAAAGAGCTGGATGCATATTTCTGAATAATTAAAAATAGACTAAAAAGTTGCGGTATAAAGATATGAAAACATAACAAATGAGAGAATGCAAACTGTTAAGAAAGTCACAACATTATCTTTAAGATTATCAATTCACAATCCTCTGGAATCATACTGTAAATCATATGAGGATTGGTCCGTGATATGAGGACTGGTCCCCGAACTTTTCACATATAGGAAATTAGGTTTTTGGGCATCACTTCCTTTGAGGTTAAAGACCTTTAATCTTCACTAGTATTACTTATTTGAAACTTGAACTGAATTGAGCTGGATGATGACTAGGGCTGGGCAATTAATCAAAAAATTATCGAAATCAACATTGAGAGCATATAATCGATCAAATTTTTCCAGGTCAGTTATTAAAATTACTTTCCATAGAGCAATGGTATGGTCAAGCGCAGCCTTCATGCGGTCTATATCCCCTCAACGTGGCTGACGCTGTCACTTACACGCATCTCATAAAATTTGTAACTACGTGTTGTGATGACGTGTAAAGCAAGCTCTATGATTTGTCGGCTTGATAGAGGTGACGAGCATAGGCAGCACTGAGAGCAGCGAGCACATTGAAGCAAGTGTTTACAAGTTTGTCCAGTCACAGTCCCGTGGAGGAGCTCGAGTTGGAAACTTTAGTTTTGTGTTAAATTATGATTAAAGTTGTTGCACGTCCACTGGTTCCCACCTCTGAATGAGTCCGTTTTAGCTACGTGTTCATGAAAGTAGCATTCAGGAAAAAACAAAACACACATGACACAGAAGAACATTAAAACCTACTGCCATAGCATTTCAGAAGTGTTATTGCAGAGCAACACAAACAGCATGCAGACGTATAAATGCACAGCTACACGCAAGGCATGCAGTTAAGGCTGATTTATAATTCTGCATCCACTTTGAAGCCACATCTGATCTCTAGTCAAGCCTTACTTTGCACTACACTGACTATGATTAAAAGCTGCACCATACATAGATGCTTTGAGACGGCATATATTCCATTACATTAAAATTCTTATCTATATTAAAATATTTATTTACACAAGATGCAAGAAATGCACTGTTAAAAAAAATATTTACAGGAAACACAATGGTTATTTTATTTATTATTTATTTTTAATATTTATTTTTATTTATTATTTTCTACTTTTAATATGAAAAACATGAAAAATATTTTATTTTGTTTCTGAAAGAGCAGGCTTTTTATTTTCACTTTTTTATATAAGAAAAGGCACTCTGTGTTTTAATTTCAGTTGTTAAACGTTGATGTTTAATAAATAATCATAGATAGTAGACGGTGTGTGATTCCTTCAACTATCAAATATTCATTCCAAGTGAGCATTTTTACCGTACAAAACTTGTTCGTAACTATGAGGGCAAAAAAAATAAAAAAATAAAAATAAATAAACAAATAGAATAATCGTTTATTAATCGTAATCGAGTTAAAATGTTCAATTAATCGAGATTTTGTTTTTAGGCCAAATAGCTGCTTTACAAATGAATCAGGTATTTATAGAATTGACAATTATTACAACATAGACACTGCTATTAATCTAATTGGAATCAACAATGAACTAACTTGAGCTGAATAATGACACCAATGTCTTAACACTGAACATTACATAACCGATGAACACAGTGCTTTCAAGAGTTCACACTTAGCTGATGATTGGTAATAAAGCTAGTTTGGCATGCTGTCCCGGGAGAGAGCCCTGAGCTCATAAGATCCTCGAGCCCGGGGCTCCCTCTCGTTTGCAGGGCGAGAGGGGAGTTTGAGCTCAAGTAGATCTCGAGAACCCCCCGCCCTCCTGCTGCTTATAAATTGCTATGAGGGTATGTTGCTGGTGGAATTAGGTATAGTGCTGGTCTGTTTAAGTCAATTCACTTATGTCTCATGTTTTTGGACTGTGGGAGGAAACCGGAGGACCCGGGGAAAACCCACACAAGCACGTGGAGAACATGAACTCCGCACAGAAATGACGACTGGCTGGGTAGAGGCCCGCGCCAGAGGCATTCTTGCTGTGAGGCAACAGTGCTAGCCACTGGGCCACCGTGCTGCCCTATAGAGGAAAAGGGAGGAGAGGGGGTGGAAGGAGGGATTCTTCAAGACGAAGATGACTAAGGTAGGATGCTTTGGTTAGTTATACTAAGCTGGGAATCGACTGATTGGTGGATTTTGCATTAGCTTGACTCTGGGCCAGCCATGTCCTCTCGAAATTAGTTTATAACTAAACTTCACTAAATTCAACTGACTTAGCACTGAATTTGAAACTGAGTCTTTTTTTTTTTTTTTTTTTTTTGCTGCCATGGATTTTTAAGTTGAATCAGATTGACTTTACAAATCATTCAAACTTACATTACATTAAAGGCTTAGTTGACCCCAAAATAAAGATTCTGTTATTAATTACTGACCCTTGTGTCTTTTCAATTCCCTGTTCATCTTCAGAGCACAAATTAGGATATTTTAGATGATGTTTAGTCATCTAAAAAGTAGTTTAAAAAGTAGGAGTAGCTCCCTCATCCTCTATTAACAGTTGTGGTCCAGAGATGTGCAAATTTGCGAAAAGAAACCAAAACACAATCAAAACATTTCCTGTGACTTGAGTGGTTGAGCTGTATTCATGTGAAGCTCCAACACAGTGAAAACAATTTTGTTCACCAGTGTCTTCAAATCAGGGTGCAGGTTTACTAAGGGCAATATAATGCTTAGAGAATAACAAATTCAATTTAAGTGAGTACAGGACTTCGATATTCAGCTCCTTCCTTCTGGTCGCAGATTTTTAGTGTCAAGCTGTAGAACTAAACGATATAAAAATAGTTTCATGCCAGCAGCCATTAGACAGCTAAATAAGGCATAGACGAAGCAGAGGTGTTTCAGTGTCTTGTAGCTTTATTTTATACTGTACATGCATTTGTTTTTTTTTATCTGTTACTAAGTTTTTGTGTGACAGTGTCAAGTATGAAGAATCTTGACTGCAAAACCACCAGGAAAACCGTCGGCAAAACCATCGGCAAAAATGCCGGCAGCTAGCTCTCTGCAACTCTCACATGGTCGCCCACTGAAGCTAAGCAGGGCTGCGCCCGGTCAGTACCTGGATGGGAGACCACATAGGAAAGCTAGGTTGCTGCCGAAAAAGGTGTTAGTGAGGCCAGCAGGGGGCGCCCAACCTGCTAATGCGTCCTAATGCCCCAGTATAGCAACGGGGACTGCTCTGTGAGCGCCGTCTTTTGGATGAGACGTTAAACCGAGGTCCTGACTCTCTGTGGTTGTTAAAAATCCCAGGATGTTCTTCGAAAAAGAGTAGGGGTTTAACCCCAGCATCCTGGCCAAATCAGCCCATTGGCCTCTGTCCATCATGGCCTCCTAACCATTCCCATAGCATAATTGGCTTCATCACTCTGTCTCCTCTCCACCAATCAGCTGGTGTGTGATGTGCAGTCTGGCGCAAAATGGCTGCCGTCGCGTCATCCAGGTGGATGCTGCACACTGGTGGTGGATGAGGAGATCCCCCATTGTGTAAAGTGCTTTGAGTGCCCAGAAATGCGCTATATAAATGTAAGGAATTATTAGTATTAGTATTATTATTATTATTATTAATAAAACATGTTTACCTTTTGGTATAAATAAAGTAACCTGTTGCGCTGCTTAATTTAATGATATGTTGTATTGCCCATAGTAAACGCACACCCTGTCCTGACATGGGAGAGAAGATTTAGACAAACAGAGTAGTATTTTCAGTTTTGTTGGTGCACGAAAGAGTTCTTGGAGTTTTCTATGATTACAGTTTAATGACTGAAATAACACTGAATGTTTTGAGCACGTTCCTTTACTGGATTTTGAATGTTTCAGGTAAGTTGCGGTCTATGGAGGTCAGTTCTCAGAGTTCATCAAAAAATATAGCTAAGTTGTGGTTTAAAATGAACCGTCTGGGATTCTTTTTAAAACTGACTTAAAACATTAAAGTAAAGGTCACTTACAGTAAAAATGTTGCTAAACCATGACAAACATTTTTTCTACATCAAAATACAAACTGTAAATCATATATTTTTTTACAGCAAATATACTATTTTATTTATAATATCTTTATATTTCACACTATAAGTGACTTTTCATTGTATGCAAACAAAGTTCATGCATACAGCTCTGTCTCATATGTAAAGTCTCATCCAAAGATTATATTGTATCCTCTAATGTGAATCATATTTAAAAAACTGCAGCAAAATCCCACATCTCTTTCTCTCTCTCTCTTCCCACCAGCTATTCTCCTGTCGGGCCGGAAGGGCCACTCATTCAAACGCCACATGTTGTTTTATGTGCTATATGACAGTTGTCGGGGGAGTGCTGCGTGCTGGATTTAGAATATATCTCATACCCAGGGTTGTGGATAATAGCTTACAAGGGAGGCGTATGATTGGTAACGGGCGTTAATGAATTCCTGTGTAACATCTGCCGAGATGCACTCCACATGCTGGCTATTAAAGGGAGGTGATGGAAAGCGTCTCTTTCGGCAGACATTAATTGCTGCCTCCGCCAGATGCCAATTCTCCTTCCCGGTAGGTAGTGGTTTGATAGACAGAGTCTGATATATTAAAAGAAAATGAAAAAGATTGAAATATGATGCAACCACTCATCCCTATCTCCTCTGGCCTTCAGCATGTAAACTACATTTTTATAATCAACCCGTAATGTTTGGAAAAGGCTCCGCCCATCAGTTGCGGCATCCGAAGTTCCCTGGTGTTCTGTAAATAGTCTACATTCAGTGTGTTTACATGGAAAACAATATTCTATTATGAAGATGATTATAACAACACTCTGATTAACAATACCATGTAAACAGAATAGTGATTGCCTTAAACTACCTGCTCAAAGCAAACAGAATTGCATTTATTTGATTTTAGTCATGATATAGACATGAGCACAACTTAAGCCCTGTTGAAATTACATGATTTTTATTGTCAGTTATGACTTTCATGGTGTCAGATTATGTATTTTTGACTAGATAACATCTTGACGTGTCATGGGTAACAGATATGCAAGACTACTGTACATGCTTCTTCATCATATATATAACTCTAGAAGTGGTTTCCCAGCAATGGCTGTAAACAAAGTAGTAGACAACCGGTTATAGATACACTCATGTAAAACGACCTGCACTGTATTTTAAATAAGAACATACTGAGCGATTTATTACTTTACATGGGAATTCCAGTACTCATTCACCATCTTTTTATTCTGTCAAGGTAAGCGTACTGTTACCATAACTTCACAAAGCTTTTTCTTCTATGTCATGGAAGCAGTACTGTACTCTCTCTTTCATTTTTTTTTCATTTTAAAAGGTGTTCATGAAATAAATTATATGCTGCTATTTGTCAACGTCACCCATATGACAGAACTCATCATGGATGATGAAGGAAAAAATAAAACATGCCAGACTTTCTGCAATGGTGTCATGAAGCATCACAGACATGGCACATTTAAGAGGAGAAATGACTGAATATTGCACCCCAAACAAACACCCTTACAAATCCCTACAATGCACTCTACACTCTCAGAAATAAAAGTATGGATGCTGTCACTAAGGCAGTACCTTTTTAAAAGATACACTTTTTGTACCTAAAGAATACCTCAAAGGTACATATTAGTACCCAAATGCATCTAAAATGTACCTTTGAGGTACCATTATGGACCATTTACTGTAGGTAAAAAAATATGTACCTTTTGAAAAAGTACTTTTGAGATTGTACTTCAAATCAGGGCACAATCATCTGAATGGAGCTTTGATCACACTAATTTACAACTATTAATTGCAGTTGAATTTGTAAAAAAAAAAAAGGTAACACTTTATTTCGATGGTCAATTTGAGTATTAGTAGACTGTCTACTTAATGTCTGCTGATACTGACATTCAACTGACATTTAACTGACTTTAAGAAACTTTCTAAGTACATGTCAACTTACACTAACCCTACCCCTAACCCCAACCTAACAGTCTACTTATAATCTGATGAGAATTTGTTGCAATGTAACTTAAATTCAACAAAAGAACCATTAAAATAAAGTGTGACCAAAAAAAAAAAACACATAAAAAGTATGTGGTCCTATAACGAAGACAAACTTTATGCTGATGCATAAATATTGCGGAGGGAAAATTGGATGATAAACAAAATTGTTTTTCTTTTAAATTTTGCAGACATATATAGCCATAGTTATTTATGTACAATAAACTTGGGATCTGTTTTTTGCTGCCAAACTTTACGCAAGTTTTTAAACTGAAGTAAATCAACAACCAAACTGAGCTGAATACTGACACTTCTTTTCTGTAAAGCTTGAAATATGATTGCTAGGCAAAAAAGAGACTGAAATATGATGCAAGCATTCAGCCTGATCTCCTCTGGCCTTTAGCATGCAAACTAGATTTTCTTTTAGAATCCCGGAATGTTTTGAAAGAGGCTCCGCCCATCAATTTTGGTTTTCCCGGGGAACCCCGTTGTTCTGTAATTAGTCTATTTAACATTGTTTGTCTAAACAGAGAGCTACATTGATAATTTTCACAGCACTGCGCTGGTGTTTGTTTGAACCTGACAGGAGAGGAGAATGGCGGGCTCATGTAAAGCTATTGCGGGGGTGTTTATGAGTCACGCTGCCAGTGAAACAGCAAAACTGTGATGGGCGATGCTCATTAGTGACCTTGAATACAATGAAATCTGAATCATGACCATGGCAGAACATCCTTGTTTCTTTCACATACTGATTGTTGCACAGACGCCCTTGATAGGCCCCTTTAAGTCCTTGGACTTAATTTCTTTCTTGAAAGAAAACTTCTCATGGTTTGTGTGTGTCGTGGGCTGAATTATCGACTTAACCTGCAACAATGATATGAATAGTTCTTCTGTACGGTTCACTTAGCAGATCACAGAGGCTCCCACCACATGCACTTAGCATGTGTTTTACAGCTTCACCAATCATTTTGAGCCATTTCGACATTAGCTAATGCACAAACTACATGATGAAGAGTGTATGCATTACTGCTGCTGGATTTTGACATAAGAGTCCATCACAGGGTACAGATTACAAGGGCAGATGGAGCTGTCTAGCACACACAGTTGCTTTATCCTCCACAAAGGGTTAAAAGGTAACAACTGGAGGGCATTGAAAATTATAAAATAAACTATTTATTTATTTTGTGTGTGGGAACTGGTATTTACACACTACCATTTAAAATTTAGTAACTTTTTAAAAGTATATTTTGAAGGATATATATGAACAGTAATAGTGTAAAGTATGATAAAGATTGAAACTGTGCAATAGCATAATATGTTAATATTAAAATAATGGGTTTGTTTTTTCAAAGCTACAGAACACACAATGAAATTATATTTGTATCTAAGTTGGATATATAGAACACTGAACGTGATGAACTGGCCTCCACAGAGTCCAGACCTGAATATTATAAAGACAGTATGGGATTACATGGACAAAAAAAAGCAATAATAAAATTAAAAAGTATATTCTGAAGATGAATTTGATACTAAAAGAAGTTGAGTTTATTTCAGGACAACCTCCCCAAAACAGTTCAACAGGTCACACTAAATACTGAATTTGCCAAAAAAGTCTAAATTGTGGCCCCATAACTAAAAATTTGGTTAACAGAAACACATTTAGCTTTACTAGGAAATCTAAACAGCCAAAAAAATGTGAACAACCAAATTGTGCCTCTCAAAAAATGACTTAAAATTTCTTCAAACACCTTGAAATTCTAAATATAATCGATTCACTGGCTTCGGCACTTGCTGGAATGCCACATTTCCCTCCCTGAGATCTGCTGGCATCCCTAGCATGTCATTGTTTTGACAACAACCCTTCTGTCACCAATTTACACACCTGCTGCGTGAATGACAGTAAATCAATACAGGCAGTGTCACATTCTGGCTGCAAGCTTTACTGTCCAGTCATGAAACTGGGCATGAGTGAAAATCCCTGAGCATGCTGTGAATCTGGACGGGTTTCAGATCTACAGTTGGCAGTTTCTGTGTGTGTGTTATGTGTGTTACGCTGTTTAAACAAGTGTGAGGTTAAGGCCAGTGCAAGAGACAAGAAAGGTATTATCTGTGGGCACAAAATGTTAGGAGCTCAACAATGATCCACGATTTTACAGGCTTTTGCTGGTTTATATTTGACAAAACAATGAATGATTTTGATGTTTAAAGAGGCACATTGCATGTTATCATTCATTCCTAATGTTACTGAGCTATCATGTCTTCATTGTCAGCTGTTTTCTGTACCTTGATTGTTCACTGTGGCGAGGGGGGCGTGGCCGAGAGCCGTGGGAACGGGCGAGGCCAGCCACAGATAATAAACACCTGTGGTGTACAGGTGCCTCGAGTCCCACGGAAGGAGCTCTGGATTATAAAAGGAGGAATGAAGGCAGAGGAGGAGGAGAGAGGACCGGGCCCGGACATATTGTTTTACTTTTGCTTTCAGTTTGACGGCAGTCTCCGTGAGGAGCTGCCGTCTGTTTGTTTTATTTATATCTTTAAATATTGTTTTAAAAATGCGTCGGTTCTCCGCCTCCTTCTTCCCGGCGGCCAGATGGCCGCCAACTTCATTACATACACCCCCCCAAAAATATTTTTTTTCAAAGATTATTCTCCCTCCAATTATTCTATCAGTTATCAATTATTATAAATCTGTTTGAGTTTCTTTCTTCTGTTAAAAACAAAAGAAGCCTTGTTTTGCAGATTGTTGGAAATCTAGCCCTTGACGGAAGCCACTAATATTCTTTTCTTATTATCGATGTCAATGGCTACACATTTCCAACCTTCAAAGCATGTTATTTTGTGTTTAACAGAAAAAAATGAAAATCATAAAGGTTTGGATAAAATCAAGTGCTGAATTAATCAACACTATTGCAGCTTGCTGACTTTATTTTAAATTAAATTACAACTAGTCATGTACTGTAGTAAAGAAAAAGTCAGTCATTTTAAACAGGGTCAAAAAGAGGACAAAAGTAGAAGAAATAGAACAGAAAAGTGCATGATGGTATTTACTAGAAACAATATTAACTGTAAATAGATTTAGATAACGCTTTTTTTAAAGTGTCATTATTGCACACGTTCTGTGTACTTGCTATAATAATAATTACTACAATTAATTAAATATAAATAAATAAATGATTTAAATATGCATAATTACATTTAACATACCCATAACATTACATTTGCATTCTTACCCAAACCATGTAATTAGTACTGTACATGCAATTAGTTAATGTTACTGAGTTAAATGAGCAGTTACATTGTAACAAGGACACCTTTATCAGGCAAAGATCCATATGATAACATTGGTTGATTGATTAAAATCATTTTTGGAAAGAAAAAGCCTCTTTCAGGACCCTTATGTTTATTTCACTATATTGCAAATAAATTCTAATCAACTCATTGCAAAATATTTATCATTGTAATATCCAAAACAGGTGCCACGGTGGCGTAGTCAGTAGCACGTTCGCCTCACAGCAAGAAGGTCGCTGGTTTGAGCCTCAGCTGGGTCAGTTGGCATTTCTGTATGGAGTTTGCATGTTCTCCCCGTGGTTGCGTGGGTTTCCTCCGGGTGCTCTTTTTTCCCCCACAGGTCCAAAGATATGTGGTACAGGTGAATTGGGTAAGCTAAATTGTCTGTAGTGTATGTGTGTGAATGAGAATGTTTGGATGTTTCCCAGAGATGGGTTGCAGCTGGAAGGGTATCCGCTGCGTAAAACAAATGCTGGATAAGTTGGCGGTTCATTCTGCTGTGGCGACCCTGGATTAATAATGGGACTAAGCTGATAAGAAAATGAATGAATGTCTAAAACTCCTAAATGCAATTATGAAAAAA
>CAIGQQ010032566.1:6034170-6044781 GCA_903798035.1 Danio albolineatus
ACTAATATCCTCGTGTGTGTACCCAATTGGCTTGTCGTCATGCAATATATATCAGCTTGATATCAACTGACCCACCTGCCCCAAACTAGAAGAGAAAAGCTATCATGGGCACCTCACGCTGCTTTTTTGGGTTTCATTTTTCTGGTATCTAAATGAGAGTATTAATCCAAGAAAAAAAGGCATTAGGGACCATTCACGCTTGGCTTCCTTTGCACACATAAGTTTGTTACTCTCTATGTGCGGAGCTGGCCCAAAGCATAAGTGATCTAAGTGGCTGCTTAGGGCCCTGCGGCCACCAGGGGGCCCCCAAGAGTGCATAAAATGACAGACTTTCATTTGTGTTTTACTTTGTTGGGTTATGGATTAGGGGTGGAACAAAATATCGATATGCCGATTTATTGTGTTATTCCCACCAGGGATGCATTAACGATACTCTGGCACCAAGTTTCGATATTTATCAAAATGTATAAAAGATCTGAATTAATTAATCAGTACACTGCAGCCTTTTACCGCTTTAGCTGCAGTACACCCAGCTGCCATGAGATACAGATATACAATACCGAGATGCTCCGGCATCATTTAAACCATTGACAGACAAGCCATTGCAATGGTGAAAATCTCAGGCATACATACACCTTCTTCTTTCCAAGCCGGATCCCAGTTGTTTACATGCATGCCGATAAAATATGGGCCACTCATGTGCTGTAAAACTGGAGTAACAGTCTTTTATGCAGAGTTGTCGGCACACAGCGAGTGTTGCAAGTCGACAAAATGGAAGTTTACATAATATGATGATGATCATATTTTGACTAAGCAGGGATATAAAGCAGAAATAAAGGAAAAAGAGTTAGGGAGGTAAGACTTAATAACATTAATTCTCGGTCATGAGCAGGGCCAGACGAAATCTGCAGACATTTTGTGCTATTTCTGCGGAGTATTTTGTTAAAAATCTGCGGATTTATGCGGAATGATTTTAGAAGTATCATAACTAAAAAATTTAAGTATGAAATAAAAAGTAATACTTTTTTTAACTTTTATTTAATGTTTACAATGTAAATCCAATTAGATCCACTTTATTTGGTAAACAAAGCAAGTATCTCGTATAAAATCTCTTCTAAAAGACTGAAAATAGTACTTTACAAACTGTATTGTAAAAAAACCATATGAATATTTTCATATTTATCAATATTTTTACTGAAATTAATTTGAAAACTGAATAAATATAAATTTACACACATTTAAACCAGTAAATAAACAGAATTAATGATGGGCTAAAAATCTGCGGAAATCTAGGAATTCTGCGCACGCAGATTTCGTGTGGCCCTAGTCATGAGTCAGGTCTAAGACAACAGACAATTCTATAAAACATATATTTCCTGCATTCTATAGAATTGTCACAATATTCATGCAAATGATTTCTTTAGTGATCTTAGCATGTCACTCCAGTTGTGTCTTTTTCAATTGTTTTTTAGTAACACTTAGGATTGGTTTCTGTTATTTATTTAGAACAATAATTGTAAAATAATATTAATATTTATTTATAATAAATATAAATAAATTGAAAAATATTTGTATATAAAATATGGGGTGTGTGACTGCCCACTGGTCAGCAGTCAGCAGTACCACCCTGTATTGTCCGCTTTACACATAAAATGCAGCTAGATGTTTCTGCGAGCACATCTTTCTCAGTTCTCAAAAAAGTACACCACCGCGCATTTTACCATGAACCTGTGTTGCAACGAACACTTATACATAACACATAGAAACCTAGTCAGTATCTAAAAATAGTGACAGCTATTGACCTTTAACAGTTCATGCTTGAACACTACTGTGTACAAGGAGACAGAAATGGAATTCTGTGGACTATATACGAGAAGGACTCCAGAAATTCTGAAGTTTGCCCTGCAGACTCAACTCGACTTTGTTGCATGAACAATAAAGTCTAACTGGCTTCAAAGCCTCTTCTGAGCAATTTATTGATCATCAACACTCTACGAACATCCACAGGAACAGATCAAACAGTTTAAAACACTGAACAAACTGCTTTTCTGATGCTCATATAAAGTGCCTTCTTCCACCTAATGCTAACAAAATCATTAACCATGACCCATGGCTTGGCTACACCCCAAAACTAAAGCAGACTAAACCAATGCAGCCCAAAATAAGAATAGCATTACAGAGTCTGGGTCAATGTGAAGGAGTACAGGGAAAAGGGCACTTACAGCACAATGTGATGCTGGAAGCAGCTGGGCTATTTCTTCTTATCTCCGCCTGCCCATCTGACCAAATTGTGGCTAAATCAACCAACCACTGTTTTTGTAATGTTCTACAGGCTCGCAAAAAGGCTTGTCAGTTTCTATCAGCCAGCTGCTGTTATCCACCTATTCCAGCTTCTCGAAAACACAACCCGAGTAATTTTTGTCTCCTCCAGTCTCCTTAATGTGTCTTCAGGAAAGGCGCTCTAATTCAAATAAAAGCGGAATTCATTCGTCAGATTTTTTTTTCTGCCCCAATTGTGCTTTTTCCTCAGGAAATACAGTGAATAATGCCTAAAAGGAACAGAAGTGAGCATGCATTTGTTTTTAAAGGGTAACAGCAGGGTCTAAAGCTGCATACAAATCAGGTGCAAAGAGAACAAAAAAAGTCTTTCTGACCACAGCAGTTCTGATTACAGGTGGGGGATCTAGTAATAATTTACCTTACATGTTCCTTTTGTAAGACTGCAATTATACTGCTGCCAAATACCAAGGCCAAAAGAACAGAGAGCCAGCCTGTTAAAGCAGCCTTAAGTGATATACATTTAGATCTCGTATACAAAAATTCCTTTAGTAGCAAAATAATGACTCATTGATCAGGGCTAAGTATACTTGAATATAACACCTACGTAAACCCCCATAAAATGGCTTGAAATGGTCAATGTAGCAAGTAAAGTCCTTTGAAAAAATGCTGTATTGCCGTTAAAACAACATTAGGTATAGATGGCTAAATACAGCAGTTTAAGCTAGTGTACTTCCAGTGTTCCTGCCAAAAAGCCAGCTGAAGAGCTCTTTTCATAAGCTGACAAAAAAGGAACAACAAATACAGCAACAAATATGGGAAACAGATGTCATCTTTTCTTATTCTTATTTTATATTCTGTAAAAAAAATAAACAACTAATAAAAAATGTATTTAATAAAAATGTGGCTTAGCAGTTTGTATCCTTTCTATTTGTTGTAGTCAATCAGCGCAGTAATTATTGTATAAAGAGAAGAAATGTCAGCATGCTATAATGAATGTTAAACAAAGGATCATGCAACATTAAAGTTTGTTTTGTTTTTTACGGAAATAAGAAATAAATGTTAAAATAAAAAATATATATTTTAAAATTTAATAATAGTGCTGTCGTCTCACAGCAAGAAGGTCGCTGGTTCGAGCCTCGACTGGGTCAGTTGGCATTTCTGTGTGGAGTTTGCATGTTCTCCCCGTGTTCGCGTGGGTTTCCTCCGGGTGCTCCGGTTTCCCCCACAGTCCAAATATGAGGTACAGGTGAATTGGGTAAGCTAAATTGTCCGTAGTGTATGAGTGTGAATGAGAATGTATGGATGTTTCCCAGAGATGGGTTGCGGCTGGAAGGGCATCCGCTGCGTAAAACAAATGCTGGATAAGTTGGCGGTTCATTCCGCTGTGGTGACCCCGGATTAATAAAGGGACTAAGCCGAAAAGAAAATGAATGAATGAATGAAATTTAATATTGATCTTTAAATATGTTAGTATTTGTACTGTATATTACAGAAGATGATTGAGTAGAAAGTGACATTTTGTTCTTATCATCTGTGAAACAAAAATGTATATTATGTATTTAAAAAAATATATATTTTTAAGAAATACCTTTAACAGTTTGATCAAGTTTTGAGTAATAAACATGCATACAACAAGTAACATATATACACTCTCAGAAATAAAGGTACAGGAGCTGTCACTGGCGCGGTACCTTTTCAAAAGGTACATATTTGTACCTGAAGGGTCCATAATGGGACCTCAAAGGTACTTTTTAGGTTCATTTGGGCACTAATATGCACCTTTGAGGTACCACTGTGGACTCTTTAGGTACAAATATGTATCTTTAGAAAAAGTGCTGCCCCAGTGGCAGCTCCTGTACCTTTATTTCTGAGAGTGTACTATAACAAGTACACATATATGTGGAACAAGATTTATTTGTTACTTGATGAAATATATTAATACCTCTATTTAAGGATTGTAGTTTAGCCTCAAAATACTAATGAATTGTTGTTTTAAATCGTTTTCATTTACATCTCCTATCTCTTAAACCAACATCGTCTTTTACATGTTTGTCAGCAAATAAATTAATAATAATAATAATAAAATAATAACCACAGATTCTTTTATAATGAAATAAGCACAGGTCAGGTCAGAATAGGAATGCCATTTCATTGTTGCATTAATATGTTAAGCTGAATGAAAATGGAACATTATTTCACCCATAATTTAACCTTTTATTTTTTTTATAATTATGACTATAATCATGACGTCATTTATAAAAAAAAACATTCATTTAGCAAGTATTAATAGTGTGTAGGAATGATTGTTTCTCTTTTGTACATTTTTACTATAATTATGTAAAACTTCATTGCACATTTTGATATGCGTACATAATTGAACATGATTATTTATGACTTTCACAAATTTTATGTGATACAGACACCAAAATGGGATGCCTAGTCAATGCAGCCTGCAGTTCTATAGTTACAGAATCTACCATGCAATCCTAAACCCCACACAGGACAAAATATTTCAAAAACACAACACCTACAATTTAAAATAATGTCCCTTAAACTCTAAAAGTAACATTTAAATTCACACTACCTTGTTTCTGCTATGCTCAAGAGAGAAACAGAGAGCCACAGTGATGTTTCTACCTGAAAAAATAGTCTGGATTTATCACGTTTGAAGAGGATAAAGAGAAGAAAACACATTGTGTGTAAATGCGCACTGACTTTACCCAGCTCTCAAAAAAGCCTAATTCCGGCATTTCGAAGCTGTCACTGAATGCCTAAATTAGCCTGTGTCCTTGTAGGTGAGTGGCACACGGAGGAGGAAACCCACAGCAGACGTCAGATATACCAGCCGTGTGGGTTGGCAGAGGGGCCGCAATGGGCCTCTGCCTCCGCGGCTGTCACCCTCCGAGCACCATTAGCATGGCATTCCCGAACTGTCCGTGCCCAGCCAAAGTGCCCAAAGAGTCCAGCTGTCACATTAAAAGAGCCACATGTGAAACATGCAGGAGCCAAACACATTATCCGTCCCCCTCTGGCTCTGATGCAGACACTCCGGGCAAACACAGATCTCCCGGTTGTCCAATGGACACCAAAGACGTGGGCACACAAAAGAAGAAACATTTCCTTGGTGTTGCTTAGAATGACAATACTAGAAAACAAACGGTTTAGGTTTTTCTTTACAAAGAAGTCATTCTTGAGTTTAAAAACAGGAGGCCACAACTGGTGGATTAAAATTTTTTAAAGGGTCTGTGGCCCCGTTTACACTAGTGCATCTTAATTTTAAAAAGGCGTTTTAGCATGAAAATGATCTGCGTTCACACTAGCGTTTCACCCAGCATTTCTGAACATATCTCCGTCCAAACTACTCCACCAAAATGTATATCATGTGACCATTTGTGCACTCTGGGCATGCGTGTTAAAGTATAAACAGGAAGCATGTGTCTCGCTGGTTCTTCCCGGTGTAACCCAAAACTGGTGTTCTAAATAGGGCTTATGCCGCTTGAAACGCGAGCGATTAGAGAGTGCTTGAACAATAGCTTGCTTCTTGTGAATATATGCAGCTGTTGTAGTAAAAAAGGCAGAGTTTAACTGCACAATAGCGGATAAAATGGACAATAGTTCAAACAACGCTCCCATTTCTGTGTCCAGCAGCCACGCCTCTGTTTTCAGATGTCTCCGTTTCCCCCATCCACACTGAGACAGCAGTGTTTTAGAATGAAAACGGCCTCTCCAGCGTTTCCAAAACACTCCGGGGCTCGAAAACTCCGGCGTAGTGTGGACGGATGGCGTAACCGTAGCAAAACGTATGCGTTTTAAAACGAAAACACATTAGTGTAAACGGGGCCTGTCTCTATACATTTCTGTGTATTATATGCTTTTACATGAGTGTGATCAGTTTACACAATTTCCTAAAATTCCCAATTTTCTATGAAATGCAGACTGATTTTTATCTGAAAGTGAACAAGTTTTTTCAGCAAACCTGTAAGGTCGCACTAATCACACAGAAAATGGTTCTTTTGTGAATTAGACTGATTTGATTGCATCTCTTCTTGAGTCAACAACTCAGTGATTCAATTGATCTGGTAAGACCAAGTCTCAAGTAAATACACATATTTAAAATGATGCACTAAGTGCAATTAAGGTGCAATTTAAAGATTTAACTAGGTTATGTTGATTAGGCTGGTTAAGATGGTTAAGGCAAGTTGTTGGACAGCGGTGGTTTGTTTTGTAGACGATCAAAGGGGACTGATATTATTGACATTAAACTAGTTTTAAACTTGTTTGATTCCAGGCAAACTAAAAGAATTAAGACTTTACCCAGAAGAAAAAATATTTTAGGAAACATATTTTTTGTTAAAACGTCCTTGCTCTGTTAATTATCAATTAGGAAATATTTTAATAAGAATGAACACTTTGCAGGAGGGCTAATCATTTTGACATCAACTGGATTTTTTTAAATGGACTTTATGTTATACACAAACTCATAGTGTGAAACAATTATATTAAATGTTCTTCTTTTTAATTATCTGTTGTAGATTTTACCTATTCCCCTTGAGGAGCGTAATTACAGAATGTTTTTGTTTTAACTAATGTGGTTCAAATTAGGGCTCTTTGACAGAGTCCAGGAAACACTTGCTTTAAATAACAATAAATATATGATTATCCGGCGCCACGGTGGCGTGGTGGATAGCATGATCGCCTCACAGCAAGAAGGTTGCTGGTTTGAGCCTCGGCTGGGTCAATTTTTCTGTGTGGAGTTTGCATGTTCTCCCCGTGGTTGCGTGGGTTTTCTCCGGGTGCTCTGGTTTCCCCCACAAATCCAAAGACATGTGGTATAGGTGAATTGGGTAGGCTAAATTGTCCGTAGTGTATGTGTATGAATGAGTATGAATGAATGTTTCGTAGAGATGGGTTGCAGCTGGATAGGGCATCAGCAGCGTAAAACATATGCTGGATAAGTTGGCAGTTCATTCCACGGTGGCGACCCCAGATTAATAAAGGGGCTAAGCCGAAAAGAAAATGAATGAATGAATGAATATATGATTATCCCTGATAAAGAAAAGGGACTAAGCCGAAAAGAAAATGAATGAATGAATATTATTGAATAATACACACTTTTTTAGTAGCTTAGATGGTTTGTGTTAAATACAATTTTGAATTTGCATTTTAAATCTTAAAATAAATAAAAAAATTCCACAGATATCTTGCAATAATAGCAAAAAGAAAAGGTCTGCAGATTCTGGCCCTAGCCCGAGTTACATCGTTGTTTTGGAAACAGAGTGAACTTACAGTTAGCGACTCACTAATTCAAACCATCCAGTCAGAGTGAATCTCTGTTTATCAACTCACCAATTCAAATGAAGTATTCAGAGTGAGTCTCCAGTTAATGTGTTACACATAATTATACAGCATACTGTATACAGTCTATTGATGATAGTCATTGTCAGGGAAAAACTGACCTCGGAATGTTGTGACAAACCAATCAAAAACAAGCATTTCAGACAGTTGTTTAATAAGTCCACAAAATCAATATTTAAATAGAAAACATATACATATGTAAGTGTATTACATGAGCTCTGACTGTATATTATATCGCAGAAATAGTCCAAAAACACAGCTGATGGTCTTCATTAACGACTTGTTTTTGAAGCACCATGTACCCGGTCATTTAGTCTCATTACTTGGATCATTTAATGGTATTGTTGTTGTTCGCTAAGCTGAAGGTGCTCTAACTTCAAAGCATTACGCTCAATAATTCACATTAATGACTTGACTAATCAAGCTAACTACTTAATGTTTTCTGAGAATTGTACCTATGAGTTAGAGGTTTGCCTGCTATTGCGAATAGATTTCGGCCATTACTATCTAGCGTTCATTGATTTTACGCTGTGCAACATTAATGCTAGATGTGTCTCGGGGATTGGAAGTCACAGCGCTGGATCTTATCTGGCATTTATTAATGAGATAAAATGCTGCTCTGCACCACTGCTTTTGGCAGAACAACGAGCAAACGTTTCATTTTTATTTTGTCCCTCGTTCTAAATAGGATGCACAATATAAATATGCAGTTACCTTGGTGACCGTCATTATTCATTCATTAGTGCTGCTTGTGTTCACCTTGCCGGTACACTAACGATGGCTGTCCCTTTCCAAAAAAAAACCAAACAAAAAAAACTACTTGTGTGGATGCACCATGTACTTTAACAACTCGCACATAAATTCATGCCAGTGTGGCTCATAATCCATTTTAACTTCCTGTTGTGCTCACTAAACATGCATATGCGAGAGCAGCGATTGCACTTGATTTATGAGGCGGTGAAGCGCCACATCTGATTATTTTTAGCCTCGCAAATGAAAATCAGAAAGACAAAGGCCTTGGGTGACTATTGACCAAGAAGCAACCTGTGGCATAAGTGACCCATGCTGAGGCAAGAGGTGATGTTTCCAGAAGAAGCGCACTCCTGTAATTAAGCCATGTCAGCCGTGATGTTCCTCGTTGGGAGATGAGGGAACGGAAAGCGGAATACAGCGGAATTGGAAGTGACAGCTCGAGGCTAGGGAATGAGCATACTTAAAAGGCCTTGACTCATAAAACATTCATTTACTCGTGTACTGACAAGATAGCTCAACAAACGCACAAATCAGAGACAATTAGCCAGACACGAGAGCAAACACGAAGGAATAAAAGCGTGCACACACACTTGTGTCCAGTGAGACGTGCATATGAATGCCCATCCACATTCAGTAAAGGGCCTTAAACACATCTGACAGTCAACAGAGATTTTCGTGCTTCGTACTGTACATTTCAACAAAATTCATCCATATACACACTTTTTTTTTTATTAGAACGACAGTCCAGGATCAATTCAACCTCACTGAACAGCCTTGTGTGTTGAGAGCGTGAGAGTGGCTGAGCTATATTTAATATGAGCTAAGAAATGAGGCCTGGATTTATTTAAAAATATATTCACATCACACGAGAAATGAGAAATGTATGGTACATTGACCAAACCTCTTCCGCTTTGTACAGTAGCTACTACATGCATATTGCATTTATAGACGTATAGAAAATGACTTCAGCTGTGTTAACTGCCCAAAAGCACACTAAAAATTCATGAGCTTCTGTTAAACATTTGCATTCACACTGCCATGTATCTGTATAGGGAGCTTAACTCCTGCCGCAGAAAAAAAAAACGCCAAACCTTGAAGCTTCATCTCGCCCTTTCATTGACTTATTTAAACACACTTTGGGTTCAGTCTTTCCACTGGGTGATGACAAACATAATGCTTCCCATCAGATCCAAATCAATGCAATTTTCTTTTATACCTGAAGTGAACTTAGGGCTGCTCAGTTGAAGAGTTCAGACGCAAAAACCTCTAAGTGTCATCTGAAATTTTCTTCTAAAATTAGCATTTTTCTCAGGTTACTATGTCTTGATTCAGTAATTTTTACTTTTATGGCAAAGAATATGTTATTTTCATCAATTTTAGCATAAAATAACTGAACATAAATATACGAAGCAGAGAAAAACGGTCATTGTAGAAGAAAATTATGCATGGCACTTAGAGGTTTTTGCATCTAAACTCTTCAATTATTGGGGCAAAAAAATCATAACCATGATTATTTTGGTCCAAATTTTTATCAAAATTGTAATCATGATAACAATGATTATCAGTGAGACATGTGACCAAAATGGTGCAGCAAAATGTAAAAATAAGACACAAAACATTGTTTTGAGTCTTTTAGTAAGTATTTCAATAAAAGCAAGGCTGACAGAAACATAAATGTCTGAATGGAAAACACCCCACGGGCATGTGAATGGGGAAACATCAAATTCTCCAAAACTCTTTGGCAAGATTACCATAAAATTTCAGATTTTTGTTTTAAACAAAAAATGTTAGGCTGCTTTAAACATGCTATATAAAGTGTACCTAAAACTTTATTTGAATTATTATTATTTTTTTTTGGAATCAACCAAATAAAAAAAATAAAAAATTTTAAAACTGTATGTACATATATAAAATGGCCTGGTCAAATATATATAAGTAAAAAAGGTTGCTATAACACCTATGCATCTGATCTTTCAAATATCATTAACCCTTTGAAGTGCACTCCTTCAAAATATTTTTTATTTGGCCCACATAGTGTATTGAATAATATGCTGCCACAACTCTGATAATGAGTAATAAGCAATTAATGACAACATATGGATTAAAGGTAAACCAGGTGGTTATGATGCCTGTTAAAGGGTTATTAACTAAAATAAAATAAATAAATAAATAAATAAATAAATAAATAAATAAATAAATAAATAAATAAATAAATAAATAAAT
>CAIGQQ010032566.1:6059547-6074066 GCA_903798035.1 Danio albolineatus
GCTGGTTCGGGCCACGGCTGGGTCAGTTGGCATTTCTGTGTGGAGTTTGCATGTTCTCCCGTGTTTGTGTGGGTTTCCTCCGGGTGCTCCGGTTTCCCCCACAAGTCCAAAGACATGCGGTACAAGTGAATTGGGTAAGCTAAAATTGTCCGTAGTGTACATGTGTGAATGAGAATGTGTAGATGTTTCCCAGTGATGGGTTGTGGCCGGAAGGGCATCCGCTACATAAAACAAATGCTGGATAAGTTGGCGGTTCATTCCGCTGTGGCAACCCCGGATTAAAAAAGGGTCCAAGCCGACAAGAAAATGAATGAATGAATGAATACATATAAAATGATAAATACATTTTAATGGACAACAAAAAACTAAATTAAAAAAGACAATATGACAAAAAGTCCTCGTACTTCAATAACATTGATAGTCATTAATATTCAACAAGTATTTCTTCTCTGTTGCGATCTACAAAAGTGGGCTGAATAAATCCTGCTCTTTGTGTGTTGTGCGCGATCTTCATTAGTTTATTCTTTGTTGTCTGACTTTGTCTCGCCTCTATTTCAGCTGCGTTCATTATGCAAACAGAAGGGCTATTCCCAATGAACTAAGTACCGTGTTTCAAAGAGGTTGATTAGAACATTAATTGTTCATATGGTGCTTTCACATTTTAAAAAGAACATTTTTTTAACCGTTAATTATGTGCAGTTGTATAACAGACTGTTTTAATAAACCGGGCCTCTAGTTTGGAAATAAGGTCTGTGTTGCAGCGTAATTAAAGAGAGCAGAAAAAAAAATCTGTCTGCTCATTCGTATGGAAATGATCACCCTTCGCCCTGCAGGAATGTATACGACAAATGATCTGATAGGGTTTTGCTTAATAAGAGGGTGGAATGTGATTAAAGTTTACACGTAATCTCTACATATCATGAATCCAATGAGGCTTCAAATTCATACATGCAAGGACGCTCAGACTTTGTCTCCTTTCAGTGTGGACGTTCACAGTTTGGACCAGAATTTTAAACACTTAACCTTTTGTCTCCGTAATAGGATTATACTTTCTGAATTTTTTGTCTGCTGCTCCAAAAATAGTGCCTATTATTTTTTTTATTCTATTGATTTAAGCCTTATTTTCAAGTAAGGCTTTAGAAACCCAGTGAAGTCAAGAGAATGTTGCTTGATTTTCATTCCCAAGGTTGAGTGAACTAAGCGCTTAAGAGAAGTTTAAGGGGAACTGCCAAAGTGCTCCATCTTCGCAGGGAGCACCGGTGCTTAATAGTATCATTCTTTGACTCAATGGATTTTTTTATGGAGCATTTGAGAGCAAAATTGACATGTACAAAAGTGCAGGCAGGTACAATGTGGTAAAAACTCCTAGTGAAAATGCATGCAGCCTCACACACACACACACACACAATATCTGTGTGGACAAACCGAGCTGAACTCTTGCCATTTCTGAGCACATTACTGGCATGTTGTGTCGTAATGAAATATGACAAGAGATGTATTCCTGGCTCTAATTATTTGTTTAGAGGTAATTTGTTATGATGAGAATGCAGAGACACTGCCTTTGTTTTGTAATTGAATAACACACGGATAATGAATTGGTCAGATCTTCTGCAGCAGCTGTTTTGGTCTTTGTAATGTAACTCAGCTAAATGAAGCAACTTCACTCATTTAGAGCGACACGCACACACACACGCACTCACACACACGTTTGTTTTTGTGAAAAGTGTCTACATTACATAGGTTTCCATTCATTTTATACTGTCCAAACCGTATGTTATATTTCCCTCACCTCACCCCACCCTACCCCTAAACCCAACCATCACAGGAGACTCTGTGCAGCTTAACTCTCTGATTAAACTCATTCTGTGGGATTTATAAGCTTTTTGAGAAATGGGGACGTCACCAATGTCCTCATATTTCACCTCCTTTTTGTAATACCTGTGTCATACCTGTGTCATTATACATATTTGTGTTCTGACGTCACAAAAACATACATACACACACACACACTCACACACACTCACACACACACACACACACACACATACATTCACACACACACAAACACACACACACACACACGCACACGCACACGCACACCTACACACACACACACACACACACACACACACACACGCACACACACACACACACTCATGTATGAAGGAGAATCAGTAGTTATAATCTTGAGAGCTTGCAACTCTGAATGTGAGAACTTGTCAGAATAATATAGAATAAGAGTGAAAAATTTACATCCACAGCTCTGGTGCAATGACTAGCCAAAACTGAACTGAAGCTGCAGATTAATAGTTATTAATAGTTATGATTATAGTTATGTTTCCTCCAGGTGCTCCGGTTTCCCCCACAAGTCCAAAGACATGTGGTATAGGTGTATTGGGTTGGCTAAATTGTCCGTAGTGTATGAGTGCGAATGAGTGTGTATGGATGTTTCCCAGAGATGGGTCGCAGCTGGAAGGGCATCCACTGCGTAAAACAAATACTGGATAAGTTGGTGTTTCATTCCGCTGTGGCGACCCCGGATTGATAAAGGGACTAAGCTGAAAAGAAAATGAATGAATGAATGTATACAAAATGACAGATGCAATTGTGTAGGGTAAACTTACCAAAGAACCTTAGTCTCTACTTACAACCCCTCAGATCTGGCAGTACATGTTCTTACAAATCCTCACGCTCTTACTTTTGCTACTCCTTTTGCGATATTCCTGTTGCAAAACCAGTGATGCCAACTATTTTCAATGAAAAGGCGCTAAGCTCTGCTCGAAAAGTCGCTAAATGTCGCTAATTACGTCATGCGTCAATTTGCATATCAATAAAGTCATCGCGTCCAACAGTTTCTAATTGTTTAACAGCATATGGTTAATAAAGGGGTATTTATATTTGCACTACGCTTTATGCATGCCAGGGGCTGACGGTATCACGCGTGGATCGTGACACGAGTAAGAACAATACAGTTTTTACAGTCATTGGTACAAACACATGATAGTTTATAAGAACCTCCAGTAACACCAAAAAAGTCGTTAGACTTGTTGCTAGTCCTTTTTTTGAAAAACTGTCGCTAATAGTGGATGCCTGACAAATGAATAATGCCAGCCAGTGTATCTTTTTTTAATTTTCTTTTTTATACTGCTTTTGGCAAAGCGCAATTACAGAAAACAAATTTCTGGTCTGTGTGACAACACTAGCTTAAGCCACATTTGCTGTAGAACTGGCATGTTGATTTAAATGATGATTAGTTCAAAATCCTATAAAAATACAAAGTATATCATTTACTTCTTGAGGTTAAGCTGGATCACATATACTTGGAGCAGATTCATCCTTGGATCTAGCATTTATTCATTTTCCTTCGGCTTAGTTCCTTATTTATCAGGAGTTGCCACAGTGGAATGAACCGCCAATTATTCCAGCGTCTGTCTTATGCATGCCCTTCCAGTCGCAACCCAGTACTGGGAAACATCCATACACACTCGCATTCACACACACTCATACTGTACACTACGGCCAATTTAGTTTATTCAATTCACCTGTATCACATGTCTTTGGACTGTGGGGGAGAGCTGAGCACCCGGAGGAAACCCATGCGAACACGAGGAGAACAAGGAAACTTCACACAGAAATGCCAACTGATCCAGGCAGGAGACAATCCCCACCCATCAATACTATGTCTGATTGGTTGACAGACATATTATCATGTCCTCAATCAGTGTTTTTTGTTGTTGTTCCACCGATGACCTCAAGACTGCTTGGTTTTGGAATTTGGCTTAATTTTAGGACATTTTTAAAAAGGACATAACGTGTTTATACCTTTCTTATATGGCTGTGTGTATATGTACACATTCTTCCTACACTACAGTATTCCTATTTCTATCCAGACAGCTTCCAGAAGTTGACTTTGCATGGCAGGTGCCCTTTAAGATGTGTGCATGGATGAAAACAAACCAAGCAACGATGTATACAAAATAAACAAGGAATTAAAAAAATATGTTTGAAAATCATGTATCTACATGCTGCAGTTGCTTTATGCTATTATTTCAAAAGCATTTTTAAACATCAGCTTTTAAAGCTTCTTATTAATTAATTAAACTGTTTAATTAAGTCAAGAATGTGTGAGAATTTATTTCCTGTGTGTTGTAAAAAGATAAACCAATTTATTTAGCATTAAGTTAAATATTTCACTCATGGATAGTAATGTTAGATTGTTATGACATGAATTAATTCTCAAGTGCTTCATTTATTTATTACGAATAATATGCCATGGAGTTCAAAAGTCTGAGACTACTAAACATATTTTTAATTATTATTTAAACCAGGAAACCAAGTTTTATAAAATATATTATATATAACTTTTAAACTAAAGCTATTGTTCAACGAAGACACATTAAATTAATTAAAAGTGACAGTAAAATCTTTACAAAAGCTTTTACTTTGATACAAACATAAATAGTGCAGTAAATAAATGCTGCTCTGTTTAACTTCCTATTTATTACAGGACACACACACACAAAATTAAGATTCCACAAAATTAATAAGCAAAAATCTGCCTATTAGAATAAATGCTGAAGATCACGTGATGCAAAATATTGGAGTAATTATGCCGTAAATTCAGTTTTCCCACCACAAAAACAAGTGACTTTTTAATAATAAAAAAACAATAAAATAGTAATATTATCTCAGAATATTATTTTTCTCTGTATGTTTTTTTGTAAAATGATTGCAGCCTTGATGATTAGACGAGACTTTTCTCCCAAAATCTCATACCAAACCTTTCACAGAGAGATGGATAGAACCATTACTTGACTAATTTCAGTCGTTCGGCAAAGCCTGTACATCCCAATTTTGCGAGAAGATTGTTGGTATTCACAATAATTATTGCATCTCATCTCTAGACAACATTAAATGTGTTATGGTAATGCTTTACGGTATTAGTCTTGCAGCGAGCCTGCATGCGTGTGCTGACTGATTTGATGTAAAGCTCTATTAAAATAGATTGCAATATTTTTCTCGGGTGCGAGGGTCACTCTGTCTCGCTGGACAGCCTGGGTTATTCCCAGCGGCAGTTGACTTATGCCTGGCTGTCTGGTAATTAGGCCAGGTAATAGGCTGCTCTGATGAGGACTGTGTGCGGGAGCCACAAGAGAAAGAGCTTATAATTGAGTGGTCAGCCTGGGACGAGCATCAGCTAACAGCAATGAAGTGCACTGATCAACAGAAAACGTGCTGCTGTAGCCATAAACAGTGGAAAGACAGCAGTGCACATGCACACAAAAGCACATTAGGGGTTTTCATGTGTTATGGGGACCTCCCATAGAAGTGAAGATTTTTGTACTGTGCAAACTGCATATTCTGTCCTCTTCCCCTACCCTCACAGTAAACATTCTACAGTATTACATTTTAAAATACTTAATTCTGGATGATTTATGAGTCATTTTCCTTATGGAGACCAAAAATTGGTGATTTATGACCACTCTTAGTTTTTTTGTACTGCATATTATTCTCTAAAACCACATATTATACTGTCTACCCTAACCCTATACTATTAAACTCAGCCCTCAGCAAATTTTGAATGCAAAAAGACCCTGTCAAGTATTATTTTGAAGTGTTTTGATTTACGAGGACACAGGGCATGTCTTCATACAACAGCTTAACATTGTAATACCTAGGTCACAGCCATACACAGACACATCAAATGGTATTACACCTATCAGAGTATCACTAACTACTTATATCTTAAACCGAAACTGCTGAAGGATTTATTTATTGTAGTTTTTAAGTGTGGGCATTGTGGATTAAAGGTAATTATGTTTTAATTAAAGTTCAGTTTGCACATATTGATTAGTTTTCTTTATCAGACGTCAATGTATCATCAGGAGCCACAGGTATTAATATTGTTTTCTCTGGTTATGTTTTTTAATGCATATTTATTTTTATTCTCAAACTGCTGGTAGCTGATAATTAGCACACATGAATCATCAAGCTTTTCTTTTTTTGCTAAAATTATCTATAATGATTTACTGAGGAGAAATACGTCAATGATTTAAATATGATAGTTATCAAATGTTCATTTGCATTTTTTCTGCTTGTTTTCTGCATTTTTCATTCCCTTTTCTGTTCTGTTGTAAGGGACTCACTAATCAAATGACATACATTATAAATATAAATTCATCAACTTAAAATAACACAAAAAAGAATGAAACCTATGTAAAATCTGTTTAATATCCTAATTAAAATTAATTTAATACATCTCATTAAGAGAATCATCCCATATCTTCCAATAAAGCAATATTGCACAAGCCTAAAATATGTAAGGAAAGCTGTCGAAGTTGTTTACATATAAAATGCTTATATTATACACCCGACAAAAGTCTTGTCATCTATCCAAGGTTTAGGAACAACATATAATAACTTCTAGATGATCATTTGGTATCAGAAGTGTCTAATATGAAGTGTCTAATCTTCTAGAATCTAGATTACGCTTATTTTACCAAAATAAAATATGATCATGCCTTGATTATTAATTATTTAATTAGGACAGGAAGGTCTGACTTTGCTTAGACAAAATTAAGTATACAGTATAAAAAATAAAGTCATGGTGCAGTGGAAAAATAATTCATATTGTGTATGACTCCCATGAGCTCGGACGACTACATCCATACATCTCTACATTCTTGCAGGACTCCCAGAGTTCATCAAAATACTTTGGATTCAATGTCTCCTCCTTCATCTTACCCCAGACATGCTCAATAATGTTCATCTCTGGTGACTGGGCTGGCCAATCCTGGAGCACCTTGTCCTTCTTTGCTTTCAGGAACTTTGATGTGGAGGCTGAAGTATGAGAAGGAGAGCTATCCTGCTGAAGAATTTGCCCTCTCCTGTGGTTTGTAATGTAATGGGCAGCACAAATGTCTTGATCCATCAGGTTGTTGATGTTGCCATCCATTCTGCAGATCCCTTGCGCACCCCAATACTGAATGTAACCCCAAATCATGATTTTTCCTTCACCAAACTTGACTGATTTTTGTGAGAATATTGCTTCCATGCAGGATCCAATAGGTCTTCTGCAGTATTTGTGATGATTGGAATGCAGATGACTAATCTGACTTTTGTCAGGTAGTGTATATGCTGTATGCTAATAATGTATGTTTATATGCAAACAGATTAAATTGTATGTGCGCTATAATCACGTTTTACGCACAAATATCTATGATTACTAGAGTGACCCTGTTCGTTTTTTCATCCACAAAGTCTGATCCAAAAGATTGATGTACATTTGAAGTAACAGCCATAAATGGAAGATGATCAAAAACGCCAGCCCTTCTAGTTAGGCAGCTACGAAAGAAGCATCCCTGCCTTGTAGAAAATGATTGGAGACAAATTGTAATTCTAGCCATATACGTGTACGCTGAACAAACTCTAATAAGTAGTATCTCTGTCAGTGTCAGACTTTTAATTGCTTAATGAGGGCCAAGGATCACGATAACTGAACTCTCATTTCATGTCTGCTGGAAAGTGTTTGCTAATACTGGCACTGTCTTCATTAGTCTTGGCTCTGAAGCTAAAAGGGGCCAACTTCTGACCTCTCGAGAATTGGACGTTATCAGACACAAATTGATGTTTGGTTTCACATCTGTCTTCAGCCTCTAGCCCAGCTTTAGTTCTTTGATCATTCTTTCAAAGCAACACACTGTAAAAAAGCTTTTATAGCTCTGCCTTTTACAGAGAGGGATGTTTTCAGAGATGAGCCCAATTCATGTTGTCTTGTTAAGCACCCTAATGAATACACCGCCAGCAAGCGTCTATATGTGAGGGCATCACTCAGTTCAGCTGTTGTAGCACAAAGTAGCATATAAAAAAGTATGCAGGGAAAAAAAGGATGAGAAATTTGATCAGCTATTTGATTTATTCATCCTTCTGTTGTTCCAAAACTGTATTAGTTTTTCCATCTTTTGATCAAAATAACATATTTAGCAGTGGGTCTGGGTGATGAAATAATAAACAATAATTATCTCAATATATTTCGCCTCAATAAAAGAATTGCATTTTGATAATATCTTCATAATTCATAGCAGAACTAAATGAAATTGCTCATTTGTGCCACATGAGGAAACATAACGTCAGGAAACATAACTATTTTATTTATAGTAATATTAGTGACTAATTCATAATTTCATTCATATGAAAATGTATGATTTTTAAAAAGAGGCATGCACCCAAAGCCTACCCATAAAACCTCTGTATTGCAGCGGTTTCTTCATCTCTTCATTGGAGGAGGAGCAACATATGAATGAGATCTTACCAATTAATATGAATTATCCACTGAATCAAATAAGTTATAAATTGTTTTGAGATTGCATTTGTTTTTTCACGTTTATTGCACTCCAGCAAAAGTTTCTGTTTGTTTACATGCAGTAAGATCTTGAATCGATCGTGTAAGCAGCTCCAAAAGAAGCCTTTGGATTAAACAAAGAACAAAAATGTTTTTGTGGTTTAAATCCTGATTTGACAAATTGTTCCACGAATTAAACAATTAAAGGCTGTTTCTAGAACCTAACATCTTTTTCTTTAGCACCAGAAACTTCAGCATGGTATTCGGTCAGGATTGGGACATATTGTTGGCTGTTGTTTTTCATACAATTATCATAGAAACCACCTAGTTACATTTCAACATGGTAACCAGCATGGTCACCCTGTCATTAATTTGTTGTCAAAATATTAGTCAAGTCTTGATCAGGATGCTGTATAATATGGTTTTATATCAAGTTTGGATTGTAATGACTTATTATTGTAAGTTAGTCCCACACTAAATTGGTTTAATGTATATCACTGTATGTAGGCCATTATGTATGATGCTAAGTTGACATGAAATCAGGGGGTCTCATTAACTAAGCATGCATATGCACACATTTGCGCATATGGCATAAATGTGTGTGTGTACAAACATTTTTTTGAATAAATCATGATTCATCAAATCTTTTGACTAAAATTTATTAGAAATGTACGCAAAAATGCACGTACGCAATAATCATGTACACCCAGGGCCTAAAAATGGGTGGGTGCTTTTAAAACACTATTGGTTGGATTTAGGGATGGAGTGGGTGGGGATTTTAGAAGGTCTGTCAGCGAGAAGAGCAGGCACGAATGGCACTTGAGAGAGTAATTTGAGATCTCAAAATGCGTACACAGCGGCCTCTGGCGGATTTGCAAAAACAAAAACTGCAAAAAAAACTAGCTCCTGGGACAGATTTGGTGCTCTCCAGAAATGTATATAGAGGTACATAATCAGTATGAGCCTTTTTTGGAGGACCAAAACTCATCCCCACTGACTTTCAGTTAGAGGACTAATGTAATTTTTAAATAAGTAGAAAAAATATACAGTTTTGAAACAACATGAACTTAAAAAAATGACGACTTTTATTTAATTACATTTTGAGCAGTTAACTATTCCTTTAAACTCATCCACAGAAAAAAATGTAAACATTTTATTTAAAAAGGAAAATAAAATAGATTGAAAGATATTACAAGGAAGGGCATCCGGTGCGTAAAACACACTCTCAGAAATAAGGGTACGAAAGATGTCACTGGGGTGGTAGCTTTTCAAAAGGTACACATTTGTACCTAAAGGGTTCATAGTAATACCTCAAGAGTAGATATTATTACCTAAAGAGTACAAAAGTGTACCTGTTAATTTTTTTTAACTACAAATATATGTTCATGAGGTACCAATAAGGACCCTTTAAGTACAAATACGTATCTTTGGAAAAAATACCACGCCACTGACAGCTCTCGTACCATTATTTCTGAGGATGCAGAGTAGTCAATCCACTGTGGCGACCCCTGGAAATTCAGGGACTAAACTGAAGGAAAATTAATAAATATTACAACAATGAAAGCTCAAACCACCAAAAGAACACAATTATCTTTTGTCTTTTATAACTTTTGCTTGTTTTATAATTTGCCCTACTGTACAGTCCTCACAATGAAAACCACATTCAACCACAGGAGTGTCAGTCTCTTAGAAGACAGTGATGCGTCTCATTGTTTAAATATTCTTAGTAAATTATCTCTTCGAGTTAATGTCAGCCTGGCTGCAGCGCTGTTTGGAAGTAAAAGAGAACAACTGTCACTTGTTTTGTTCCAGTTTATAACTAATATGGCTGTTAAAATGTCACCAGAACAAGGATTAAATGTGTGATATAAATATAAGACGTTTGAGCTGTTGGGATTTCTATTTTAGCTCTTGCTAAGAAGAAAATAAATTGCAAAACAACCCAATAAATACACTTATTTATTGCCAATTAATGTACTTAACTGCTACAATAACATTTCAAAGGTTTAATGACCATGCTTCAGCACAAGAATAACGGTACCAAATGTATACACAATTGTCGCTAGAAACATCCAGCCACATCAGTGCCCACATGTAATGCAATTTCCTTTTCTGTTTGCACATAAACAACGTGAAAAGCTCTTCGCAATCATTGGCACTCACACAGTAACTACAAAACGGTCGAGACCAATGAAGAGAAAGAGGCTGGCAGCCAACTAAGAGATTTAAAGTCCAGCAATAGCAGAAAGCTTCAGAAGTATGCCTGGCTATTGTCAGAAAGTAATTCCATTTCATGAATACGCGCTTCACTGCATACAGTGACAGCCTAGTCTTCAGCCTGTCTCTCTTGGCATCTCTGCCCGCACCAAACACTGACAGAATGTCATTTTAATGTTTGCAAATTCCAGGGTGAGAGCGATGCATTCTTTTCTTCCATTTTTCAACTTGCGCCACTCCGAAGGAGGTTAAAAATAAACGTAAATACGGAAAAGTAAATTGACGGACATGCTACGTCTTATCTAACTGAATGTGTTTTAGAAAAAAAAGCAAAGGAAAAGATAACTGATAATAAAAATCAATCATGGTGGTCCATATGGGTATACTAGCTTAGGCAATGTGGTCAATTGGTTTAGAACTCAATATTTGTATTTTTTTTTTTCTGCTGACAGAATCAGGGCATTTTTTTACATATGTCTCTGCCAACTTTTTTTATTTTCATTTTAAATACATTTCTCTACAAAATACAAATAAATACAATCTAAATACATTTAAATGCAATCTCTATAAACAAACAAACAAAAAAAAATTATATTTTATTTAATGTAATTAAACCATTTACTCAGGAAACGCAATTGGTAGTAATGTAATAAAAACATATAGGGCCCTATCATACACCCGGCGCAATAATGTACAAGACGTGTTTGGAGCCGTTTGTTGCAATTTTTTGCACTATGTTGTTTAAATAACATTCATTTGCACCACTTTTGTGGACTCATGGCTGTGCTGGTCTAAAATAGAGGTGTGTTAAGGTGCATTGTTGGCGCGTTGCTATTTTGAAGAACTGAAATATACCGTGCCATTGACCATCTAAAAGCAGGTCTAAAGTCCAGCGCATGGCTTAACACACAAAATTAAATATGTAGGCTAATGGATGGAAGAAAAAGTAAAGAAAAGAGTAAAGAGGCCGAATGGAGGAGGCTTGTTCTTTATCCTCACTGCAGATGGTCTGTTTAATTGTTTTCTCGCTAGTAACGCATTCAGTTTTTCCACTTGCCATCCACCTGCCATGTAAACAGCAAATACACCATGGCACGACACAACTGACTCTTAAAGGGAATGGAAGATGATACTCTGATTGGTTTCATGCAGGTTATGCTATAAACACAATCATAACTCATTAAGAAAATAAGGGCAACCCTGTTAGACCATGCACCGGGGCACAAAGCATATTTTTCTGACTTTAAAATATCAAACATGGATTCAGACATGTCCTTAATCCTTTTGTGCCATGCCCTTTAGACTTTGTGCCTAGATTGTTAAAATAGAGTCCATAAACTTAAAAGAAAATAAAAATTAATTGATAGAAAGTACTCAGATAATAAATCAACAAATCGTCACCTTAGAATTAAGGTTCTATCTGAAATTTTTCAAAATTTAGTTATTCACATATTCTTATTAATTGACAACTTATTCACATTATGGGACGTTTTTTTCATAAGTTGTTTACATTTTAAGACTCTTTATTTAAAAAACAAATGCTACACACATACTGTTAGCTGACATAATGGTGACGAAATGTATATTTTTTTTAATTCCATAAAGAAAAAAAAACAGAAAATAATAAATATTCAGAATCATTTCTGAGTTCTGTAAAACTGCTAAAAAATATCCATATAAAATCAGCTACTTGCAGTCACCCCCCCCCCCACCCCCCTCTTTCAGAGCAGTACACTTTAGTTGTCACATTCAGATGGAACTACAACATAACTCTGTAATTGAAAAGCATAAACAAGGATCTCTTGGAAAATCTGCCAAGAAATAGCATGGCTCTTATGGAGCAAACATACTGTTATTGCCTCTAACACGGGACACTTTAACCACCTAAATAATACATGTGCTTACACTCCTGCACTGTTGTGATTCTGCACAGATATGCAAAAGCAGCTCTCTCAACATATGTGACTTATTCTCACAAGGGTTTTCTAAGAACCAAAGCCTTTATTTATACCTCACTGTACAGTTTTAGCCAAGAAAGTCGTCGTATATTATTAAACATTGAATTATTTTACAGTAGGTGTGAGACAAGTTGCTAGTTCCTGCAAATGAGGCCAAAAGATCAGAACAGACGTGTTAATGCACGGGGCGAACAGAAGCATATGCCTAGTGGGACGTGGGTGCATCTTCTACCAGCCGGGTCTAACTGGGTCTGACAGTTTTCTTTTTCTAAACATTCACAGAGAGATGCATTATGCATGAGGGGTCTGTGTACCGCCTGGCCTCCTCTTTACTGGCTGGCCTCTTTTAAAGTGCTGTCTGGAAAAGCCTCACCTGAACACAAATGCTGCTAACCATGTATTTCTTTGCTTAAGTGGACTTTTTTTCTGTGTTTGTGGTCATGTACGGTTTGATTCAACTTCTTCATAATGCTACAGAACATTGTGGAGATTGTGTAAAGTTAATGTACCATGATTGATTTGGTCTGTTGTAATGAACATCTTAACTCACCCTTGATGACCCTGTTTCAGCTGTAATCCATGGCAGATTTCATCTCCATTAGCACCTGGCATACTGGTAGCTGTGCGACTAAAACATGTGAGACAGTTATTTAACTTCCAGTCAGACTGTGCGAGTTCACATTTAACATTGACATCATCTACAACATAAAAAAAAATCACATAAAAAGTCATAACAGCTTATGTTTTTATGTTACTTTAACTTTATTTTGAAAGTTAATTAAGCTTCATTTTTTATGTTAAACAAATTTTAATATCCATACAGTGTGTAACACAGCTCTAAGTGAATGAAAACATCCAGCTGAGGGTTAAATGTCGTTTAAATGATTCGTTTTGTCTGGATGTTTTGCCTGTTCGTATACTAAATATGAAGTGCTGGATCCAGTAAAACATGAAAGCGTCTTTCCTTTCAGTGGAGTACGGATGTGTGTGGGACTGATCATGAATGATGATGAGTGAACATTAATGAGCAAACATTCTGGTGGTTAATGCAATGCAATGGAGAATTCATCGGCAAAGGAAGGTTCAGAAAAGACTATTTATGTATGGGAAATTTATCAGCAAGCAGTCCATGGATCAGTTTCTTCCTTCATTTCACAAGTGTAAGTAAATGCGATCAAAGACTATAGAATACACAAGATATGTCTCTCGTATAGTGTTGAATGGGGAAAAGTGTAACAGTCAGTATGCCGCACCGAAGCCCCACCTACTAGTACAGGAGCCAATCAGCGATCACTCTAGACTGATGTTTTTCCGGAGAGAGACAGTTTTTTGTGGTCAACAAACCCACGAGAATCTCAGCGAATACTTGTTTCAGACATAAGAAATATACCCACATAAAGCTTGAAATCTGTACTTTTAAATGAACCAAGTGCACTTTAAAACATGTTTTTTTTTTGGTTTTGTAATTGGTATGAAACTAACACGAGGTACTGTCAGTCCTGTCAAACGCACATCACAGCAGCAACTACTTACAGGCTTTACAGACTTGTAAACAAAGTGTCGCTGTCATTTCTGAAGGAGATTCACCATCAAGAACATGTTGTGGATTGCTTTATAATCTTTTGTATTTACAGAAATTGAAGTGAATGGTGAGTAAATTATCATTTTGGTGTGAACTATCCCTTTAAGAAAGAAAATAAGTTAAATAAGTCAAAAAATAGAAATGAGTGTAGTTTTTTTTCCACAATGGTTTTTTTTTTCAAACTACTCATTTGAAAAGAGTTTTGATCTCAGTGTTGAAGGTAATGAGTTAATTAAACACCTCATTACTTCAACCTAAATGGAGTGAGTACACAGTATTCATATAGATTAATTTTTTTAACTCAAATGTTTTGGTTTCCTTAAACGCTTTGAGTTCTCTTCATTTATTGTGTTTTACTGTGCTCAAATTGCTTTGTTTACGCAAATGAATTGAGTTCACAGTACTCATTAGGATTCGTTTT
>CAIGQQ010032566.1:6086344-6099448 GCA_903798035.1 Danio albolineatus
TTTAATATTATTAATAGAAATAATATAAAAAACAATTATGTTGATTAAAATAGAGGAAAAAGTGTGAACTCTGAGAAGTTTAATGTTGAATCAGTACAGTACAGAATAAAACAAAAATGCTGTCCAGAGATACTTTGATCCTTTAAAGCAAATATAGTTATGTCTTTCGTTTTTTTTTATTTGAAAGAACCTCCTCAGACTTGAGTGAGATTCAGAAAAGTGTTGCGGTTACCGCTCTATCCTGATCGAATGAATGAGAGAGATAATATCGTAACATGAGCATCAGCGTCTGACTTTGCAGCGATGTTTGTTGTTATTTTAAGTCAGTTAAGATGGGATTGAGTTTGTCTTGTGATCTGAAGTCTGTCTGCTTCAGCACTTCATGCCTTTCCTGATCGGCTTCTCAGACAGTTTAAAATGTGCTTTATGAAAAATGAATTTGAGGTATGATATTGGTCATGGTTTCTAATTAAGCGTAGACCTTTTCTGTCAAAAATGCATGCTCAAAGTCGTTTGTTGTTGTTATTTCATACATGCACGTCAATGGGTCACATTATCAAAGACATAACTCTCCGATTGACATCAACAGAGTCACAGTATGCATGACATTATTTCTGCTTTCAGACAGACCTTAATTTTGAGGAAAAGCATTCCTGTAACATTAAGCTGGCTAATTCCAGTTCTCCTTTAAATCCTGTGTAGGCTCGGGCTCCAGCATCCTCTCTGCCTTACACGACCTGCCCACCGTCCCGTGGCTGACCCGATCCAAAATGGTGAAACATCTGCAGGTGATCTCCGTGCTGCATTTCATCATGACATTTCTTACCATGGGTGAGTGGACGAGTGACGAAGGCTCTGCGAATTTACAGTGCAGGACATTGTGCTGCCTCATTCAATACGCTCCACTTGATTTCAGCGGTTATGATTGTTAAAGGATTAGTTCATCCTAAAATGAAATGTCATCATTTACTCACTCTCATGTCAGACCCATAAGGCTTTCATTCATCTTATTTGCTAAATCAAAAAGGAAGATAAATGCTTTAAAATAAGTCAAGTCTTCTAAAGAGGCATTATCACTCCGATAAACGGCTTTTATTCATGTATGAGCATTCGATTTTTCCTCCTTACTTGTAGTTAATCTTATTAAAAGTTTGCATATAAAGAAAAGAAAAAGAAAATGTGATTTAGGAGCATTTCCATCAGGTTGTTAGAGGAGCCGACTGTAGTATTGGTAACCTAGCAACCTAGAATAAACAAGACAAGTACACTGTAAAAAATGTTTACACACAATTCCTTCACGCTGTCTGAACACAAATCATATAAGTTAACTTAATATTTTTACAAATTTAGGTGGATTGAACAAAAACAATTTCGTTATCCCCCAAAATAACCTAAGAATTGTGCAGCAAAAGTCATTTTTAAGTTTATAATGGAGGTAGCTGATTGGTCACGTGGGGGTAATGCTTGCTTTGTCAGTGTTTATTAACCCTTTATCGCACAAGTCTGAAACCACCTCAGTTAAGTGTAATAAGAGTTTTTTGTTTGAAAGTTGGCATTCCTTTTACTCGTTTCTCATGTAATATTTCAAAATGCACATTATAAACCTAGCGAATATTGATCAATGAATAAAAACAGATGCTCAGCTGATGCTTTCGTGATGACATACAAGAACAAATGCCATTGGTTTTTGCTAATGCTGAAACTTTGGAAAAAAAAGAACATTGTTCTTGTGGACTCTCAAACATGTTTGAGTGACACACAAAAATAAACTTTAGTTGCATCCCAATTGACACACAATACACTACTATGCACTTTTACATTCAAATGTGTAGCGAATGAGTTTAGTGTCATTTCCTACACTATCTCACTGCAATTCGCAACACTAAATAAAACACATTTTGATTTAGTGGTTAATTCGTATGAAATTGTCTGATCTCAATTGTACAGTTTAGTGTGATTTGCTCTTCCCTCAATGACGTTAGATTTAGAGGTGTGGTTTGGTGCCACGCCTCCTTTTAAAAATCGTACGTTTTTATATTACTGAACTCAAATGCATTCATATGAATTAATATAGGTGTCGTAATATAAAACTGATAATATAATATAATATGATTAATATATAATTACGTTTACTTGTGAGTTAGAAAACTGATCTTTTTTTAATAACTGGATGTGGCGCCACAGTGGCGCAGTGAGTAGCACGATCGCCTCACAGCAAGAAGGTCACAGGTTCGAGTCTCTGCTGAGTCAATTGCCATTTCTGTGTGGAGTCTGCATGTTCTCCCCATGTTCATGTGGGTTTTACAGGTCCAAAGACATGTGGTATAGGTGAATTGGGTAAACTAAATTGTCCGTAGTGAATGAGTGTGTATGGATGTTTCCCATTGTTGGGTTGCAGCTGGAAGGGCATCCGCTGTGTAAAACATACAGTATGCTGGATAAGTTGGCGGTTCATTCTGCTGTGGTGACCCCAGATTAATAAAGGGACTAAGCCGAAACAAAAATGAATGAATGAATGATTTTTAAATACTTTTTAACCCATATTTTACCCAATGCTGGGTTATGCATTTGCATGGTTCATGCACATTTTTACTTCTAAAATTCCATGACTTTTGCATGATTTTACCAAGACTTTCAAGTAAACTTTCATCACCTAATGTTTCATGCAATGTCTACATACTGTATGCGTGGTAAAAGAAAAACAATGCAAAACAGCATATTATAAAACAAACAACAATCTATTTAGTTTAAATTTATATTTCTATCTATGTAAAAGTGATTTAGATAATGCTTACACCGCACTAAAAGAGTATGTGATTGGCCAAGGTCTGAAAAGAAGTAAATAACCTATATTCAAGTATACCGATATCTGTTTTCCATGACTTTTCCAAAACTTTTCCAGGCCTGGAAAATGCCATGTCAAAATTTTGACTTTTCCAGGTTTTCCATAACCATATGAACCATGATTTAAATGTGCACACTAAACTTACTTTTTTTTTTTTTTTATTCAAACAAACAAAAAGCGCTCTGGGGTACTTCAAATATTTGATCGGTGCTCTTTGGGTAAGGGATTCATCAAAGCAAGCTATAAAAATCAATCCAAGGCACTCGAAAAATGTGGAAAAATGTTTAAAAAAGCCTTTATTCACATGGCTTATTCTTAAAACACCTTAACACAGCATGTGTTTTTAGAATGAGCCATGTGAATAAAGGCTTTTTAAACATTTTTCCACATTTTTTGAGTGCCTTGAATTGATTTTTAATGCTTAGAAATTTATATGATTTTAAACTTATATGATTTTTTTACTTTAAATAAAATAAAATTAAACAAAATAGGTGAGGACTTCAAAACGCACTTTAAAATGGAAAAAAAAGTCAGTAAAAAAAACCCTAATCTGAATTCTTGCATGCAGCATGCAAAAGAAAGCCTTGTTTGTGTGACATTTTAAAAATACATGACTTGTCTTCATCAGCAGTCACAGTCCATCTGTGCAAATGATATCAACGATTCAGTAAGCAACTAACCAAAGTGAATGAATCAGCTATTACATAAGTTGGTCTGAGCGTAGTCAGTCACTCAGCTTAAAAAACGTCACTAATCCCGCTGTCAGCTCAAACAGCTGGATTTACACCCTGCATCCTCTAAAATGCTCCATTTCAGCCTCTGTCCTCTGGGTCGTTTTTTCCCTCAGACTCATTTCACCCACAGAGCCCGAGGCTTCCAGGTCACGTCAGCAGGGTCTGAACAGTAAGTTTGATCTGAAATGACCTGTCTCTGGCCGTCTGGGTCTGCAGGGCTGATCTGAGGCCAGGGCTGACACACACGACAACTCACAACCCAACAATAAAACGAGAGTGAAGGGCACTGAAGCCTTTTGATCTGCTTATCTACCTGGTTTCAGCTCTCCAGCCAAGTAGAGCACATTCACATCCACACATCATTTACCGTATGAAGACTGTCATATGAAGGGATGGCCAAAACAAAGGCCAATAAAAGAACAGACAAAGAATAAAGGTATATTCTCTATATAAATTGGATGTGGCCAAACAATTAAATATTTATTATCATTGTTTTGAAAATGTCTACAAACCTGAATGAAAGCAAAGACGTTTGGAAGAATTTAACCCATTTCAAAATACATTTGTTAAATTCTTATAGTTGTTAAACTTGTACACTAATAAATTTATGGAATAATAAATTTTTAATATTTAGTTTATTAATCTTGTGATTACAAAATGGAATGTTTACCAGGTTTTTATTTTATTTTATTTTTTATTTCTAAGGTTGTTTATCTAACTTTTTTGTCATAATTGAGTGGTTATTCAAATATTTGTATCAAATGACAACTTATTTACATTGTGATTTTTTTTTAATCAAGTTGTTAACAATCAGGATCCACTTTCTTTGTCATTCTATCAGACTGCTCCGTTTTTAAAAGAAATGTAATAACAATATTAAATGTGAAATATTTTTATTTGTGTATATATACTGTATAATCAGTGAAACATTTTTCAGAGTTTATTTAACTTTGTTAAACAACTCATTTGCTTATTGTCTGTTTTCTTTTAAAGTCTTTACATTTGATATTAAGCCTTCAAGGGCAAATAATGAATTTAATTCAACAAAAAATATTACCAGATTAATCGCATAAAATTAACATCTGCACTGAACAAAATACTTAGCACAGCCTTGTATGCTTAATTTGAAGAATAAAATATTCATCATAAAATACTAAATAAATGTTAAAGAAAGCAAAAATGTAACATTCTCAAACATCAACATATTGCTACAACACCATTTTTTGTTGTTGTTCATAAATTAATAAGTATTATTTTTTATTTATTTATTATTTAATAATAAGTATCATAAATTAATTAATATTTAATTGTATGTCTTGAAAATTAATGCTTCAATTAATGATCTGCCAGAAAGAACCTTATAATTCCAAGTGGAAAGAATTAGAAGGTTCTATCTGCAACATACTGTAAACTGTACACACACAATTTTATTGAATAATATTTCAAAATATTTATGTGATGGCATTTTTTCAGTAGCAAGGACTATTTTTATTTCTTAATTCCTTACAATAATAAAAAATAAAACAACTTTATTGCCTATTTAAAATTTTTGAGGCCATGCCACATTTTTTTTGCAGTACTATTTGTTGTACTGTGTGTCTGTATGGGCGAATTTACCAACTTTGCTGTTTTTGCAATGGAAAAAGTACTGTATGAAACAAAACACTTTAGTTTATATATAAGTATATTTCATATTTAAGGCAAGTTCTTTCATTCATTTTCTTTTCGGCTTAGTCCCTTTATTAATCTGGGGTCGCCACAGCGGAATGAACCACCAACTAATCCAGCATATGTTTTACGCAGCGGATGTCCTTCTAGCTGCAACCCATCTCCATACACACTTATTCACACTCATACACTACGGACAATTTAGCCTGCCCAATTCACCTATACCACATGTCTTTGGACTTGTGTGGGAAACCGGAGCACCCGGAGGAAACCCACGCGACAATGGGGAGAACATGCAAACTCCACTCAGAAATGCCAACTGACCTAGCTGAGGCTTGAACCAGTGACCTTCTTGCTGTGAGGCGATCGTGCTACCCACTACGCCACCGTGGTGCATTTCAAGCAAGTGAGCAGATCAGTTTTGGGTAAACTATACCTTTGCAATGAGCTAATCCTGAATTTGTGTGATGTACGTTCATTTCACCATGAGGGACTTCATTCCAATTCCCTTCACAATATGCGCTATTTTAATGCCACATAAATGTTTGTGTTCTCATAATTGTTGTTGCCACACTCTGTGATTTGCAATATTATTTCAAAAACAGCCAGATACGTGTGACTAAGCGTCTCATATGAATTGCTGTAATATCAAGAACAACAACAAAATAAATGTCAACCGATGATTGTGTGGAAGAGAGGCGGAGGTTTTTAATGTGTGTGTGTGTGTGTGAATCAGGATGAAATAATGAGCGGGAGCAGCAGACACAGAAGTGACAGATGAGCATTATGTGAGCGTCTGACAGAAAGGGCTCAGAAACGTCCATCAGTTCTGATGTCATTGTCGCCACTGTGTGGGAGTTTTGGCTGAGGACATGAAACAGAGACAGAGCGGGAGTGAGCAGGCCGGTAAGGATGCTTATTCTAGTGCATTTTGCCTTGTGGAGACTTTCGCAAAGGCTACAGACCAGACCAGACTCTGGAGTTTCAGTGAAGAGGGACCAAGATGGCTGTTCACATTCACTCTGCTTGGCTTATCTAGAACATTGCATCCCCATCCCATGTTTTGTTGCACATTTCAGATGAAAAATCCTCTAGAGGGCACTGTGAATTTTTTTGTGAATCTGAAATCTACTTATGATACCTTTGGTTACTTAGGATACTTCCTCAGACTGATCATTTTGCTTCTTAATACCTCAATTTAACGAGTGGATTTAATTAAATTTTTCGTCCTGTATGTTTTATTTTTATCATTATATTTGACTATTAAAGTGCATACTAGGCATGGGACGATAACCGTTTTCACGGTATACCACGGTATGTAAAAGTCAAGGTTTTCATACAGTCCAAATTTTCTGCAATACCCTTCCTAAGATAGGTGTAAGATTTTTTATTTACTTTTTTTTGTTGTTGTTTTTTAGGTGTAAATTGTAAAGAAATCTGGGTTTAAAAAAAAAAGGAAGACCGCAGAAGTCAATGATTCACTTGAATTATTTAGCCTGACATGTTTACTGCTCCAAAATATTTTAAATGTTTCTCAAAATAAAATATATTGTGGTCATGGGGGTTATAAAGCTTTTGTTTTTTTAGCCTGGCATTTAAAAAGAATATATTTCAGAGCAGTAAACACAATATCATCATACCGTGAAACCGTGATATTTTTATCCAAGGTTATCATACAGTCAGAATCTTATACCGGCCCATTCCTAGTGCATACCTCCATTTTACATATCACAAAGGATAATTTTTTCAGTTACAAAACTTGGTTTTTATCGAAGAAAAAATAGAATTTGAACTGATTGTCTGTTTCAGGAAATATTCAATATAATCAATTCAAAATAATGATGACTTATCTTGGGACGCATGTATTTTTACTGATATGTAATGATACATGATGTTTCAGATATATATGGTATGTCCTTCTTGTGCAAGTCATCAAAAAGATGGAGCTTGTGTAGATCACCTTGCACACCACTGGCCTAAACCAACCAATGTAGTCTTCAAAAGCAAACATAAGAAAAAAAAACTTGATTTTACATTACTAATAACTCTTTTGTGGAACCACGCTTCAAAAAACTCGAAACCAAGCCCTCTGCAACTACAACACTGTACAAAATGAACTACTGAGCCAGAAAAGGGGCACATATGGAGACAGACAAACTCTGTTAAGTGGAATGTATTTGCTGTTGTGCAAACTGCACAAAATATACTATTAATTTTGATACTATTTCCCTAAATATCAGTAATGTGAAAAGGAGAAAAAGCTGGTTTTATACTACCCATAGCATTAATTTTACATAGAAACTGCAGTCAAACTTATGTAGTTTCTTTATGCAAAAAAGTAGGCTGAAGCATGTATTTCCAACAAGGTTTTGTTGATTATTTCCCCTCTCTAAAGCAGTGCAACTTTTGAAAGCTGTTTGGAAAGAAATGTGCAATACTGTGCAGAGAGCTTTTGAGGGGCAAGGGATTAAAGTTGAAGACCTGGGGGGTGAGACCCACCTCAACGTGACGTAGCATAGATGTTTCCCCACCCACCGATATTGATTGACAGGTGCGTATTACCATGTCTCAATATTAAGACGTATAGTCATGTATTACTATACTTTTGGAATCACCAATGATACATAGTGAATACAACTACAAATGAAGATGCTTCAATCACACTACAGGATTTCTGGTTAGTGGATGTTAAATCAGGTTTATTTTATACAGTAACTTGGCTATAATGGGCCTCTATTTAGGATATTTACCCATTCGGTAGGCCTCCTGTCACATTCACTGCAAGTAAATGAGTGAAAACAGCACAATGTGTTAAACGTACCTGTGTGTGCCACTGTAACTGCATTTATGTGTGGCTTATTCATCTTACTGTGGTATTTGTGACTTTGGGTCTCTGTTTCGTCATGTTTAAGTTGTCATTTTTCTTTGTTTTAACCTGACATCCAATCCTGGTTATTCTCTTAAACAAAATGTTTTCAAGAGTAGTCGAGGAGAACCAGAGCCATAGATAGAACCAGCTCATTTTTATTTAAAGGTACAGGCACCAAAACAGCTAAAATTGCCTCTGACCTAAAATTTGACATTTTCAATGGGGTATAATAAATGATCTGATGGGTATTTTGATCTGAAACTTTACAGACACATTCTGGAGATACAAAATATTTAAAAGCTCAAAATTGGACCTCTTTAAAGTATTTTCTGTGATGACTTTTTTTTCTCTTAATGCAATTAAAACAGACCTACTAGTTGTTTATAACAAATAATATAATTTGGCTCCAATTCATAGACTACAATTGCATACAATAATTGTATAGCTACTTTTAGTTTCTGACATGCATTTTCAGTCATGTGTTGTAAATTGAGGTCTTTTCTAAAGCAATAGAAAGAAACGCCAGTATGGACAAGGATTGTTTTCAAGTTAAACCACAGTGTTTAAATGAAAACACAGTGTAAACATAGCTAAAGAGAGAGAGATAGAGAGAGAGATACGAGTGGGAGTGATCGGCCAGTAAGTGAGAGGAATGGTGAAAGAGTAACGGGATGAAAGGATGGAGGACTGAGGAAGAAGGAACACCTGCTTTGATGTGACAGAGATCAGAGATTGACCTCCACCCAGGCTGTATCTCTGGCCAAAAGCTCGCCCTGCTGGCTACGTCCACATCAAAGAGAGCTTCACAGCCGCTACAGGGAGGATCTGCCCCAGACGCTGAGCTCTTCCTGTGTGCCAACTGTGCCACTATGGCCATTATACTGCCATCATGCTCAGAGTGTGTAAAATGACATGAGAGGGGAGCTAGAGAGCCTCGAAAGCAACTCGCAGGCTTATGAGGCAGAGCTGAAGTGATCAGGAATCTCCTAAACATAAGCACATAAACTGGCCAGCACTGAAGACTGGGGTAAAGCAGAGCCAATGCTCCTATGGTAAAAAAAAAGCCTTCTTTCCTAATTCATGAGGTCATTGCATGTGATGAGTAAACACTGTTTTAAGGCACACTGTAAAAAATAAAATCACCATTTGTTCAGCACACTGTACTTTTTCTGTCATATATACTAAGAATTGTGAATAACCATTGACTACATAAGAATACGCTGTGTCAACAATATTCACTAACATGTTATGTCTACATGTATAACAGAGTTTTCTGGACAAACGTTTTTGTGTTGAACAGGAATGTTGGTATTTAAATAATGCATGCGTGACGCGACGATTGAAAACTAAGCTTGTTTATCTGTTGCTTGTATGAGGGGTGACACAGTGGTGCAGTGGGTAGCACAGTAACCTCTCAGTAAAAAGGTTGCTGGTTCGAACTCCGGCTGGGTCAGTTGGCATCCCTGTTCAAGTGCGTTTCCTCCAGGTGCTCAGGTTTCTCCTACAGTCCAAAGACATGCGGTACAGGTGTCTGAGTGTGAATGGATGTTTCCCAGTTATGGGTTGCAGCTGTGAGGGCTTCCGCTGCGTAAAACATATGCTGAATAAGTTGGTGGTTCATTCCACTCTGGCGACCTCTGAAGAATAAAGGGACTAAGCCAAAGAAAAAAAAATAAATTAAGTAGAAGGCTTGTGTTTGTCATTTTTAGGTTAAATTATTAAAACAGGATAATAACTCGTACTAATGACTTATTTTGCAAATTTAAAAAGCAAACTAAAAAATGTATTGACTCAATGGCAGTAACCATTGCTTCAGTTGATGTGACAAGAATATCTTTGTTAGTAAAATACAATGATCAACACTGCATGAATGAACAAAATTATGTTAGCTAAACAAAATATTGTTAGTGAGAAGAGCTAAAAAACAATTGTTGAGACAACTTAAAGTTTTTACTGCATCAAGCTGCCATGATTTTTTATGTTTTGTCAACAATTTATTTTTTTACAGTGCAGTTAGAAATAAAATTAATTACATTTTATGTATTTTAGGTCTTCCTTTTTTTCAATTTGAATAATCTGGTAATTATTTCTTTGAATAATTTGGGAAAAAAATCCAATCTCTTTATGCATCTTTTCTTAATTGCATACTATTATCACTGTTCATATTCTAATGATAAAAAAAGCATCGTGAAATGTACTATAATGCTAAAAAGTCATGGTAAAAATTGATAAGGTTGTATTAATTAATGCATTTACTAACATGAACAAACAATGAACAATAAATAAATACAGTATTAATTCATATTTGTAAACATTGGTTAATGGAAACGGGGTGCCACGGTGGCGTAGTGAGTAGCACGTTCGCCTCACAGCAAGAAGGTTGCTGGTTCGAGCCCCGGCTGGGTCAGTTGGCATTTCTGTGTGGAGTTTGCATCTTCTCCCCGTGGTTGCGTGGGTTTCCTCCGGGTGCTCCGGTTTCCCCCACAAGTCCAAAGACATGTGGTATAGGTGAATTGGGTAGGCTAAATTGTCCGTAGTGTATGAGTCAGAATGTGTGTGTATGGATGATTCCCGGTCATGGGTTGCGGCTGGAAGGGCATCCGCTGCGTAAAAAATATGCTGGATAAGTTGGCGGTTGATTCAGCTGTGGCGACCCCGGATTAATAAAGGGACTAAGCCGACAAGAAAATGAATGAATGAATGAATGGTTAATGAAAACAAAGTTGTTCATTGTTAGTTCATGCTAACTGACTGTGCGTGTTAACAAGAATGAATTTGGATGTTAATAATGCAGTAGTAAATGTTGAACTATGATTAATAAATGCTGAACAAGTATTGTTCATTATTAGATCATGTTAATAAATACATAAACAAAACCTTATTGTAAAGTGTGACCAAAGCCATATAGACCATGAGCATTTGATGTGAAAGACATTGTATTATGGCATTTAAACTGAAAACACACAGTAATAATCTGAACGTTATCATGTATCATATTATTATTACTCTTGTTGTGAAAGGCCCTTACTCTCTCATATCATTCCAAACCTGTATGGATTACTTTCTTCAATGAATCACAAATGACAAAAAACAAAAGCTACAGTAAATGAACTAAAAAACACACCATCAAAACGCTGTTAGACTGCCAGAGAAAGATGCAGAATTAATATATCTGAGTTCTATAATTGGAATGGAACTTAATTCATGCAAATGATGTTTAAAATTGGCACACATTGACTCACAATTGAGATTAATTTATGAAATATGCCAACATTTACATTTTAGGTCCAAGATGTAGGCAGTGCTGCGGTAAAATCAGAATATAACTGAAGTTCTTATATAAATACTCAGTTATGAGGTTATGAACGCTCAGAAGTGATTAAGAAGTGATAAGATTGGCTCAACATTTGCTGATGTGGTTATTTTAAATAAGTGTGCACTTAAATGTTACTCAAAAAGTATCTCGCTAAGCTAACTATTTGCATATGATGACACATTTTGATATATCACTGCTGCAACCCACATAGGCCTTCTGTCCAAGACTGGCAGCACCATGATATCCCATTATACTTGGACGACTTTAATCAAAGCAATATATTACACTGATTAAATTAATGCTGTAACTTAATATACACATTCAAAAGTTTTAAGGCAGCATTTTGGGATAAAAACACTGTAATATTGGTAAATATTACATAGCTCTCTGGAATACAGTATTTGATACCGATTGGTCAATCACAACATTCCAAGGTATGTTATAAAGTATGCTATTTTAACTAATAGCAGATCCACCCTGGTCCTAGGAATCATCTTGTCTGTTAGTGAAGTTCAGATCAATGTTTTGTGCCTGATTGTTTTCTTTTGTAACAAGTAGCCATGTGATAGGTGAAATAATGTACATTCAACTACTGCATAAACCCTTCGGTCTGATACAACTGCTGATAATCCTGTCAGGCTTTATTCTGTAAGAATAACCAGCTGGATGCACACTACCTCTTTATATATTATTGTGATGTAAAATGAATGAATGAATGCCATGTATGTGTCCTATGTATGTGCCTGTGTTTTGCTTGTACATGCTCTGTTTATTTTTCTTGATCTCTCTATGAATTCTCTTAGGATCGCCTATTTCAGTTTCCCATTCCTCCTTGAAGACGTCAATCATCATTACTCTCTGTGACATAATCACTTTTGCTGCCAATCAGTCAGGAAGGCCAAAGTTTAAAGGGAAACGAGCGTGGAAGCTTGTTTTCTTGCTTGCCTTTCTGCTCTGTTTGTGTGTTGTTGGTTTGTGTTGTGTGATATTATGATTGATTAGACTTCAGAGTTTGATTTTGTTCTTGTTTCAGTTGTGGTACGCTGTTACCGTTTTGTACATACTTGTTTCATGATCCCTGATCATTAGTTTTTAATTCCCCTTGGAATTAAGGAGTTTAGACGTCACGGCCTATATCTCAAGTAGGCGCCACTCTCTGTATATTTTAAATGTATTTTTGGTTAAAAGCGTAATTAGATATGTCGTACAAACATCTAAACCTTTTCCCATTAAAATACATTAATTGATATGTATTTTGTATATATTATTTTTGCTGTTAGACTTCGTTTCATTTTTGTAAATAAATGTACATATTTTTTGTCATATTTGGTTGTCATTTGCTATTTTTGCCACCAACTCTCAACAAATTGAGTCACATCAAAATGTTACCTCTTTAATCCCTAAAGCTAAACTTTTAAAAGTCAACAATGAATGAATGAATAAATTAAGTTGTTCTAGCAGAATAAATTCAGATAGGCTTACTTAATATCATCAGTGTGGAAAACACTTCAAAACAGTACAGAATAATATTACTGTGGAAAAGTTTTTTCACAACATTTGATTTTTTCTTGATTTCAACTTTTCAAATGTCTTTTTCTTTCTTTCTTTCTTTCTTTCTTTCTTTCTCTTTCTTTCTTTCTTTCTTTCTTTCTTTCTTTCTTTCTTTCTTTCT
>CAIGQQ010032566.1:6099458-6117088 GCA_903798035.1 Danio albolineatus
ATCAAATCAAATCAAATCAAATCAAATCAAATCAAATCAAATCAAATAACCAACCAACCAACCAACCAACCAACCAATCAATCAATCAATCAATCCAAAAAAACAGACATTTTCCCTGTTCTTTTTAGGCACCAGATGTAAACAGCTGCCGGGAATGTCAAAAGCTTCATCTGACAGATTTAACCGCAGACCAGGATGAGAAGGGCTTTTCTGCTCTATTTTCTTCCGTTCCCAGAGTTCTAAGATTTAGTAGTCAAACGCTATTCGGGCCAAATCAATGTGGACAGATGGGCCCCTGCACTCGAAAGCATCCGTCTCGCCCCATTTCCAGTCCACGTCCAGATGCCTTCCCTCCGATAGCTCATATCAATCAAAGCCAAGCACTCTTCACCGCCAAACTATTGATTGTCAGAGGGGGAATTAAATGGCACCTCGGCACCTTCACAGACGCAGAGTGAGTGCTCAGTTTTTGAGCTCTTTGAAACTTCACGTTCTAGTCTAAAGAAAACACACTTTTGAACGCTCCAGAATACAGTCTACCCACTAAGTACATAAGCTTTTCCACCTCCAGCAGCGAGTAGACAAGCTTTTTGAGAGCCAGTCCACCGTCTTGATGTCAGCCTAAACACTCACCCTTCTTAAAAGATTTTCAAAAGACAGAAAGAGATTTTAAAAAATACTTAAAAGATTGGCTAGTCATGCTAGTTGTTGATATGACATGTTAAGGACCAGTGATGCTATTATATGTTGTTTCAGCACACTGCTTTTAAGATCTGTAGCAATGCCCGTGTTTGGCAGATTTATACTATCAGAGCATAATGCTACAAAACAAAACAAAAAACCTGTAAAAATCATGATTGCACAAGAGACAAAAGAGAAAAGACTTATTTAAACCGAGAAAACAATTTGATCAGATTCATTCATTTTCTTGTCGTCTTAGTCTCTTTATTAATCTGGGGTCACCACAGTGGAACGAACCGTCAACTTATCCAGCATGTGTTTTACACAGCGGATGACCTTCCAGCTGCAACCCATCACTGAGAAACATCCCTACACACTCATTCACACACATACACTTTGGCCAATTCAGCTTACCTAATTCACCTATAGCCCAAGTCTTTGGACTTGTGGGGGAAAGCGGAGCACCCTGAGGAAACCCACACCAACACGGTGAGAACATGCAAACTCCACACAGAAATGCCAACTGACCCAGCCGAGGCTCAAACCATAGTCTTGCTGTGAGGCGATTGTGCTACCCACTGTGCCACCGTGAAGCCCCTTTGATCAGATTTTTGTCTTTAATTTTCTAGCTTTTTTTTAGGGTGAAATAGGTTTTTCTAAACACATATTATAAATCAAATATGGAAATACAATTACTATGTTCATAAAGTTAAACTTGCACAGCATTTTCAGAATATTTTTGGAGATTTTTTTACTTTTAGCAAGAATCTGAGAAGTTTTTTTCTTCTTTATTATGAGACAAAGCTTATATATGTGCATCAAAACGTATACAGCAATTTGAGTTGGATATGTGATTTTTTTTAATTACAGTATATGCCCAAAATGTGAGACCAGCATTTTAAGTGATACAAAATTATTTTCATAAATGTTTAATAAATCATATGTGTTTTTAGTAATGTTTGATAAGCATTGAAATTAAAAGTTTGCTGTGAGCAACATTAGTTTTGTCATTTAGTTTTTAAAATATATTTACTATTAAATAATATTTTCAATAGTATTTAAAATATATATATACACTTTAGCTCACCCAATTCACCTATACCACATCTTTGGAAACTTGGAGCACCCGGAGGAAACCCACGTGAACACGGTGAGAACATGCAAACTCCACACAGAAATGCCAACTGACCTAGCCGAAGCTCGAACCAGTGACCTTTTTGCTGTTAGGTGATTGTGCTACCCACTGCACTTAAAAGGATTAATCTTTAGGAGGTCATTTTTAGCAAAGCTACACCAATGTTTACATTCCCAAAGTTAACTATTTTTTCTACAATGTAAATTAATTATCTACAAACGTACTTCAAGAGTTCACACTTAGCTGATGATTTAATATAAGCTTGTTTTGCATGCTGTCCCGGGAGAGAGCCCTGAGCTCAAGGGATCCTCAAGCCCAGGGCTCCCCTTCCATTCGTAGAGCGAGATGGGAGCTTGAGCTTAGGTAGCTCTCAAACTCCTCCTCTGCAGCAGCTAATGGCCCGTTTCCACTGAGTGGTACGGTACGGTACGGTACGGTACGGTACGGTACGGTGCGGTACGCTTTTAAGGCGGTTTCCACTGTCTAAAAGCGTACCGAACCGTACCGTACCACTTTTTAGTCACCCTTTGCAAAGGGTCCCAAGCGTACCAAAGCGTGCTGTAAGGCGGAGCTAGACGCGCAGCTGAACGCCATTGGCTTACAGAGATACGTCATTTGCTCGCGCAACAAGCAGAATGAAAACAAAGGACCCACCATGTTTACTACACAGCCGAGAGACAATGCTCCGAAATAATATGAGCATATAATAACGAGCCATGGTCGACCCGAGCTCAAACAAACATTGTCGTCATCTTGAATGGCCACAAAGCCGAGAGAAGAGCAGATTCTTATGGGTTACGAGCCCATAAGCGCGAGCGCGTGAGGTTTCACTTGTCTCTTGTGCTCGCGTGCGCGTCAATGTTTGAAATAACAAAGTACTTAACCTGGACTATTATAAACTCGGAATGACGGAGTTACTCTCTACCGAGAGAATAATGACGGAGAGGCTACATGTACTGGTGATGATAAAAGACATAGATGAGAGGTTTGCACAGACGGGGCTCTATTTCGTATTGTTTTTGAACCTAAATAAGGCATACATGTCTGCTGTGTCTAGTTTTTCTGTAATTTGGTAACATCGGAGACTGTGTGGGGCTGTATGTGTTCATATATGCTGCATTTATTTATTTATTTATTTGATATAATCGCGGACCGTAGGCTATTTCGCATCATTGATTTGCAGTTATAATCAGATCATGTTCAGTCAGTAATGACATTTTTACACCAGTATTTATGTGTATAATAAAGCATCTGTTTTGTGAGAAGTGCTTCTCGTATGATTTGTGAACGACCCATAAAGCTTTACTGTAGACATTTCCTCGAGCGAAAATGATGTCGACAAACTTTCTGTCGTACACCACGCCCACCAAAAGAGTACCCTTTTGCAGTGGAAACGCAAGCCTGATAAAGGTGACCTGTACCGACCCGTACCGTACCGTACTGTACCACTCAGTGGAAACGGGCCATAAGGGAACCATCCGAGGAGGAAGGGAGTTAGACCGGAGCCTAAATTGTTTAATCTGTAATGAATTATGTATATCTTTGGATGGTGGGAGGAAACCGGAGGCCCCAGGGGAAACCCACACAGACACGAGGAGAACATACAAACTCCGCACAGAAACGCCCTCCAGCCTGTCGAGGGCCAGGGCTGGCGGTGTTCTTGCTGTGGGGCGACAGTGCTAGCCACTGAGCCGCCGTGCCACCCGATCTAAGAAAAGGAGGAGAAGGGGGCGGAAAGGAGGGTTTTCTTCCATACGAAGATAACTGTGGACTGGAACTGTGGTTATTTATAGTAGAAGTTGAATCATATGATTGGGAGATCATGATTAGATAATGTGCAGCCAGCCGTGGTAAATCATAAGCACGTGATCCTCTCGAAATTAGCTTGTAAACAAACTTCACATGTTAACAGTGGCGGCACGATGGCTCAATGGTTCGTACTTTCACCTCACAGCAAGAAGGTTGCTGGTTTGAGTTCCGGCTGGGTCAGTTGGCATTTCTGTGTGGAGTTTGCATGTTCTCCCTGTGTTGCTGTGGGTTTCCTCCGGGTACTCCGGTTTCCCCCACAAGTCCAAAGCCATGCGTTATAGGTGAATTGGGTAAGCCAAATGGGCCAGAGTGTGTGAATGTGAGAGTTTATGGGTGTTTCCCAGTACTGGGTTGTGGCTGAAAGTATTCGCTGCGTAAAACATATGCTGGAATAGTTGGCATTTATTCCGCTGTGGGTACCCCTGATAAATAAGGAACTAAGCCGAAGGAAAATGAACGAATGAACGAATGATGTACATGTAAACAATGGCAGAATGAGACAGTCATCACTTTAGCCATCAATGTCACATGATCCACCGGCAAAATAAAAATAAACCATTGTATGGCTCAAGAAACAATTATACATGTTGAAAACAATATTTGATGCTTAATATTTTAAGTAAAACATGATCACTATCGTTCAAATGACTGGTGTAAGTAAAGCATTCAAATTAAATGTAGTGAATTTAATTAATTTACTTGATCATATGCTTAAAATATTAATTCAGCAAACATTTTCTTCCTAGTGATTGACAGCTCTGTCAAATTCTTTCAAAATTTTCCTTTGTGTGCCGTACGTCTCCCCAGTAGAGTCAATTTGTTGACTCTGATCATTCATCTGCAATGACACTTCTTAAAGACTTCAGTCTTTTTAATGTGTCGTCTGGCACTTTAAGGTGACCGATCAGCTTTCGTTAATCTCAGCTCTTCCTAGAAACAGCAGCTGAAGCCGGGAGGAGGGCGTTTCAACAAAAAAAAAGTAAAAGAGAGAGACAAGTGTGATTTCTGTCATCCTCCATTTCAGAGACATGTCCTCTCTATCTCTCTGTTTCCTTCCGTAAGCTACTAACATTTAGGTTTGGGACTCTGCAAACTTATAATACCTCCACCACACATCTGCGTTTCACATGGGAGCTTCAGCGTCTGTCTCTCAGCCGGAGAGTTTGCAGTAATCCCCACGAGGAAAGTTCACAGCGAGCTGACAGCACCAAAAAATAGATAAATAAGGATTTTCATTTTTCACTCTGTAATGGAAAATTGCACATAACATTTCTCACTCAGCATTTATCCTTAATAGCGCCTGCAAATCCATATCCTCTAATTTCACAAAATCACTTCATTGCAAAGAAAAGAGCATTTTTCCCCTTTTTTGCAGGTGGGAAACCGAGTTTGTTAAACCCGTTCTTTAGTCTTGTTTCCCTTCTTTGGACTCGTACCAGGGAAATCAATATAACAGCATTTTAAGTGCAGGTTCTATCAGATTGCTTTTTTCCCTGCAAAATCACCAGCCTTTTTTCTGGAAAACCACAGTCTTTTATTCTCTCAGTGCTCATCCTTGTTAAAAAAAATTGCAAAAAAATAGCATTTCAACAATAAAAGCTGTTACAGATCTAACAGGACATTTCATGTGATTTTACAACACAATACTGTTATTGCAGATCATTTTAAAGAAAATAATGAATATGATATATACATATGCACTTCATTTAACTCAGTGATTTCTGATCACACATGGAACATTGACATGCAGATTGGAATAATTTAAACCATATAAAAGTAATTGTAATTATTAAAATGATAAAAATATAAATGTAAAATATTATTAAAATATGGAAAAAGAAAAAATATGCAAGCAATAGTCAATTTTAATCATATAAAATGCATCCTTCCAATTCTGTATTCATTCATTCATTTTCTTTTCGGCTTAGTCCCTTTATTAATCTGGAGTTGCCACAGCGGAATGAACCGCAAACTCATCCAGCACATGTTTTACGCAGCGGATGCCCTTCAGCTGCAACCCATCACTGGGAAACACCCATAAACTCTTGCAAACACTCAGATAGACAATGGCCAATTTAGCTTATTCAATTCACCTGTACTCCAGGGACTGTGGGATACTTTTGAACTGTGGGGGAAACCAGAGCCCCCGGAGGAAACCCACACAGACACGGGGAGATCATGCAATCTCCACATAGAAATGCCAACTGACCTAGCCAGGGCTTGAACCAGCAACCTTCTTACTGTGAGGCGACTGTGCTACCCACTGCGCCACCGTGCTGCCCCCAATTCTGTATCATTGTAAAATTAGTTAAATGTAACTATTGAACATATTGTGCAAAAAAAGTACCACAAAGTGCAAAAATTGTTTGATTTTGTACAAAATTATTATTATTATTATTATTATTGGTAGTAGTAGTAGTAGTAGTAGTAGTAGTAATATGTTTACATTTTTTATTATTCAAGTGGCCAAATTCTGACAGGAAAGTTGAATGTGCTGGCCAGTTTGTTACTTGCTTTATAATTGGCTATTTATTTTTGCCCTCATAGGCAGATTTGAATTTAAAGCCTTAACATCTTCCTTTTTTCCCTAATGATATATGATGTGAAACATTTGTATTTTAAAAATAATACGTATGAATAAGTTTATATATACAGTATTTATACATTATTTATATATATGGTCGTCACGATGGCGCAGTGGGTATTGCCTCAGAGCAAGAAGTTGGCATTTACCTCACTTGCATGTATAGCTTTAAATTTTACATTTTTTTTTACTAATAAAATTTAATTAACTTAATGTCTTTACCGTTTGTATTTGTAAGATGGTTGTCAATATTCCAAAGGCACAAAACAGATTTTATAACCCTATAAAAGTCCTAGCAACCAGAGCTTTTTTTTTTACCAGTGTAACTTCTTTTTTTAACAGTGATGCGACAAAATGCACAAAACGAGCCAGCAAACCTCAGTCAGAAGTGAACTCCGAAACTTCTATCAGTCAGGGGAGAAAGTGAGTAATGTCTTGCATTAAGTTTGTTGTTTATTCTTGGCCGGAAGCGGTGAAATAACCCTATTAAATCAAGTAGTCGCCCTGCCATTAATCTCAATGCAGCTGACTAGTTCCTCAAAGCTAATGGGGTTTAGAATTTGCATCAGGCAAGTTTACCCACAAAGCTTTGCCTAAGAGGATTTTAGTCCATACAGAGGGCTTATTGTCACACTTGTTCATGGACGTGGATTAAATATACTAGGACTAGCGCAGTGTGTGCTAACTTCAAGAGTGGGTGCCTTTCATTTCTGACGCCTGAGACTGGCTAGTAGCAAGTAGATTATGGCCTTCACTAATGTGCTGATGGGTAAAGATCAGGGGCTGGGCTCAAAAAATGCCTTAAGCTAACAAAAACATTTTAGAGCTTTAGGTGAAAGTCTCATGAAGGTTTTTTTTTTTCTTAAGGAGCTGTTCAGCGGCTGCAGGCTAATCGAGTTGCTGCAGTCTCTGTTGGTTTTCTGCCTTGAGAAAAGCATTTAACCTCAGGCTGTTCTGATGGAAACTGTCCCTCAGCAAGAGTACAGACTGCTTTGGATATGAATAAATGATTAAAATGGGTGCAATGTATACCACATTCTAATCATAGAGGTTTTTTAATATAAAAAAATATTCTGCAAAAATAAAACCAATATAAAGTTAAATTACGTAAATCAAACATATTATTACATATTATCAGTGCTATTAAGATTACAGTGATATTTACTTGTATGCATTGACTTACTAAAGCAGGGGAGCCCAAACTTTTTCGTATAAAGGGCTAAAAAGCAAATATCTTTGATAGCCGTGGGCCAAAGGTAAATTGATCAAACTACTTTACAATAAAGTTTCCATAGGTAATTGCCCCATTTCTTTCATAATAAATAAATAAACATTACCTTGAATCGTATAAACTAATGCAGTATAACTTTTTTAAATTATAACTTATTGTGATAAAATCATAAACAATCACATTTATAGCATTACTCATTAATCATATTAATCATCAACAATCATTTATTGCACAGTGGAGTTCAGTGCCTTCGCCTTCATTCACTCAACAATGTCTCTGCATTGTCTTCTAAGCGTCGTATATACATTTTAAACTGAATCTGATTCATTTACGTCATTTAAATTGAAACCATTAATTTCAGCTGTAGCTTTACAATAAAACAAACAAATAAAAGGTTACATTAAATTTGAAATGACAATCTCAAAACCATTGTCAGATGGAATGGTGGGATCATTTAAAGGTTACCATGGGCCCTAGTTTGGGCATTTCTGCACTAAAGCAATTCAGCATTTTTTTGTTTAAAGCCAAAACAAATAAATATTTCAAAAAGATTTGACAAAAAATTAATACACGCATTAAAATTAAATATATAAATTAAATGTGATATGCGAATATTATTAATGTTGACTTGAGGCAATGGTAATTAAAGTAAGCTTAAAATCATAAAAACTTATGTCACACAGGTATTTTTTGGCAAAAGCCAAAAATATGTGGTGTGGGTCAACATTATAGCTCCTTTCATGGAAATTATTCATAAACTTATTTCCTTTTATGCCAAAAAAACTTGTAATATTAATAGGGTTCCATAAAGATATTTTATAAATTTTCTACCATACATATATCAAAACTCTGTGATTTTCTCAGTATTTAGATTTTTTTACTCTCAGATTCCAGATTTTCAAAAAGCTGTATCTCGCCCAAAAATGGTCATATCCTAACAAAATAGAAGTCAAGACAAGTTAAGCTATAATTCTGCTGCTTGGACATACAGAGGAACAAAATGTCGTGTCTCACAGGACAACAGTGCTACATAAATTAATCACTAATACAAACAAAACATTGGACATAAGAGCTATTAAAAAACAAAAACAAAGCATAACTAACATTTACTATGAGATGCTTGACTACACATAAGTCTATACAAGTACTTTTACATGAAACTGAGCAATTCTGTGCAGGATATTGTGCAAGTGAGGTATTTAAGGTGAATATTGAGCAAAAGAGGTATTTAAGGTTGAATATTGTGCAAAAGAGGTATTTAAAGGTGCAGTATGGAAGTTTGACACCCAGTGGTTGAACTAGTGATTGCACTCCAGGATCAAAACAAACTCAAGAGCAGGTTGCCAGATTGACAACAGAAGGGCGTGATTTAAACCATGTTTTAAATAAAAGCAACGGCACTTGATAGAAGGAATATTTTTCAAATTAAAATGAGTTTTTGTCCTAACCAACATCTCAAATTGATATATTAGAAACGGCTTCTATTTCTCACAGGCAAACAACAGAAGACTATGACAATGATCACCTCAGGTAAACCTCATGTACTTTATTTATCGTTAAATGCTAACAATGTGAGATTAAATGTCATTTTACATGACATTTATTGCCATATACTAAAACTGAACTTTAGATCTAAACATATGAGTGATTCAGCAAGTAAATTTAATAATGTTTAAGAGGGTTAATATGTATTAAATAGATTATAAACATTACCATTTCGTGAGTGAGTGCATTGAGCTATTGAATGGCTGTATTTACTTTTCTGTTGTGTTTTGTTTGATGCAAACAGTCAAATTACTTATCACTGCATATCTTGTCACAAAGCATGTTGTTAGGACTCGTGGTTACAATGTAACCTGCTCACCTAATGTTTATGTTCGTAATATTTATATAATTTGCTAATTAATAACCTCATGTGGAATTGAATCTGAGTCTCATTTTGGAGTCTGCTACTGTCCACCAGAGGTCACATTTTGGTCACGGATACATGCTTACAGAGGCTTTCTGAATGAATGAATAAAAGAAATGTGCGGTTTTCCACCAAGGCAACCCGGAGTGCTGAAATATAAATGGCTAAAGTGGCATTGAGCAGGTTAAAATTACCAAAACAAAGACAGCGTTCTGGCATGGAAAACACATTTTCAAAGCAGAACATCTGACTTCAGCATTGTTTTTCAGGTAAACAAGTATGTGCACTTAGTATATGCTCTAGAAGAGTCAAAAACTTACAAACAGCACCTTTAAGGTTGAAGCAAGCAGTGCAACAAGACTGTGGTACAGTTATGGTAGACATCATTTTCACTCATTTGTATAAGGCACAATTTGAAATGCACAATGTTTCCAAGAAACATGGATTGATTACGAAAAGTGTCTATTGTGCAAAATTTGAAATTGACTGGAGTTGATGGCTCTAACAGCCTTTGGGAAGAAGCTGTTGAGTAGTCTAGCCAAGAAGGCTCTAATAATAAATCAATGGAAAGATTACTTATTCCAGAAAATGCATAAATATTAATTTCCCAAAATTGACAATTTGACTATTTGTCATCCAGGCTCACAAATTATATTTATATTTATTATGTTTAGAAAAGTGTTGGGGGAAAAAAATCTTTCTGTAAACAGAATTTGGGGAAAATATAAAATAATTCAATTCTAAATATATATGTAAAACAAAAATATAAAACTTTAGAAATATACATGACAAACAATTAAAGTGTACTGCACTGTTTCCCTCCTACACTATTACTCTTTTTGTTAAACAGAACTTATATGTTAAATCTATTGAGATTTATTTATATCATTTCTGAGAGAAAATAGTTTCTTCACCTTAACAGTCGAACCCTCTAACCAATAATTCACATTAAATGCACTGACGATCAGTATGCTTATATCATATGCTGACATAACAGCATGTATAAGACTATGTTAAGTCAGTAGCTCACAGTCAAAAGGTCTGATGTTCAGTTTTCTAGTCATCCTTAAATATTTTCTGACTCCTTCTGCCTCTCTCGGATTTCTTTCTTTTCATCTCTGCAGTGTCTCATCATGCTGAATACCAGCTCAGTGTTGTCAACTTAGCTTTTTTCATTTGAATAAGCCTCTTTCTGCAGGAACCTGTCTGCTCTGTTTCACTGAGGCTAAATCAGCTTTAGCGGCTAAATATAAAAATGTTTCCTGAGCAGTAATTCTTTAATATTTATCAGCAAAAAAAGGTGCTTGAAATTCAGCATGAGCCCCGCTGGCAGCCGAGAGAGAGAGAGAATGACAAGCCGCACATAAGCTTTGATGCCTTCGCTGATCCTCAAAACTCAAACTGGTGCTCCATGTGTGCAATGTGACTTCACTTCAATATTCATTCTTTAAAATGAACTCTTCTGAAGATATTAAAAGTAAAAATATGAATCAAAACCAAGAAAAAAATAATGTAGAGAGAGAGAGAGAAAAAAATATTATCAACAAGTAGCTGAAAGCAACAGTTTAATAAAAACTCTGAACAAGATATGAAGCCAGAGAGAATACTAAAAGCTCAATGATAGCTGTATTTATTTTTATTTTATTCATCAAGACTGGCTTGTTATTTCGTTTTTTGGTGTTGTCAATTTAAGTAAAGCTATAACATATACATAATAAACGTCATCTAAAAAAAAGCTCTACAACAATGTCTTCTTTCTCTGAAAAATGCAATATTTCCAAAGGCTTAACACTGGACCAGAGGCAGCGGTGATGGAAGAGAGACATTAAAGGCTTGTAGGATAAGCGGAGGTAAATTCTGCCCGCCTCAGCAAGCCTGGGGCGGGTGGTTGGGTCTGTTGTGTCCCGTCTTTCTGGTGGTGTCTGGCTGCACGCTTTGACTGCTGCTTCAGTGTCGCCCACACAGGTGCAGCTCTGCCCACTAATCCTGCGCTCAGCAGTCACTCGCACACATGATAAGGGTCAAACTGAGACTTGGCCCAGCCATGCAGTTCTGTGCTGGGGAGAACCAGGGAAGAGTGCTGGCTTCATGCCCTTCTGCCACGGTCAAGAAAAAAGGCAGACGACATGAGGTTGGACACAGACTGTGTTTTTTTTTACGATCCAAAACAAAAATTACTGGTATCCACAGTTTTTCCTCTGCTTCACGATGCTTTGCATGAATCATTGAATAACTTCAGTTAAACAATAAAATTAATAACAATAAACGTAAAACTCTTTGAAAAAGTAACTTTTAAAGGCACTATACAGAGCATCCGGAAAGTATTCATAGTGCTTCACTATTTTTTTTTTATATGTATATTTTTCTTATTCCAAAATGGATTTTTTTTCCCCCTCAAAATTCTACACACAATACCCCATAATGACAATGTGATTTTTTTTTTTATTGTTGCAAATTTATTAAAAATAATAATTAAAGAAAAACCTGAAAAATCACATGTAAGTATTCACAGCCTTTGCTCAATACTTTGTTGATGCACCTTTGGCAGCAATTCAGGAATATGAAAGCCTCAAGAATATGATGCCACAAGCTTGGTACACCTGTCTTTGGGAATTTTTGCCCATTCCTCTTTGCAGTACCTCTCAAGCTCAATCATGTTGGATGGGAGTTGACGGTGTAAAGCCATTTTCAGATCTCTCCAGAGATGTTCAATAGGATTTTGGTCTGGGCTCTGGCTGGGCCACTCAAGGACATTCACCGAGTTGTTGTGAAGCCACACCATTGATATTTTGGTGGTGTGCTTTGGGTCATCGCCCCAGTTCACTGTAGGGATGGTATTAGCCTGGTGATGAGCAGTGCCTGGTTTTCTCCTAACGTAATGCCTGGCATTGACTGAAAAGAGTTACATTTTAGTCTTATCCGACCAGAGAATTTTGTTTCTTATTGTCTGAATGTCCTTCAGATGCCTTTTGCCAAATTCCAGGCATGCTGCAATGTGCTCTTTACTAAGGAGTGGCTTCTGTCTGGCCCCTCTACCATACAGACCTGATTGGTGGATTGCTGCACAGATGGTTGTCCTTCGGTAAGGTTCAAGCTTTGTTGGCCAGCCTGGAAGAGTCCTGTTGGTTCCAAACATCTCCACTTATCACTTACGGATGATGGAGGCCACTGTGCTCATTGGAACTTTTAGAGCAGCAGAAATTTTTCTGTAACCTTTCTCAGCCTTGTGCCTCGAGACAATCCTGTCTCGGAGGTCTATAAACAATTCCTTTGTCTTCATGCTTAGTTTGTGCTTTGACATGCACTGTCAACCCTGGGACCTTAACTAGACACGTGTATGCCTTTTCAAATCATGTCCAATCAACCACATGGTGCCACATGGTGAGCTCCAGTTAAGCTGCTGAAACATCTCAAGAATGATCAGTGGAAACAGAATGTACCTGAGTTCAATTTAGTGCTTCAAGGCAAAGGCTGTGAATGCTTACTGTATGTACATGTGATTATTCAGGTTTTGTATTTTTAATAAATTTAAACAATTATTGTTTTTTTAATTTCACATTGTCATTATGGGGTAGAAGTTTGAGGAAATAAATGAATTTAATCAATTTTGGAATAAGGGTGTAACATAAAAATGTTGAAAAATTGAAGCGCTATAAATACTTTCCAGATGCACTGCATACAGTTGAAATAATTAGCCCTCCTGTGAATTTTCTAATGTTTCCCAAATTAAGTTTAACAGATCAATTTTAGGTCAATACTATAGCCCCCTTCTGCACTATTTTAACCCGATTGGCTACAGAACAAATAATTGTTTTACAATGATTTGCTTAATTATCCTAACTTGTTAACCTAGTTAAGCCTTTAAATTGCACTTTAAGCTGAATACTATTATCCTGAAAAATATCTAGTAAAATATTATATACTGTCACCATGGCAAAGATAAAATAAATAATTTATTAGAAATTAGTTATTAAAACTATTATGTTAATTCTGACTTCAAATGTATATAGTGACTTTAAAAGTTACTTTCTCCAAGAGCTTTACAAATCAAGACGACATAAATTAAAAATACGTCAATGATAAAAGATAAAAACAGATAATAGAAGATAGATTACAAACTGATGTTTTAAATAAATATTTAAAACTGCCAAGAGACTTTAAATTCCTAATAACATGGATAGAATTCCACACACAGTAGGAGCATAATGAGAAAACCCCCTGTTTTAGAAACAACTACAGAAGACCACAAAAAGAAGACTGTTAATTTCTGGTAGGGGTCTAGAGCGTAAAAAAAATCTGTCAGATATTGCGGTGTGAGTTTATGCAAAGCCTTTTAAGCAGGGGTGCAGATAAGTCCTCAGGTCTGAATGCACAATGTAAATGAAATTTGCAGACCAGATACGGGGCTAGAGAATTGTTTTTGCTGACCAACGCTTTCGGTTTCACTTAAAGTAGCATCATTTGCATCACTGCACCTCTGCACAAGAAGTTTGGCCAGAGGAGAAATGGCCGTGCCCAATACAGCCTGGTTTCTCTCAAGATTTTTTTTCTTTCACTTCATCAAACAGTGAAGCTTGTTCATCACCTGACACATTTTAAATTTACTAGAACATCTTTGTTAAGCTACTTTGACACAATCTACATTGTAAAAGCGCTATAGAAATAAACATGAATTAAATTTGAGCTTCATTCAAGACAAGCAAAATGTAAAACCCCTGGATGATCGTGAGGTCTGGTCCCGTAAAATAATCTGAGGTACAGCAATATATTTGGACCAAGCAACATCTCCCAATTCTGTTTTGAGAACCAGACCAAAAAAAAAAAAATATATATATATATATATATATATGTGTGTGAACTGCTTATAAATTAACAATAAAAATCAGAAAAATCTGAAAAATGTTTTCAAAAACTACACATAGTTTAGCAGTCAAATATTAGAAGGAAACAAGTTATGTTAGAAATAACAAATTACTTTCAGCAAACTTTCTCTATTAACATTTGTTTCTTCAGCAATAATACAGATGTATATTGAATAAGACTACACTATAAAGGCGAACACAGAGAAAATCATCTGTTGGAACAAAACACGGAAAAAAGAAAACAATCTGGAACACATAATTATAAATAAGGCTGCGCTGTACAAATAACGTGACTCAGTGCTTAAACGTGACACAAGTATCACAAGCACATCTGCGGCCAAAGCCTTTTTGAGTTGTCACCGGGAGCCGTTTTTATATTATGAAAAATGTTGCATCATAAAAATCTCTTTGATAAACATTCGCTGTTTTTATTTGAATTCTGGGTTTATGCCGTATATCTGCTGCTTGTTTTGTCAGGGTCTGCAATTAATCTGCACCATAAACTAAATGTTCTGTTTCTGTAGCGGTTTCTACAGCACTTCCGAGAAGCAATTTCCTCACAGGTTTTAATTAAACTTTTCCCAGAAGTTCAAAACACAAGGGCTGTAAACAAGTGAGATAGTGTACTGTCAAAGATAAAAACATAAACAAACAGCAACAACAATAAAAATAAAACCATGATGCACTCATTTTACTGAACTTTTTGACAGTAAAAAAAAATGTGAAATGTATTTTAAATAAAATAATAAATTTGTAATTTGTTTATTTTGTATTTTTTATTATTTTATTGATCTTTTTTCAGATTAGTTCCTATAATAGCAGGTATCTCATTTCATTATATATTGTTGTCTCCATTTAAACTCCATTACAAAATATTGTAGAACTTTGAAGCAGCCTAATTAGACTGAGTGTCTTTTTAAATAATACTCTTACGCAAGGGATCAGGCACTTGACTGAAATCCTGGTCCTGCATGCATTTCAAAAAGAAGACTCTGGCAAAGATTAATACAGTAAAATCAATACCACTGATGCTGTTCATATAATTGTGTTTACAAGTGCTGAAGACACTAAAATTACAAAAAAAAAAAAAGAAACAAACAAACAAATATATAAATAAATAAATGAATTAATGTGGGGCATCACGGGTGCGCAGTGTATAGCATGATCGCCTCACAGCAAGAAGGTCGCTGCTTCGAACCCCAGCTGGGTCGGTTGGCGTTTCTGTGTGCAGATTGCATGTTCTACCCCTGTTTGTGTGAGTTTCCTCCGGTTGCTCTGATTTCCCTCACAGTCCCAAGACATGTGGTATAGGTGAATTGAATAAGCTAAATTGGTCATAGTGTATGTGGGTGAATGCAAGAGTGTATAGGTGTTTCCCAGTGTTGGGTTGCAGCTAGAGAGGCGTAAGCTGTGTAAAATGTGCTGAATAAGTTGGCGGTTTATTCCGCTGTAGCGACCACTGATTAATAAAGGGACTAAAAAAAAAGAAAATTAAATGAGTACATGAATAAATATAATATGGCCCTTTAAATGTCATTAGTGTGAAAAGGAAAATAATTGTTGGCATCATTCTGCCCCGTAGCATTCATTTTACCTAGAAACTGCAGTCAATTATATGTTAAAGTTGCTTTTTACATTAAATTGAAGTTGCATGTAGGCTGAAACACATGAGCCTGTGTTGCATAAGGTGATATTTACAATTTACAGACAGATGTTTTTTACATAAACACAAAGAAGCAAAAGTAAAAAATGTAAATATCTCACTTCAATCTTTTTTTATCTATTGCATTTAATAATTTAATTTATTGCAAAATATACCATGGATAAAACAACATAATGGCATGAATCCCGATTTATTTCTAGTCTGTCAGATTTTTTTTTATTTGTTAGGCTAAATGTGTCCATGAAAAAAAAAATCCAGATCTGTGCGAGGAAATTAGCTTCAGAATGGACTAAACAAGGCTATTCAGAATGTAGCTATAGAAAAGAATAACAGAACAGCTAAAATAATAATAAAAAAAAACATTAAAAATATTTACATCTTTTTGAAAGTCACGATTACCAAGGTTGTACGTGCTTTATATAAAATACATAACAGTAACATTTTACAATATTCATTCATTCATTAATTTTCTTTCACCTTAGTCCATTTATTTATCAGGGTCAATACAGTTGAATGAACCGCCAACTATTCCAGCAAATGTTTTATGCAGTGGATGCCCTTCCAACTGCAACCCAGTACAGGGAAATACCCATGCACACTCATTCACACACATACACTATGGCCAAATGCCAAATGGCCAAGCCAGGAATCGAAATTCTTGCTGTGAGATGACAGTGCTAACCACTGAGCCACCGTGTCGCCCCTGTTTTACAATATTATTACAATTTAAAAATAAAATTTCCATGTTATTATATATTTAAATTAGTTTATTTAAGACATTTACATCACTAACTGATCTGATTCTGCACTAACTGATACCAAACATCTCTGATTCAACTCTAATTAATCGAAATGCCTCTGACAGGCACATTTTCAGTACTAACTAATCTAAAGAAAATCTAATAGGCTCATTTTCAGTACTAACAAATCTACACGTCTCTGATTGGCTCGTGTGCAGCACTAAGTAATCCACACGCCTCAGACTGGCACAGTTTCAACACTAACTGATCAATAAGCCTCTGCAATATATGCACCTGTGATTGGCAGGTTTTCAGCGTTAACAAATGTAAAGGCCTCTGATTGGCACATTTTGATAGCAAACTAATCCAAAATGCCCCTGATTGGCCATAATATTGCAACGTGCAGGGGTTGGGGAGCTCTCAAACAAACTATAGATCCCATACATCATATTTTATCAAGAAATTGTCTGACATTATTGGTCCAGAGACCATTGGGTTCTACAACTGCTAGAACGTTCCCCTATCCCTCATCATACGCTGACAGATGATGGATTAATACAGTACATCTACTATATGATAATGCACAATGGTCACATCATTTAAACACAGTAATAGACTGTTGTCATGCTGCTGATGGTTCATTTTAGGCAACCGGTGACTCAATGAGTTGCGGCTGCTGTCAAATTGCTCTCAATTTCAGCAGCTCAGAGCGGACAGAGCGGCCGCGGTCAAGCTCATGCTGTTGACATGCATATTGAAGGATCTTTTTCACCCAAATGAGTCTGTAAACAAGATGTGAGGGCAGCGCTGGCAACACAACTCGCAGGAATAAGTGTCAAGGAGCAGTTATTGCGTTATTTAGAGCATCATAAAGCGCAGGGCTATTGATTTGAGAGGCAAAACAGCTCCTCTGTTATTTCTGTCATTGTTGAACCATTAAACTGATATATTATGCCCTGCACTCTTCTTCCCTCTTCCTCCCTGTCTGTTTCCAACATCATCAGTCCAACATTTCT
>CAIGQQ010032566.1:6184045-6195342 GCA_903798035.1 Danio albolineatus
ATAATATAATATAATATAATATAATATAATATAATATAATATAATATAATATAATATAATTTTCTATGAATTTATGAATTACAAATGTAAACAAATTGGTTGTCAACAGTTAACTTGTCAGCAGGCTTCAAATTGACTTTAATGTTATTTTAATAAAAAACACACTGCTGTGGAGAAAATGTAGATTTTCTACTGGAGGTCAGTGGATTGTCATTGAGTTTGGTTGAGGAATCTCTGGAACTGAATCAGTCGAAACCCCAGCTCTAATGTACTGATGCAGGTCTGTGAAATACTTTGCCTTTTTCATTCCTAATTCCCTTTCCATCTCCCTCCCAGAATCCCTGCTTTCGCCCCCCAACTCTCTCTCCATCTCTCCTATATAAATGTGTTTAATGCTGATATGAGATTCTCCCCACAACACCCCCCCCCCACACACACACACACACACACACACGGACACACACACACACACACACACGCACACACACGCACACACACACACACGCACACACACACACACACGCGCGCACACGAACACGCACAAGCCCACACCCCAGCCCAAAGGCAGCGGGCAACAGGACGCGGTGTCAGTGTCACAGCAGAAAAACTGTTAAGCAGATTTACGTGCACGCTTACAGTCCCCCAAAAAAATGATGACATTTCTGTGCGCAGCCTGCTGAGGGCTTAAGCGTGAAACGTCTCTTTTTGCCCTTGCTGAATAAACGGTTTATAATGTAAAATCAAATGTTTCCTTTCCGTCACAGCCCAAGGACCGCAAAACTCAAAGCAAACAGTCTTATGAGTGTGTGTATCTTATCCACATGAAAAGAAAAAAAGACATGAGGGAGTTGTTATATATGTCATCCTCTAGATGAGGACTGGAATATGAGACGCTCAAAAACACTTGCCATTGATTGTGACACACACACACACACACACACACACACACACACACTGATCAGGGATGCACAATAAAGGCAATGGCAAACACTATAGAAAGCAAGACAGATATTAATGTTTAAAAAAAAGATAGAAATTACTTTCAGAAAAACAAATCAATACAGCAATGCAAGCCCAGAAAGAGCCTCTTAGTTTGGTTGTAAGAGCCTTTTAGCGTGTGATGACTGAACAAAAAAAGAGAAAAGAAAAAATCCTTTACATTTATTCCCACTCTTGTCATGTTTCATTCACTTGATTTTAGTCCATTTTACAAAATGACAATGATTACATTTACATGGACATCAGTAATTAAATGATTTGCTTAAATCTGAGTAAGACAAAAATATGATTAAGGTGTATGAAGGTTAATAATATTATGAGTTGCTTTTTACATGTTATAGCACATAATTCGATTAATGTCATTACGTCACCACGCCTTCCATGTTTCCTTTTAAAGATTCATGTAATTTCGGGTATTTCATTGTTAATTTGTTGACTTTAACTGTAGTTTGGCACTTTAACTTTCATTCAGGAACATTAAATGCATGCCCACTCTGACAAAGGAGATGCTAAATGCGACTATGAACTGCTGGCAGAGTGTTGTTGTAATGGAATGTAATAGCGCACGCTGTATGGAATAAACCTCTGCATTTTGCGATGCAGGTGTCTGTAGTCATTCACTGACTTGGTAAGTGCAGAGAATAGTGTCAAACAGCTGTGTGTGTGGAATATCCTGTGGCAAAAAGCAGTGAAAATCCTACAAGACGGTAATAGTTTGATCGCGGTGTTTACATGTCTGTACTGCACTTCAATAATATGACTAAAATCAGCATGCTCCACATCTTAATCCAATTTCTCTTTAGTTCGATTATGACTTTAGTCATATTAAGGGTGTACTCACACTATGTACAGTTGCCTTGAACCGGGCCGAAGCACGCTTGTCCCCCTTCCCGTCTCCCCCGACGGCCCTCACTCACATTACATTCGGGCCTGAGCACGCTTACATCATCGATGATGCACTGTTTGGTTTAAGAAGCGCTCTCGCTCAGCACAGTGGACATTTCTTTGCATCATTATATCGTTTTAGTCGTTTGATATGCAGTAACACACAGTCAAATATTTCGCCGAACAGATCAGCCACTTTTGATGCTCATAAACAATCATGAAGTCCTTGTGCTGCAGGAATTTAAAGGTTTGCTAATGAAGCAGCTGTCATGCAGTGAGGGGTTTGTGTCTTTAATAAACTACGAAAGTTTGCGTTCACTAAACAGTAAGAACGATTAGTAAATGCATATAAAACAGTCCCCAAAAGTCACATCTCGTCTTCAGTATCGGGGTCAGACGTGTTTTGCACTCACACTACAAGCATAACGTGCCCAAACCCCAAGTTAACATCGATCAGGCACACCTCTTCCAACCGGGGCAGGGCCAGCCAACTGAACCATGCCTGAGCTTGATTCAGAGCACCCACACTTCTCAAATGATCCGGGAAACGGGCCTGGGCACGGGTCGGATAGCATAGTGTGAGTCAAACATCGCTGTTTACATGGTAGACTCTTAAATCAGAGTATTGTCTTAATCATATTAAAATCAGTTTATTGGTGTCCATGTAAACACTCTCAATGAATACATTTAGTTCACTATAATTTGGTTAAACAAACCTGGGAGCATAAAAGCACTAGCTACTTTGATTTTAATAATATTGGTTTAGAAATGAATGATCATAAAGATTAGCTGCTACTTAGAGGTCATTGTGTTATAAAATTTACAGTCTGTGTGCAAACCGTTTTCCGTGTTTTAGGCTGTTCAGGCTATTTGCATTACGAACAGTGTGTTGTTTTGGCAGTCGAACAAAATGAATGACTTGCTGTTCAGTAAGTGAGTCAGATTAATTCAGTAGCGACAATAACTGATTTACTGAAAAGAAAACACTAATAGAGCATTCGTTCAGAAATCAGACCGCTTGCTCAATATTTCTTACAGCTAATGTATCTGAATGACAACTCATTTCCTTGTTCCTCATTACTTATTCTGTTTCTGATTATAAATTATATGTTAAAAACTGTAGTCAGTATCAATGAAAAGACTACACTACTTCTATTAGGCTGTGGGGTGCAATACCTTAATACTGTAATAAAGTTGTTGTTTTTAGTGGGTGTGCAGTTAACGAATCACTGATTTAAAAGCTCCAGTTCAACTCAGCAGTTTACGATTCACTGATTCGAAAGTTTCAGTCAGAGAGAGTGTGCAGTAAACAATTCACTGATTCAATTTATTTGGATAGAGAGAGTCTGCAGTTAATAATTCACTGATTCAAATGATTCGATCAGAGCAAGTTTGCTGTTAGCGTCTGACTGATTCAAACGCTCCTGTCTGAGATTCTGGATGAACGATTCACTGATTCTAATGATCTGATCGGATGGAGTCTGCAGTTAATAAGTTAACAATTTATTCTGAACTTTGATTGAGCAAAATAAAATAAAATAAAAAAGTACTTTATGATTTACCGGAGTAATATTTAATTAGGATATAAGTAATGTACACAAGTGCAACCATTTCATCCACCACATATTTAGGTAATGTAATCAGAATACTTTCAAATTACATTTATATGACCTTTTTTTAAATTATTTTGTTCCCAAATTCAGAGGCATTGGTGCTAATTAATTTGTTATATTTGTGATGCCACAATTCATTAACTTATTTTCCTTCGGATTAGTCCCTTTATTCATTAGGCGTTGCCACAGTGGAATTAACTGTCAACTTATCCAGCATACTGTGTGTTTTACACAGAGGATGCCCTTCCAGCTGCAACCAAGTACTGGGCAACATCCATACACACTCATTGTCACTCACACTATGGCCAATTTAGTTTATTCAATTCACCTATAGTGAATTCACCTATCGTTGGACTGTGGGGGAAACCTACTCGAATATGAGGAGAACATGCAAACTCCACACAGAAACCCAACTGACCCAGCTGAGGCTCGAACCAACGACCTTCTTGCTGTGAGTCGACAATGCTAACTACTGAGCCACCATGTTGCAAGTTGCCATAATATATTAAGAAAATGCTTATATGACTGCATAATCCAGAATACATGCAACTGTTTACTGTCAATCATATGCCAATGTGATTTAATTGAGAACAGAATTGTGAAAATGTGTAAAGGCTGCTTCTGTAAAGAGAGAGAGATAAGGGGAGAGAGGGAGAGAGAGTGAAGCTCCCCCACTGTGTCAGAGTGTTGTCTGAAGGGTCAGGCAGTTTGTTAGAAGAGAACGAGTCTTTGCCTCCATGCATCAAAGTAGATTAACAGGCAATGTTCTTTAACTGGCCATGGTAAAAACAATATTAATGTACAAGAGGACATAATCATTTGCTTGTACTGTACAAGGCTAAATAAAACAACAACTGTATATTAGTCTTTATTTTCTGCTTAGAAAAATTAACTAATTAGAACAAGTTCCAATTAATGGAAAGTATACAGGGTGATTCAAAAACAGTACCTGAGCTTTGAAAATCTGTATTTAATCAAAGAAACATGATGAAACCTTGGGTAATTAATCAATGTGAAGACTACTTAAAGTTTTTTTTTTTTTCCCAGTGGAAAACAAGTTCAGAGATTTTTAATAGAACCCCCTCCAGACACTCGAGTGACATCATTACGAATGGTGTGGTATCACCTGTATTTTAATGCTTTGATGCTTGAAAACCATTAACATGCCTCATCCATATAATATATTACAAAAATATATATATATAAATATTATAAAAATAAATAAATAAATAATACATATATAGATAAATTAATTAATTAATTAATAATTTAATTACTGTAAAAAAACTTGTGATACCACATTTTTGACAATTCTGCATATTAAAAACTTATTTGTACTTTATTTTATGTCAAAGATTAATAATTAATGACCAAGTCTGATAATTAATAATCATAGGAAATACTGCCTCTCATGTAACACTTCAGTTAAAAAAACAAAACATTCTAAACAATAAAATCAATTTATATTACGTATATTTAAAGTGTTATTTATTTATTTATTTATTTGTCTATCTATCTTTTTATCTCTTTATTTATTTATTAATACCATAGAACTAAATTCTAAATATTATCTAAATGGTACTAAAATAGTAAGTTGTAATATGACTTACTTTAATCATTACTTTCATGGTTAATTTACATATTTAAGTTTAGCATATAAGCACAGTGTCAAATTTCTTGGCCCTCAATTCAATTTCACTGATGTGTATGAGAAAGAATTACATGGAAACTGTTTCCTTTATTTGTCCTACAGTTTTAGTCTCCTCTAAAATGTATATGCAATCTTCTAAGCAGACATTTTCAATCCAGAGTTGTGCATTTCGTAGAGACTGACTTACAATGACATGCAGGCCTGCCATGACTGTCTGCCATCATCGTGTTACAGTACTGTAGCTCCGCTCTGCTCTGAAACTTTCAGCTCTATCTGAAGGGCAAAAGAGATGCACTGGACACATTTGCAGGGGAGACACGTGTCTGTATTTTTTCTCCTGGATGGGCCAGGTGTTGCATTCAGATTCCCCTTGAAAGTTGTCCTTTGTCGTGCCCTATGTTTTCCTTTTTTTTTTAAACAAATTCATTCTGATGAAATGATGGCCGGTGTGAAAGTGTCAGAGAGGTGCGTCTGGGGTTGATGTCATCGACGGTGGAGAGGCGGAGTCTGGCTCCTCCCCTTGTTTCACTGTAATATTGGGTGAATCCAAATCGAATTAGTCATCCCAGAAGTGCAGTTCATTACCCTTGTGGGTCGACTCATAGAAAATCAAGATGGAGAATCCATAACAGCATGAGGAATAACCCTCTCGTCCTCTGTCAGGTTTGCGTGTGTGCTCTCCAGAGAAGAGCTCGCCAGAGCGCACAAGTCACCAAAGGTCCTTGCACACTGAATCCAAAAATTTTTTTTCTAAAACTTTCACAAAAAAAAAAAAAAAAAAAACTCATGTTGTGCCAGTCATGTTTACACTATGGGATGTAGTGACATTTTGCCCCTCCAAAAAATTATCTACCAAAAAAACATTGTGGCATGACAAAAGTATGCTTAAGTGCTATGAAACCCATTCATTTCAATGGCTTGTGCCTAACAAAGGAAGTTTGTTGCTGCGCCGAACAAACTACAAGAGCAATAGAGCACACTGTTATATAGCTTGCCTTCATTTCAAGGTCAAAGTTTATAGCTTCAGTATCTATGCATGTACCACACATGCTCAAGTGAAAAGTTAAGTCTGCTCAAATAACGAGCCGACTGGGCATTTCTATGTAATCCACTTGTTGCTGCTGTTTGCAAAAGCACTACTGTGCTGTCAAAATTATGCTTCTCCACTCATTCACTAATTTTGTGCTTTTTTTAAAAATCAAATTCTACAATTATTAATTCCTACTGCATGTCTGGTTTAAGTGCATCTACTGTAAAATATTCAGTTTTTCATAATATTCAGCCCCATTTTTTTTTGGATGCAAAAGGCCCTTGATCAGTAACGTAGCCTACATGACTGAGAGCTCGCCTACAGTATAAACAATTAAATGGTAAACATTTTTAGTAAGCCTATAGAATCTTCTTTTTAAAAATATATGTTTTTTGTTTTGATATTATTGTTAAATCAATGAGCAAACTCGGAGCACTTTGCCGGCGATGGCTCTGACGCTGACGCTGAACTCGCGCAGCATCCTAAATGTTCTATAACTGTTATTTCGCACTTTGTAAAGAAACTGGTCTGGCGTATATCGCGTTTTGTAAAAATAAAAATAAATTTTGTAGTAGGCCTAAAATGTTCATTCTTAAATTTTATTAATGGCAGCAATTCACACATACTGTACATTAAGGTACATCTGAACAGTGATTTCCAATAATAAAATCCAAATGTAAAAAAATGGCGTTTACCGCGTTTTGCATGAATTTTAAATAAATGGGTTAGATTTCACGTTATTTTCACATCTGTAGAGAGGTGCATGGACAATTGAAAGCAACCATACAAGCAAATGTCAGAACCATAATTGTTTCAATGTCTAGTGTGCACCGTTCTGATGACAAAATTTGCTTGTGAACAGTGTTGGGTAAGTTACTTTAAAAAAGTAATTAATTACTAATTACTAATTACTTAATCAATATTGTATTTAAAATACTTTTCTAATTACCGTGTCTGAAAAGTAACTTAATTACTCAATAAGTAACTAAATACTTCTTGTAATCCCTATAAACCTTGAGTGGACAAATAATAAAAATTTAACTCTGTAAATAATAAATACTTAGATAAAACATATGAGTCAAACATGAAATAGTTTAGCCTTTTAGTTTTCTGAATCATCTTTATTATATTCTATTTAAAAAAAAATCTATAATAATTACATGCATAATAATTTTTAGTATGCAATGTAACCTTCTTAAATATTATTCTGCATATATCGATCAGGCAGGATCAGGCAATCTTTACAAAAAAAGCATTATTTTTGGCGGTATTAGAATGAAAGCCCGTGCAGTATGATCGGAAGTGGACAAAAGGCTTAAGATTTATACGGCATGTTTTTGAACTGGATTGTGTCTCTCTTGTTTACCTGTGATCTGATCGAGCAAAAGGTGTCTTATTACTCTGTAAACAGAGCAGCATCAGTCATGTTAAATTCGCCGACTCCCTCTGTCACATCTGCGTAGTCATCCTAGCCTTTCTCATAGTAATTAACCAGCCCATGTAAGGTGCGCGATAGCCTTGAAAAAGCCGCGTGCTACAGCACGCAGGCGCGCAATGAGGAAAAATAAATTGATTAATACTGTAATGTTCTTGTCTGGGAATATTTTCATTTCGTAAAACAGCCACTCGCTTCAGGTGAGTCCGACATCTTCCGCTTTATGACAAGCAGCAAACTGGCATCAATCACATGCATCTGCATTACGATGATTTTAAAGCGCCAGAGTTACTTTTACCTTTAGAACATAAATTAATAAAATTGTGTAAGATTATTTAGCGAGTTTAATTATTTTACAATGTAACGCAGGTACATTATAAGTAACTGTAATTAAAATACCTAACAATGAACAGTAATTAGTTACTTTACTTTTTCAGTGGAAAAGTAATTTAATTACAGTAATTTAGTAACGCGTTACACCCAACACTGCTTGTGAATGAATGCAAGTATTTATCACTTTTACATTTTTATTTCCATTTGCCCAAAGCACTTTAATACCATGACATTGGAGTCATGCCCATTTGCAAAAAGTGTCATGGTATTTTAATGATCACAGAAAGTCAGGACCTTTGTTCAGTGTCTCATCTGAAGGACTGTGCGGTCACTGACACTATAGTGTTTCCGCCACTACAATGGGGCATCAGAACCCACATAGAAAAGAGGGTAAGCACTCCTTTCTGACCTTACTAACACCACTTATGAAAGCAACCTTGATTTCCTGCTTATAGTGTCAGTGGGCAACCAGTCTCAGATTGCAGAGTGACATGGCTGTGGCTATGTGCATACCTTAGATCAGGGGTTCTCAATGTCTACGTTAAAAGGTCCAAATCAGATTTTTTATTGAGGTCAAAGGTCTGGAAAAATCAATATTACATAAATTGTTTTAATAAACACCCATAACATGCATCACAAGTCAACACTATTTATTCTTCTTCTAAAAAAAGTGGCATTTGCATTCAAAACATTAAATACAATGCAAATGTGACAAAACCACTAATATAAGTTTTTTGTACAAAACACAACAAAAGGTAGGTCAATAGTAACGAGTTGGAGCCAAGATGATGCAAGCTGAGATAGCATATCTCGGAGATGCAATGTCCGACACAATGCACTCAATGGAGCTAGTGACGTCACTGTGAGGGGTAGGATTAGGGGTGGGCATTAAAAAGCATTGCATGTAGGTCAACTGCACCAGGTCTGCATCCAGAGCTTTCTTCAAAAAAAAGTGAAAAATACAAAAGGTGTGTAATGAAAACTTTAGGTGTTGTAGTTTTGCGGTCCCTACATCTGTGTTTTGTGGATGCTGCCATTCAAAATGTTTGATAACTGTAATTTGATAAATGTTTGTTTCACATTTCCATTATTTCCAACTCCAATTGTCTTATTACAAATCAAGCAGAGTGGCTTTGTGCTGGGTTGTGGCAAAATAAACACATACTTATCTGTCTATTTTTGTCTAACTTTGAACTGTCAATTCTCTGACATCTACATCCATTCAGATAATCCCTTTGATGCTGTACATTAAAGCAAGTGTGTGCGTGCTCGATTACGTAAAGCCTTGTATGATCTCATGACATGGAAATCATGACAACAGAGTCACGCAAGAAAACTTTGAATATTTTGCCTTCGATTTTATTTCCGCCTGATACAAAAAACTATCTTGTTGATTTACAAGGTTTATACATTTATCAATAAAGAAAATCCATAGTTTGAATCCTTTACGCATGGTCTTGCAATATGAAATAGGTTCAGGTCCGGATTGAATACCTTTGCGGTCTGAATCTGGACTGGAGTCCGGACTTTGAGAAGCCCTGCCTTAGATAAACTGCCAGTCTCTTTTCAATCTTGGAACAATCTTGGGTGATTTCCTTTTTAATATGTGGCTCCAGAATCACTAGAAAAGCATCAAATTGAGCCACTGACATCCTGAAGTATACTTTAAATCATTTGGATAATCGCACAGCTCATTGATATGGAACTCTGCTTTCTCTCGATGTAATCTAAGGATTGGTTGGACCCAATGTTTTCAATTTTCTTTTTTTCTTCTTAAAAATACAGAGCACAACAAACCATCCTCACTGTTGATGACTCCATTCTATATATTTTGGCACCATATAAATTAATATGCATTGGGCTCAAGTGAATAAAAAAAGCATTCATTCAAACATTTTTACTCTTTGTGCGAAGACCTTAGACTCAAACTCCTTACTAGAACAGATCAGCTTTTGGAAAGAAAAAGAGAGATTGGATGGGGGGCTGATTGTACTTTACACGGATAACAGACATTCCATCTTCTCCATTTCCCTTGGGAATCTATCTAACAGTGCAAGAGAGAGAGATAAATGGATGAAGAGAGAGAGATTCACTTGAGTGGAGTTGCGTGAGGAGGAGACACGGGTGAGGCTGGAGGTTTGGGTTGGAAAGATGCTAGACAGGAAAAGCACATTGTCATATATGATCAGCTCAGATGGGCCCGGGGCCAGAGACGTCTCTGAGTCAGAGCTCTTGAAGAACAAGTCAATGCAGTAAAGGGTTTCATAATATACTAAAATAAAATCTGTATCGCTATACAGCTTTGGGTGATCACCATGAAGCACAGGTTGTAATTTATTTAAATAAATAGATATGCTCCTGGCAAAGCTTTTGCAAATTTGATATTATGACCTATATGCAATTAAATTAATAAGTGACAGTAAAATCATGTGCAATTGTGTATATCTGTCTCATTGTATATACTGTATATATAAATAAAGAAATAAATATAAAGAAAATTATATTTTACCCATTTTCTTTAATCTTACAGTACAATATTGTTATTGCTATATATTTCTTGATATTTTCTTGTGTGTGATCAACCTCAGAGATTTTGGTCCATATTGACATTATAGCATCACACAGTTGCTGCAGATTTGTCAACTACACATCCCTGATTCTCCCATTTCACCACATCTCAAAGGTGCTCTATTGGATTGAGTTCTGATGACTGTGGAGGCCATTTGAGTACAGTGAACTCATCGGCATGTTCAAGAAACCACTCTGAGATGATTCGTGCTTTATGACACTGTGGTCATAAAGAAATGCACATGATCAGCAACAATACTCAGGTAGGCTGTGGCGTTGGCACGATGCTCAATTAGTACTAATGCGCCCAAAGTGTGCCAGGAAAATATCCCCCACACCATTACACCACCAGCCTGAACCATTATTACAAGGCAGGATGGATTCATGCTTTCATGTAGTTGATGCTAATTTCTGACCCTACCATCCGAATGTCGCAGCAGAAATCAAGACTCATCAGACCAGGCAACATTTATTCAGACCATTCTCTGTACACACTAGAGATGGTTGTGCGTGAAAATCCCAGTAGATCAGCAGTTTCTGAAATACTCAGACCAGCCAGTCTGGAACCACCAACCACGCCACATTCAAAGTCACTTAAATCACCTTTCTTCCCCATTCTGATGCTCGTTTTGAACTGCAGCAGATCGTCTTGACCATGTCTGCATGCCTAAATGCATTAAGTTGCTGTCATGTGTTTGACTGATTAGAAATTTGCATTAAAAAGCAGTTGGACAGGTGTACTCATTAAAGTGTCCGGTGAGTGTAGAGTAATATAATATTTAT
>CAIGQQ010032566.1:6207722-6227512 GCA_903798035.1 Danio albolineatus
ATGTTATGTTATGTTATGTTATGTTATGTTATGTTATGTTATGTTATAAAACCTTTCTATCCCCTGATAACATGCCAGATCCATTACCCCGATCTGTTCCGGGACTTCGCAATTCACAAATTAAGCACTGATCATTATTAATATTATTATTATTATTATTATTAGTAGTAGTAGTAGTAGTAGTAGTAACGACAGTCTATGGAAGGCTGTTTCTGCTTTGGCTAATTGTCAAACAAAATTTTACATCATAAATTTAAATCAAACTTTCAATACATGAAATGCACCATTAATAAAAAAAAAATTAAAAATTAAAAAATTAAAAAAAACATTTGTTTTAATAATTTAATATAATAAAAAAGAGATAAATAAATTTGTTTTAATATATTTATATTATAATAAGTATAATAATAATAAAATAATAAATATACTTAGTAGATTTAGAAATAAAAATGGCATTAATCCATAATTAATTTTATTGGTTATTCTATTATGCATACAGTGCAATGTTATTCTTTTTATTAAACACGAAGGGAAATTAATCCATGACAAGTCACCGTTCAGGAATCACGTTTCCATATCTGTAATCAGATTGCCATATTTGATAACAAACCTGTTCTCTTTTGAACTCGGGCAGAAAAAAAAAATGTTCAGGCAGATCAAACAACTCCTAAATACAATCTCACTCCTAACAACTGAGTGTGTTGTTTGTTTTGGATGTGTTCTCGCTGTTCATATTACAACTACACATCCTTGTTTGATTGCTCCGCTCGGGTGTTTCCAGAGGGGATTGTGGAAGAAGACAGGAAGATCAGAGACACAGCCACAGGTGACAGAGACTCACATAAAAGCAGCATCTCTAGAGAACGACAGGAGCGAAGGGAACAGAATAACAGAGGGTTTTAACAGACCCGAGACTGCGTTCGTATGTGCTATAGTCACATACCAGCTGAGCCAATACGAGATGCTGCTGCACGGCAGGTAATATTGAACACAACTCCTATCATTCAGTCAATGCTTTCAATCATCAGTGCATCCTTGAGCCACCTCAGCTGAACTGAAAATTGAAGTTTGATAGAATCTTTAAAAAAAAAAAAAAGTGTGGCGATGAAGATGGCAGTTTTAGGGCATTTCAACTCCTCAAATAAGAACAAACATCACTGGAAACTCTCATCTATGGTCATTCTTGAGACTTGTTGCTTCTTCTACACAAAATGTTTTCTTTTTGTACTTTTTATGTTCTTGGTAGTCGTCATTTACCTGCCCTTGTGTCGCTAGAACACTATGTGGCTTTCATAGGAACATGAAGAACAATTTGACGTAAGGTGCCGACAGTCTTTTCTATACAGCTTTAACCCAGCCATTACCTTTTCAAAGCCACTAAAATGCACAATTTAAGTGCACTTTAAGGTACTAATATGGGTTAAATAGGGTGCACATTTTGAAAAGGTACTGCCTTGGCGATAGCTATTGTATCTTTTTTTCTGAGAGTGTATCATAAAAGTAAATTCAGACACTGTTGAGCTCCTAAATGACTAAAACAACTAGGATCAAAGCACCTGCCCTAAAGAACAGACAAAAAGGTGAATTGTGCGATTTTTAGATTTGTTGTCTTGCCCATTTAAACATGCAGCTTAAACAAAAAGTTCATTAAAAGTGTCATCATGCGCTCACCATAATTAAACCAATACGATAAATTAAGATATTATAATGATCCCTGAAACCTGAAATTAAAACTTTGATCATATTTAAGACATTCTAAAAGTAATTCATGTAAAACTACCAAAATAATTGGTTATTTAAACCTGATATAAATTGTGTTTTTGGTTTTAACTTGCTTTTTTCACACTGAAAGTGCTGGTGCATTTCCATGCATTTATCATATCAATATTATAATCACACATGTATTTGATTAACCCTATGTAAGGCCATGCTATGCCAATTTTGACAACATTTTGCATATGCAAAAACAAATTATATATTTGTATATTGGTTGCAGGATATTTTATACCAACTACGTTTTGAAATATATAACAGAATTAATTTTACTTTATGCAGTATGTGTTTAAAAGGGGCATAAGCGGGTTTTTCATTGCACATCTATAGACCATTTTGAGGGTTGTAAACAATAACAATGGTCCTGATGTATTTCCTGCTTTACAATCTAAATTTCCATAGCTTCTGAGAATCCAGAAATTTCCACATATTGATAAGTAATGTTACGATAGCTGTTATAACATAAAGTTATGATTGAATCTCCTCTTGTTATAGATATGAAATAGTTAGACAACAAGCAGGAAATGTTCCTGGGCCAATGGGATCACTTCATTAAAATGGTCTATACATTGCATCAGTGTGGCAACATGAAACAAAACATATATGTAATAATGGGAATAATAATAGGGAGTATTTTCATAATACTACAAACTTTTTATTGGAATAATGAAACGAATAATAATAAACAATGAAATGCAGTGCACCCGGAAAGTACAGTATTCATAGCACTTCACTTTTTCCAAAAAAAAATTTCCGAAATGGATCCAAAATGGATTAAATTCATTTATTTCCTCAAAATTCTACACACAAAACCCCATAATGACAATGTGAAAAAAGATTTTTTGAAATTGTTGCAAATTTATTAAAAATAAAAAAATAACTGAAGGGATCAAACAATTTATGGTCTTCAAATTACTTCAAATTCAAGCAAGTTTTGCTTTGATTACAATTTGAAGTCTTTTTGTAAAAAAAAAAAAAAAGGAACATTTTAGTTGCAATTTCAAACAAGATTCAAACAAGTAACAAGATTCATAAAAAAATAAATTTATAAAAAAAAACTTTTTGCAAACAAAATAACTGAATCATCATTAAATATTACCTACTTTAATTTAGTATTATTATTTTTTTAATGATAAAACCTAGTTATGGCTAGCAGTTTATTCTGCTAAGACAACCCCTTATAACTTAGGGAATAAGCCAAAAGAAAGTGAGTGAGTGATGCTTTACATGTTATAACAATATATAATAATGTTATAAAAAAAATAATAAAATAATAAAATAATAACAACAACAGCAACAACAACAATAACGATAACGATAATAATGATAATGATAATAATAACAATAATAATAATAATGATGATAATGATAATAATATTAATAATAACAATAATAATAATAATAAAAGGAACTAGGCTATCGCATCCAATAATCTCTCTGAATTGCAATGTCTGTATTCACTTGAACTGATTTGCTGAAGTGAAAATGTGGATGGTATATGAGCATGGGACCCACTCCAAACCCACAGTACAATACCTCTGTGTAAAATGAACGAATGACTGTATACATTTTCAGCCTAGTTGATTAACAAAGTTTAGTGTGTACTGTGACAATGTACTAAACACTGGATGATTTTTCTGTTTTCTCAGTATCAAGTTTTCATTTTTAGTTCCTGTAAAATGATGTTGTCATGTAAATTAATAGTCAAGATGCATAAAAGGTTTTCCTTTTCAGTTGAAAACGGTGTTGTGTAAACACCTTCTAAAAGTGTTTTTCACAGAGACATGATGGAGTTAAGCCACATAACGCCTCTTGTGAATCTGTATTCCTTCCACTCCCGATCTCTGACCCCCTCCTCTCTGCCACAAGACTGTACCACAAACACACTGAATCCCAACAAAATAAAAAATGAGGGTTGGGCTTTCTAAGTGACAGGAAGCTTGGACTTTCAATATCTGACCTGCTGGAAAATGAAGTGGTGAGAAAAGCGGAGCATCAAAGAGCTCCTCATCCACGCGCAATCACACACGCAGTCACACTCTTTATCTTACTGTCACAGGGATGTCGGAAAGCTCACCAAAGAACAAAGAGGAAGAAGTGGATTCTCTCTGGACTCTGAGATACTGAAGCCCACTCACCTGTTTTCTGTCCTTTTGTGCAGGAGGAAGCAAGGCCCTCGAACGATCTGCAATTTTCTGTCAGAGAAGAGGGGGGAAAATGACATTAATATGCAAATAGAGCCAGACGTGTGACAGCAGCTCAGCTAAAAAAAAAAAAAAAGTTCAGTGGATTCTTATGTTTTAGCTACATGAGTGAGGTGCACACATACTGTAGGGGATTATTTTAAGAATAATTGTCATCAATCATAAGTTACTGTGATGATATTTGTTCAGCAAATTCACAACAGAGATATTTTTTGGTCTGAAAAAAGTGCAATTATTTAATTTTGCATAGAAACAGTATACCTATTTTGGTTATGGTATTTCTGGGTAATTATAATGCAGTTGAAAACTATCAAATATTTCTGCAGATACTGTCACAAAAGATTAAAACACAAAATTTTATCTTGACTGCAACTGTAGGAATAGGAAAAATTAATGTATGCATGTATGTATGCATTTACATGTATGTATGTATGTATGTATGTATGTATGTATTTATTTGGTTTATTCATTCGTTCATCATTCATATATATATATATATATACACACACACACACACACACACACATATATATATACATACATATTATTTTATTAGGAATGACTAATACTAGTTAAAGCAACACAACATACAAATAATCACAAAGATCCCATCACGTTTCACAGTACAAGCAATGTGTAAATAAATACAATCACTGAATATCAGACACTCAGATCAGCCCTGCACAAAGTAGTAAATTTCTAACTGCATATGGCAATATCTCCACATTAGGGATAAAGATGACATCGTCATTTCCACCCATGCAGACTGCCTATTATTGCAGACACAGAGCAGTATTTGGCTATTTGTTTAGTCTTTTTTACTGAGTCCAGCAATTTGTAATCCTCTCACACATAGTTTATAAACATGTCCTAGACTACCATAAATTAAAACAACTAGCTCTGTGTTGTAGCCATACAATTTCAGACCATTTACTAATGATATTGATATTTTTGCATTTTTTTTCTGAATATGTATATATATTTATATATTTATATTATATTCATATTCGTTTGCTGGAAATTCGAACTGATTTTAGAAATAGTTTTGAAACAAATCTTTGCGCTTAACAAACAAAATTAAATATGTAGACCAGGGATGTCCAAGCTCAGTCCTGGAGGGTCAGTGTCCTGCAAAGTTTAGTTCCAACCCCAATCAGACACACCTGGGCTAGCTAATCAAGCTCTTACTAGGCTTTCTAGAAACATCTTTGCAGGTGTGTTGAGGCAAGTTGGAGCTAAAATCTGCAGGACACCGGCCCTCCAGGACAGAGTTTGGACATCCCTGATGTAGACTAATGAATGTCTTCAGCAGAATGCAAACAACACCATTTCCTTGTCCACGAAAGTAAAGAAGTAAAGTAAAGAGTAAAAGTAAAGTTAAGAGAAAGTAAAGAGGCTGACTGGAGGAGGCTCATTCTTTATCCTCGCAATGCAGATGGTTTGTTAAACTGTTTTTTTTGCTATGACACGTTCAGTTTTTTTCTCTTACAAAGTTCACCTTGTAAATAGCCAATGTGCCATAGCGCGACACAACTGACTTCTAAAGGGAACGGGAGATGAGACTCTGATTGGTTACTGCAGGTTATGCTCAAAACACACCCATAACTCATTGAGAGAATAAGCATAACCCTGTTAGACCAGAGCAATTTTTTCCATCCTTAAAATGGATTCAGATAAGCCCTTAATGCTTTTGCGCAATGCGCTTAAGACTTTGTGTATAAATCGTTAAAATAGAGCCCTTAATGTGTTGGTAGCAATAGTTACATCAATTAAACATGATATCATATGAGCATAATAAAGATGCAATTATATTTGGTGCACACACATTACAAGCGGCAAGTATATACGTGTTTCATGTGTACTGTACCTTCTGTAGTTCTCCATATCGCTGAACAGATTCTGACAGCTCTGTTTTGAGTCTCGTCAGACGGAGCCTGTCTTGCTGTGGGCAAACAAAATGGCATACTCGGTCAATACTTTAACATGACAACATTTATTTATTTAATTATTTTATTAGGAATGCCTCTCCACTATGTTCAGATAAAACCAACATCACTGTATATACACATACACAAGAACAACGACTGCAGTAAACAAAGAAAAATGGTAGATTAAGAGAAGTCACGACTTTTACCCGTGAGGATCCGCTGATGATGTCAGTGAGCTGTTTAACAAGTTGGCTTGTGCTTGTTATGACTTTATTGGTCTGCTGCTGTGTGGAATGCCTGAAAGAGAGAGAGAGAGAAGAGGACAGAGAGAGCGAGAAGGGTGAAAAGATAGGTAATCATGCTTTACAAACCACAGAAAACATCTCAAAACAATTCATCAGCTATCCCAAGGTGCAATGATCTCCAAGCTGGGTTAGGTTTACAGCCTTATTGGATGGATTAAGCTCAACCAATTAAGCAAATCAATATTAATGACTGTGAGACAGAGGAACAACATTGTGCAGTGAGGGACTGTGTTTTGTGGCTGCAGAGCTCAGAGGATGTCAGGCAGGCTTTAGGCTCCAGGCAGAAGTCAATCTGCCACCCCGGAGGAAAAGCAAAGGATTAGATGTTGTGTACAGAGACAGCAAAATCAAACGGAGGAAAGGTAGCATGCCATATCCAGAGGTTTGCTGTAGTGAATGCATTAACAGAGCTGATGAAATCAAGACTGCATACAGAAGACGATGTTTATGATTGCACAAATAAAAGAGAATGAAGGGCAACAGTGTTTGAAGGACAGGACCAATGAACAGGGCTCCAGGCCAATGAAGAGTCACAGAAACAGTTCATGTTTGATAGACTGTGGCTATGTTTCCATCCACCTATTTGTATGTGGATTTTGGATATGCACATAAAAAAAAAGTGGATGATGGAAATGGCAGGATGTGCATACATTTTGAAAATGTGCATAAGAAACGTTTGCACATACTGTAACTGAGTAGGATAAACTTTTTATTCGATAAGAAAAGATACACATAATCTACGATGGAAACACTTTTAACAAACAAATTCCAGTATACGCAATAAAAAAGTCACAATATTTTGTTATAAGATCATGTGATGATAAAAATGGGTGTGAATAGACAAACCAGCAGGTTGAGCACATAGTCAAACAGTTATAATGTTGTTTGGTTATTCTAAAACACCTTGATTGTTTCAGTATTAGTGTTATTATATTATTAATTACCTCCAGAATCAAGAGTGTCAATGCTTCGCGTCTCACGCCTTCAAATTCCACCACGCGTTCATTGAATGTCAGCATTTGTCTTCTAAGGCACAAGTAATTTATTAAATAAAGAAAGGATTCATGCACCTACTGCAGCAAATTCCATTTTTACTTATGATATTTGGCACCACTTAATCAGGAAGTGGCGATTTTGTTCTCTTTGACTCATTGGATGGAATTGGTGATTTAAATCCATGTGTCTTGGCACAGTTTTGGGCAAGCCTTCACAAAAAAAGGATTATTCCTTGTCTTCTTTTAGCACAAATATCACATCTTCTAAATCTCAAAGATTTTCTAGACAAGTGAAAAATATTGCCTTAGTTTTTCCTTGCTTATTTTGTACCAGAGGTTTTTTTTATCTATTTTATCTAATTTTATTTTCATCCTAATTAAGATTTTCTCGATATTTTGACTAGAAACCAGACAAAACCTGGCATTTTTTGCAGAGTTGGTTTTGTGATAATGAGTATGGTTGCACCAATACCACTTTTTCCAAAACCTAACACCAATATTTTCATTGTTGTGTAATCACAGATACCAATACTGATACCTATATTTTCATTTTATTTGCACTCTTTTAAAACTGGGTTGAGAAACCAATTTACCTCAACTCAGGACAAATTAATATTTCCATCAGACATTTGCACAATTATTTTAGATATCAAAATATTTCCATAATGAAGACCCATTTGGAATTCAACTTAGCTTCAAAACCATTTCAGGTACGTCAATCTCAATTTATCAAAAGGCAACATCCATTTTTGTGTACTCTTCAAATGTTAAACATTTAAAAGCTAATCATTAAAACATAATCATTAATGGGCAAACAGAGTTTGTAATGAATGCATTATTATAACAAGAATGTCATAAACATGCTTAGCACTGTTTCCAGATTATGTGGATTAAAGGTAATAATGTAGTAAACTGTTCAGTTTGTTCCAAATATTGATCATTTGCTTCAAAAACATGGATGAATCATCAGGCAGTATGCATAATAATGACATTTTTCCTGTATATGAAATGTTGACTCTTAAGTGACAGTAGAATAAGAAAATGGCTTAACAATGAGTAAGTTACTAGCAAACTGTCATGTTTGGGCAAACCCTCCTTTTAAGGTGCATCAGGAAGGTAAACCTTTGACATGCTGCACAATGAATTAATGTCCATTTTGAGCCACTGACCAATCAAAGCAATCTGGAGGTGGGATGAACGTTGTATGGGATTTCATGCACCCATAAACACGCCTTCGCTTCACTTCCGTCGTGCTCCGTCTAGCCTTTTTAACGCTACAATGCATCCTGTGTGAAGGGCCCCAGAGACATTTGTGCCATGGGTATGTCAAAGTCATAATCCATCTCTGGAATTGAGGTGAAAAGGGAAGAACTACGGCCCGAAAGTGAAAGAATTCAAGACGTTGAAAGCCCGAGCCTCACTATAGCATGTTATTTGCAGTTCTCAACTGGATGGAAAAGATAGAGAGGGGAAAAAAAGGGCCAACGGGTCAGAAGCTCATGAACAAATATAATCTCCTGATAGAAATTCCGTTTTCACCTCAAGCGGAGCGAGGGGTTTGGATAAGGCCATTGATTTAGTGTCTGTGCCACCGCACCGTCTGATCCCATCCTTTAAAACCCAAACCAAGACCACCGGCCAGAGTTCCTCCTGCTCCCTAGAGATATGCGGCAGTGAACGTGGGTTCACCTCCCACTCAAATATTGATTTAAAAAGCGAGGAAGGAAACGAGGAGAAAGGCGTCAGGCAGAAACATCTCCCAGCATTGGTTATGGGTAGGGGCATGTCACTGTCATTCGCCATCCACGAGAGAGAAACGAGACCAGTCGAGCGGAAAAGCACCTGTAACAATAGCGGCAGGAGCAGGCGTGCTGTGTGAACAAAAAAGGCTGAGGTCCACAGTGAACGTTCTAATCACACGCCAGAGAATAGGGCAGCTTGGCTGAGCAGTTCAACCATAAAACCTGACTTTGGGTACTTTTTTAAAACACGATCAATCCTTTTCAAGGCTGAATGTGAGCAATGATTCACTTCTCGACAGTTCCGCATACATGGACTTCAGATTTTAGGATAGGCCGTGTTCGAAAATTGGCTGGAAGGGTACTAGAATCATTACTGAAGTTTAAAAACTGTAATTTTTTTCTGCTCTGCAATTTTGCTCATTTGAGAATCCCCACTGGCATTGCTAAATAGGCTGGCGTTGGCTTTTAGGGCACAGTTGATAGTGCCTTGTTGGATGTAGCAGCAGGTCATTCCCAGGAGTGCCGAATTAATAGCTGATAAATCTGCCGCTGACAGGTCATCACTTCACTATAAACCCAGCTGAGTATTAAAAGAATTGCTCACTCAAAAATAAAAGTTCACTCTCATTTCATCTCAAACTTGTACAAATTTTTACTTTTTATTTTTGTGTGTCCAATTATAATGACTTTGATTTGGAAAACAGACCAAAAAATGTAATAGTATTGGCCTGTAAAGAAGTAGAACTATTTAATATTAAATTTTCATTTGCTTTTTTTCAATAATTTCTCATTTGATTGTATTGTTCAATAATAGTACTAAAAATGTATATTACGTATGCCAGGTCAGTAGGGCCAGACAATTTTTGCTATTTCTGCGCAGGATGCTGTAAAGAATCGGCGGATTTAGCTGAAATGATTTTGGGAGAATCGTAACTTAAAAACTTAATATATTAAATAAAAAATAAATAAATAAAAAATGGAACTTTTTTTAATGTTTACAACGCACATCCATATAACTTACTTGGTAAACAAATGTACTTATTTGGTAAGTCTCTCAGATAATAGATCTACTGAAAGACTGAAAGTATTACTTTAAAAACTGCAATGTCAATAAATCATACGCTGTAAAAAATCCAACTTACAAATTGTTAACTCTTGTTAAATCTCTTGTAAAACTCTTGTAATTGTTAAGATTGTAAGTTAGGTGGACATATTTTTTATTTAAAATATAAATCCAATAAATTATTAATTATTTAGCGCTCTTGTAGATTCATGTGATTTATAAATGATTTTGGAAAAAGAAATGCCTACTGTTGATGCTTCCTTATTAAAATAAAATCAGTTTTCCAATATATGTGTTAGTCTTTTATATAATCAGGCTCATAAAGATCCAAATATATAAATGTTTACCTATATATTGGTTATCATCCAATTACAAAGAATTATCAATATCGACCAAAAACGTTTCCATGGGTAATACATATAGAAAAGTAAAGAAAACATCTTCTACGGTCACACAATGAAGACAGGGACGGTTATCTCTTTTCATCAACTGATTCAAACACACAGTGTATAGTTCAACTGAAGAAGTGAGTAAGTGATATTCTTGGATGGAAAGCAGACCAGAGTGTTGTTCACAACGTAAACAAAAGATCTTCACATAACCATCAGAGTAAAGTCACTCTCCTTAATCTTTGCATGTGCATCCACAGTTTAGGAGAAAGGGGAAGAAGAAGGGGAACATCCACAGAAGAACGAGAGCCAAGGAGAAGGTGAGGTGAACCATCAGACTTCGATTCCAGCCACTGACTGAATGTCTGAATGACAGAATCGAGGAGGGTTTATGGGGAACTGGTGAGTATGTGAAGGTGTGTCTCATTAATAATCAGGGGAGTGTGCATGGGTATGATGAACGGTTGGCTAGAGAGGGAGAACGGTGATTGGAGCTGAGTGAACAAGGTGGTGAGGGTGACTGGTAATGGAGCAGCAGGATCAAGCCGGGGATGTGAGATCTTCAGGGTGTCATAATAGTAAGAAAGAACATGACAAGTCAACAATGACAGACTTTTCAACAGGAAATTCCTTTAAGAAGCGGACAGATTTAAAATCACATACATCACATGCACCGCCACAACACCATCTGAGGCACAGACAAGAGGTCAGCATGGCATCATTTGCATACGTGTTATGCCGCCGCCAATGTGACATTAGTGCTAGTTAACCTAGTGCCTGGGATAAGTGAACATAAATGTCCTTAGTGAAATTCAGAAAGATCTGAATAATATTCAGCACAGAACAGAAACAGAAAAGACTATATAGGGAGGGGGAAGAAAAGAAAAAAAAACAAGACAAGACAGACCAGAGAAAGTTTACTTTACACCAGGGTTCCCCACTCTCAGTCAAATTCCCTGACTTTTCCCTGATTTTCACTGACTAAAAAGCAGACTATCCATGACCTATCCACTTCCAGGCTCACTCACTTCCTTTCATTTTTAGCAAACAGTTTATGCTGCTTTATAGTAATCACAGTATACACTACCTGACAAAAGTCTTAGCATCGATCCCAGTTACAGTATAAGAGCAACAAATAGTTGATATTTGGAAAAGTGGCAGATAGTAGATTTTTCCAATGAATCATCTGTTGAACTGCATTCCAATCATCACAAATACTGCAGGAGACATATTGGAACCCACACGGACCCAAGATTCACACAGAAATCAGTTACATTCAGTATGTGGGCTTGCGAGAGATCTGCAGAGTGGATGACCACATCAACAGCCTGAGGTATCAAGACATTTGTGCTGCCCATTAGATTGCAAACCACAGGAGAGGGCAAATTCTTCAGGTGGAAAGCGCTCCTTCTCATACTTCAGCCTCCACATCAAAGTTCCTGCAAGCAAAGAAAGTCAAGGTGCTCTAGGATTGGCCAGCCCAGTCACCAGAAAAGAACATGTGAAGGACAGGGCATTGAAGATGAATCCAAAGAATCTTGGAGTCTCTGGGAGTCCTGCAAGAACACTTTCTTTGTCATTCCAGATGACTTTATTAATAAGTTATTTGAGTCATTGCGGATATGTATGTATGGATGCAGTCCTCCAAGCTCATGGGAGTCATACACAATATTAATTATTTTTCCACTGCACCATGACTTTATATTCTATACTATATTTTATTTCTGATAAGTGACAAGACTTTTGTCTAAGCGAAACCAGACCTTACTGTCCAAATTAAATAATTCAAAATCAAGGCATGATCATATTCTATTTTGGTAAAATAAGCGTAATCTAGAGGCCTTTGCCTTGCATATAAGCCACTTCTGATACAAAATGATCAACTAGAAATCAAGTTATTATTTATTGTTCCTAAAGCAGGCACCATGGTGGCCTAGTGGGTAGCACGTTCGCCTCACAGCAAGAAGGTCGCTGGTTCGATCCCCGGCTGGGTCAGTTGGCATTTCTGTGTGGAGTTTGCATGTTCTCCCCGTGGTTGCGTGGGTTTCCTCCGGGTGCTCCGGTTTCCCCCACAGTCCAAAGACATGTGGTACAGGTGAATTGGGTAAGCGAAATTGTCCATAGTGTATGTGTGTGAATGAGAATGTATGGATGTGTTTCCCAGAGATGGGTTGTGGCTGGAAGGGCATCCGCTGCGTAAAACAAATGCTGGATAAGTTGGCGGTTCATTTCGCTGTGGCGACCCCGGATTAATAAAGGGACTAAGCCGAAAAGAAAATGAATGAATGAATAAATGTTCCTAAAGCTTGGATAGACGACAAGACTTTTGTCAGGTAGCGTATACATTCATTTTCATTATATTGTTTAAATATATTTGATTGCCAGTTGACAAGCACAAAAGAAATAAAATAAAAGACATAAAAAGACAATCTATAATGGCAGGCAAAACGTGTAAAACATGATCGAAATGTTTTAAAAACAGTATCAAAAATATATTTTCTGATAAATGTAAAGTAAAAAAAATTAATGTAAAACAAAAATCAATGATATCTCATGACTCGAAAAAAAAATATTTAGATAAAATTCTCTGACTTTAAATGTACAGTAGACCTTTAAATAAAATCCATTATATTCCATAAATTTAATTACCCGTAGGAACAACGTGCACAGTTCAACAACCAAGAAAGATGAAATCCAATGAAGACCCAAAAAAAGGAAATAAAGCAGTGATCTGAGATCCTTTTGCTGTCTGTCATGAATAAAAATGCTATAAATCGCTTTATAACTCTTCAATAATCTGCCAGTTTAGTCACAGCAGTTGTACAGATAAAGCCCTTAGAAGCGACCATGACTCAAGCTCATTATACTGCTCACTGTGATCCACTGAACACCTTCAGTACGCCCTCAATTACAGCTTCATGTGTTCCCTCAACAGTAGCATGCGAAAACTCAATATGGCCTACACAATCTCAAGGGTCGACACGCAGCGGTGGAGAAGTTCTGTTATTACTCATCCCACATATTCAAAGCCCAGCAGTTTATTTCCCCAAACGCTGTTTAGTCATGGTCTGCATTTAGCATGTTTCGTGTCTGTTGAGTCGGTGGAGCTGAATCTGAATCTCCCTCTGTTTGACTGGTTTGGCCATCTTCAGCCTGGAGCCCTGAGGGGGTCTGAGATGGTTATTCAGCAGACGTGGGTGGCTATTGTAGATGAAACTCTTCAACTGAATCTATAAAGAATTGAAAAATAAGAAGGCCGAAATCAAATAACTAGATGCTGTATTGGTCATTTACTTGGGATGAATAGAGGGAACGACTCTATTAAAGCTGTAGGTATCTTTCAGATGTTCGCTTATGGCAAGGTTCAATATTTGTGTCCAGTTTAGTTTGAGAGATTAATGTTTCAATGATGATATAATTTGAATGAAAAAGGGAAACTGACCTTTTTTTCTTACAATTCAAATGTTTATCTCACAATGTTTAGGGATATTTGTTTTGCAAGATATCATTTTACAGTTCTAAGATCTGTTTTAAGAAATGACATTGCAAAATAGATAATTATGTCAGATATACCTGTGAGTTAGAATTACGACTTTTTGGTAACACTTTACACTAAGGTTAATTAGTTAATGCATTTACTAACATGAACTAATTATGAACAAACTTGTACAGCATTTATTAATCATAATTGAAGATTTACTAATGCATTATTAACATTCAAGCCCATGCTTGTTAACATTAGTTAATGCACTGTGAGTTAACATGAATCTACAATGAACGGCTGTATTTTCATTAACTAACGTGAACAAACACTGTAGTAAATGTATTGTTCATTGTTAGTTCATGATAGTAAATGCATTGATTAACATTAACTAATGAGCCTTATTGTAAAGTGTGACCGACTTTTATTTTCAGTTGTCAGCTCATATCCCTTTAGAATAAAAAAATGTGAAAAAAAAGGTAAGAATTGAAAGGTTTAACATTAGAATTCAGAGAGAAGTTGCAACTGATTGTTCAGAATAAACGCTCATAATTTAGAAAGTCTGAGGAAGAAAAAAATAATTGAGATGTAGGTAAACTCAGTATTCTAAGGGAAACTGTTATAACGTAATGTAATTTAATGTAATGTGTTTATTTATATAGCGCATTTATAATGTATGGTCATACACTCAAAGCTTCACAATCATGAGAGATGGGGGGGGGTCACTCCACACCACCACCAGTGTGCAGCTTCCACTTGGATGACGCGACGGCAGCCATAGGACAATGCCGCCAGTGTGCTCACCACAGACCAGCAGGTGGAGCGGAGAGGCAGTGCTAGAGCCAATTCAGTGGATGATTGGGAGGCAATGATCGGTTATGACCAATGGAGGGAATTTAGCCAGGACACCGGGGTTACACATCTACTCTTTACGAGAAGTGCAATGGAATTGTTTTAATGACCATAAAATATCAGAAAGACATGTCATCTGAAAGACTGTGCACACTTACAGTATGTCCCCTTCACTTTTACTGGGGCACCACTTCCAACACCACTTTCAACAGCAACCTAGTTTTCCCATGTGGTCTCCTATCCAGGTACTGACCAGGCTAAGCCATGCTTATAGCTTCATTGAGTAACTGGTCTTGGGCTGCAGGGTGATATGGTGATATAAACTCAGAAATCAGAGACAAAAAGAGATTCAAGAGTTCACATTTAGCTAATGCTTGATAATATTGGCAGGTTTGGCATGCTGTCCCTGGGAGAGAGCCCTGAGCTCGGAGATCCTTGAGCCCGGGGCTACCCCCTGGTTATTTAGTATAGAAGGGTGGTCTGAGCTCAGGCGGATCTAGTGTAGAAGGGAAAGAGGAGAAGATGGGGTGGATGGGGGGATTCTTCAAAACAAAGATGAGAGAGGTAAAGGAAACAGGCTATTTGGCTTGAACTCGCCTGATTGGTTTATCATATTATTGTTGATGTGAGACCAGCCGTGGTCAATCATAGCACAACAGCAGCCTAGTTTTCCCATGTGGTCGCCCATCTAGGTAGCTCGAAACCAGGATCCTCTCGAAATTAGTTTATAAAACTTCACTAGGTACAAAATGTAAACTCGTTTCTGAGGGGAAAAAAAGCAGAATCGCAAGATTTATGTCAATATTCTAAAAAAAGGTTACAATGTGAGACATAAACGCATGTAAATGTTGAAACATATGTTGCTTAATATTGTAAAATGTTTCATCTTATTGTTATTTGTTATTGCCAATTGACAAGCAGGAAAATGTACAACATGTGAAAACAAGTAATTTCTTTTAGAATTCTTAGCTCAACTTTTTTTTTCTTTTTTTTAGAATTGTCAGCTCACATCCATTTAGAGTCATGAAATGTCAAAAAGGGTTTAAACTTGGGAAGTTGGAAACTCAGAATTCACAATAAAAACGTATGAATTCATTTTGTTTGAGAAAGGAAAATAAGTAACATATGGATAAACTCAATGTCATAATTGAGATATAAAGGTTAAAAAAAAGACCGAATTGCAAAAAATGTATACTCAGGGTTACAAGATTTATCTCAATATTCTAAATATGTTGGAATGTGAGATATAAACTAATTATTATACACAAACACACACAGATAATTTTTTTTTAATCATAACTGCAGGATAGCATTTAGAAATTTAGATCTAGAAATTTAATATCAATTGCAATTATAAAAAAAAGAAATTCTACTCAGAAAAATATATACTAAAACAAAAAAGTGTCCTAACTAGCTCTGGTCTCTCCCTGCAGATCTCCTACCCTCCACACAACTTTACAGGCGCAAGTTAAAAAAAAAGAAAAAAAGAATTATAGTTCCTTACTGTCTTGCAAAACCTGAAATATGCAAAATATCATCTCAAATCTTGACTGGAAACCTGGAGGCCAAATCAAAATGTAACCCAGAGAGACTTTTGAAAGTGACGCAAAAGCTGCTTCTCTCCCTCAGATGTGTGATGTGCTGAGGTCACGCTGTGTTTACTTTGTGGGTTTTTATTTAGTGCAAGGAACACATTGTTTTTTATTATTTCACAAGGTGTTTCATTGCATTTCTCACATCGCTTCCTCGCTTTGCTGCTCAACTTGTTTCTCAGACATACAATATTTCCAGCCTGTTCTAATAATCTTATTTCTATATTTATTTTTATCAAATAAATAAATAAATTATTGCAAAAAAATGCAAAAACAATTACTCACATAAATATTAAATAAACAAAATGTATGTGTATACTGTTTCTAAAAATGGCACATTATTCCAATAGTACATTATATTACAATGTTATGTAATGTATACACACTACATGGTTTAAAACAGGGCTTCGTTATAGCACTGTCACATTATTTCATTTCATTATACTGGGCACTGTTAAAGCTGCAGTGAAAAAAATGATGAGACCACATTTACGATGACTACTCTGTTAGTTAAAAAGGTCAGTCTGGGTCACATAGCCTGAGATCAAGTGAACCGAGGTGTCCTTCATTACGCTGGGCTTTATATGAATCATATTGCACCAAGAAGGCATTCATAATCTAATAAAAGCGGTTCTGTTTTTTTTTTTTTTTTTTTCTTCTATAAACCCAGCTCGCATTCTTTGAGTTTAACAAGTCTAGGGATATAAACCTAACACCTATAATCTCCAACAGATGCAGTAAAATCACACAGAACGGACCTGTAAATATTCTATTTTCTATTGAGCATACAGAGCTATCAGTTGGTAGTGTGTATAGAAAGTATAAAGTCAACCTTTCTTGCATTGTGTTGTATTTTACTGTTGTCATGAACATTAGCATGTGTTTTTTTTTTTCTGTCAGCTGTGCATGAGAATCAACAATCTGCTTTCAAGTGTGTGACACATCATTTCCAGCAGCTGTGATTACTGTGAAAGAACACATTTACGCCGCCTCTATGCATTAAAATGCCTGAGTAAAAGCACATTCGACAAACACTAAATTCAAGGAAAGAAGCAATTTAGACTTCTACACATACATAAAAATCAGAACGCTATTCCAATGGCTTTAATTACCAGCACTATGGGGGAGAGAAAAATCAGCAGGGTTTAGAGTAAAAACGGCAGAATAATATATGATAAAAATATTTTAAAGGAACACTCCACTCTTTTTGGAAATAGGTGGAAACAGACTCTCATTTTACAAGTCAACAAATGTCAAACAGTTGAGTTTTACTATTTTTAGTAAGAAGTCAATAAATGTCTTGGTGTGGCCAGAGCACTTTTAGCCAACCCAGGCTCATTGTGGATACGTACCCAGGTCTACATTTCTGGGAGCTGCAAAATACGTACCCAGAGGTACATCTGCTTAAAGTTTTTTGTTTTTGTAAATCCATCACAGGCAACTGTGCACATTTTTGATTATCCTCTCCTTGCGGACATCCACCAGAGGCCACAATATACACTTCACCCCCTTCTGTAAAAGCGATCTAGGAAAGAAAAGCTGTCGCAGCTGCGTAATTTTACCATGTTTTCAGCCTGTTATTTGTTGTATTTTTGAAACTTTTGTTACATTATTATATATATACATTTTTTATTTTTTTTACCTGGGTTCTGGAATTGTTCTTCACCGGACTCTTAACACTGTCGTTGTGGTCCACTCTGCTTAGCAACTCAAGTACATTGGTAATCGGTAAAAAGAACAGAAACAGAAGATTTCGGCAGCGTCATAACCTCCCATAGTGTTTGTTTTACAGACAAAATGCAGCTAGATGCAGCCTATGTTGCTTTTAGCTTAGCATAAATAATTGAATTGGATTAGACCATTAGCATATCGCTCCAAAAAAAAAAAGTTTTTCTTTTTCTTATTTAAAGCTGGACTCTTCTGACTATTCCCCATTGTTTACTAAAACCAAAGAAAAATGAAAAGTTGCTATTTTGTGGGTTGATATGGCGAGAGACTACTTTAATTTTGGCGTAATAATCAAGAGACTTTGCTACCATGGCATGGCTGCAGCAGACGCAATAATATTACAGGAGTCAAGCTTTAAAAAACAAATATCATAGACTTTTTTGAATTTCTTTAGCAATAAACTAATGGTCTAATCTATGCTAAGCTAAGCTAAGCTAAGCTAAAAGTGCTCTCGTCATACCCAGAGATCAACTGAATGAGGGTGAGGGTGAATAAACGATGACAAAACTGCCGTTTTATCTAATTAATCTCTTTAACACATCAGTGCACAGCTTGTTTATACTGTACATGTTTGTAGATTGGTTTCATTCTCCCTGTTCTCATAAAAAACAGTGCATGGCAAACAAAAATAAGCCTACCTAATTATATGCTGTCACCACAAACAGCTATAAATGAAAGGACTCCACATCAGCAGTAGAGCATTGATGAATATTTCGGTCTACTCATCCTCTGTTCCTTCTGAAACCAGAGAACTGAGAGTCCACACGTTGACTTGCCTGCTGAGCCGAGGAAATGTAGGACTAATGAGCAGAAAACAATTATCCCATCGTAACGTGCCATTAAACACCGATCCCGACCTGAGGTAATGACGCGTACCAGATCAGTCATGTTGACGGACAGCACCCTGACACTGTCAAGTAATGCAAACTTTGTGCAGCGATGCTGAATAATCAAAATTGCAGATACATATCTCTCGACGGCTTAAAAATGATACTCCCAAAAGGGCCAGAGAGAAACTCTCGATTAGTTATTTGTGCGTAGAGAAGGAACGTTCACAAGAGTTTTCAGAAGTGGGCTTAATTTGGCTAATGGTCTTTATAGTGCATTTTTCATTAAGCGTATTTGGCGTGTTGGTTTTATGAATAATAGATTTCACACTACATTGATTAAGTGAAGTTTTTAATAGAAGCGAAATTAGCTAGATGAGTTTGCGAGTAAATTGTGCTTGTTTTGCTTTGAAAGCTTGAGGTGATGTAGAAGTCGCTTTTAATCATCTGTTCATTTTCTGATTGCTCTGATAATGCATAGTTAACTTTGCATTTGCTTAGGAGATCAGACCATTAATAATGCAGATGCTTGGTCCCTCGCCAACATTGCATTACTGAATCATAATATTACTGTCATGTGTGATACTGGGTATGATTTTTTTTTTATTATTATTATTAAACATTGCAATACAAGGTAATTACAGATATGCTATAATAAACATATGACCTAATTTGCAACTATGTCTAACTGATACCTATTATAAGACAAGGACTGATTTTTATTCTTAACATGTATATAAGTTGTACTAGTTATTTAATCCCTACTGAAAGGTATATAAAAGTTAAAGGAAGTCTCAAATAAAAAGAAAAAAAAGTGACAGGTGAATGAGAAGCTATTATTGAGTTAGTAGGAAAATAAAATAAAATAAAATAAAATAAAATAAAATAAAATAAAATAAAATAAAATAAAA
>CAIGQQ010032566.1:6266597-6288169 GCA_903798035.1 Danio albolineatus
GGATCTGCATGAACGGCTGCAGACAAATCTACATTTGCTGACAGACAAGTTTGGGTTACTTATCAGAATAAGGGGAAATGTCGGACCGACAAATTCTAATTGGATGAACCTTATTTAGTCTTTTTTAGTCTTATGCCTTACTCAGAATATAAAAATACATATAAATACATTTAGAATACATAAATACAATCTCCTACTGCACCTTTAAGCTTATTTTGTTCATTTGATTTTGTTTTTTTAAAAATATGAATTATTATTAATGGTTCTATAAAAGAAAACTTTAGTATCTTTCCAATGTAAATAAAATAAAATTTTATAAAAAATAAAATAAAATGGTTATTCACATAGTCAAAATACTCTTTAAACTAAGAAAACAAAAGTTTTTATTAAAAAAAACTGCTCACCCAGAAATGGTTCTTCTGTGGCACTGTTTTTTTGTTTTTTAATTCCCAGGTTCCGCTTGTTGACACATTTGCAGAATTTTCCTTGCCAATCTTAAGCCAATTGTAATCGTTTGTTTTGCTCAATTTGGATTTTTCCTAACTCTTGCAGAGCCTAGGGATCAGAGTGAGCGTTCCAGCTTGAACTCACCCTGATCTGTGGCACTGATGAAAAATACCCTTTCGAAACCTTTTTTAAATTTTGAAGTGTGTGTGGTATTTCAGTGGATCACATGAGGGACTGTAACTATTTTACATTTTGTCAGTTTTGTGATTAATACAGTTAAGTCAACCATGTACAAGAAAATGTATGTTTTTAAAAAGAAGGCGTGGCCCACTACCCTGCCCCTAAACCCAATCGTCATCGAGGAGAAGCAAATTGTATTAAACTGTATGAATGAGATCGAATACATACGAATTAGCAAATTAAATAAAAAAGCTATGAATTGACGTAAGCTCGTGTTGGGTATTTACATTGCATAGATATCTGGAATATGGCTTTAATTAGAAAGAGCAGTCACGCCATATTGAGGTTATTTTAAGTGTTGGTATCAATTAACAATGTATTTTTAAGCACTCCAGTGTGACCAGCTAGCATCCTGACCTTATTTATCTAAACCCATTAACCGACTGCACTAAAATAAATAAATAAACCTGACCCAAAAGACAAAAAAGTAAACACAAATGAAGTCTAAATATAATACAATAGAGGGGAAAGAAAACCTTAATGAATATGTCACGCTGTAGAGGTTACATCTGGACCATTCACAAAAAAATGATGGTTACTGACCAATAAAAAGGGTGGTTTTGTGAACGGCACATTCATTTTATTCAAACATCCAGTTGTGTGTGCATGCTTTCAGAAAAGAAGGAAAAAACAACATCTTTGGAGAGTATAATAATATGTTTGCAGAGAGTAACAAATGGCTATACATAGGTTGTGCAGCAAGCATGTATATGGAGATGGTTTGGGCGTGTATTATGCTAATTACCACCTGCGGGCATGTGCTCTCCCTCAATTAGAATAATCTAGATTCATCAGCATCCGTATGAGGGTAAGAACAAATGCATGTGCTCAAACACCTGTTGCGAATCCGGTGGAAATTTTGGAATTCATTCACTACAGAAAATGTATTTATATATACTCATGAATGGGACCACATTTTCGAACAGCGTACAAATGGTCAGGCTAAAGAAGTCTTAATAAAAACTCATTTGTGCCATAGAACTATTTTCTGTGTTATGATTTGTTGTCTGTCAGTGTATTTTTCCTTTGTTGACTTCCCTTGTTACCCGTTCCACGCCCCATCATTTGTTACTACGGTTTTTGACTGTCTACGCCCTCTAGTTATATTGTTAGCTCCTGTATAAAAGCCACTTTGTTTCAGTACCAATTTGTCTTGATTGTTTTATGCTGTTTGTTACCCTGCATTCTTGTTTTTGTGTTGATGCAATTAATAAATGGTTAAACTGCATGTGGATCCACCTCTCGCATTTTCCGAACTACAAATCCCATCATGTCCAGCACTCACACACCAGTACTAGATTGATCTGCAGATCATCCACACTTAATACTTGTACTATTCAAGCACCACAAACACACTCATTCTGGGCTCAGTATTGATCCTTGTTCCATGTCCTTGTTCTCATGTTTTGCTCTATTTGGCTTTTGATGTTGTTTTGTGTATTGTGCCTTTGCCTGTCTCTCGGATTACTCTTTTGGATTGCCTTTGCTATTAATGTTTTGTTCCTGTTTTGCCCCCTGCCTGCTGACCATTCTCTTAAAATAAAGCTGCATGTGGAACTCCGATACAAATAGAGTTGCATTTACAAGTCTAGACATTGCTTACTGAATTAACCACAGATAAGGAAATGTTGGTCACACTTTACAGTAAAAAATGAAAAGTTTCCTTAGTGAATACATTTACTAATATTAATTATGAACAATACTTGTACAGCATTTATTAATAATAGATCAGCATTAACTAATGTATTGTTAACATCCAAATTCATGCTTGTTGACATTAGTTAATGGGCTGTGAGTTAACATGAACTAACAATGAACAACTGTATTTTCATTTAATTCTATTCTATTGCCTCACAGCAAGAAGGTCACTGGTTTGAGTATCGGCTGGGTCAGTTGGCATTTCTGTGTGAAGCTTGCATGTTCTTTCTGTGTTGGCGAGGGGTTCCTCTGGATGCTTCGGTTTCCCCCACAGTCTAAACACAGTCTACTGGGTTGCAGCTGGAAGGGCATCTGCTGTGTACAACATATGCTGGATAAGTTTGTGGTTCATTCCGATGTGGCGAACCCTGATGAATACAGGGACTAAGCCAAAGGTAAATGAATGAATGAATTAATATTAACAAACATAAACAAATACAATAATAGTAAACATATTATTGTGTCCATGTTAGTAAATGCATTAACTAACATTAACTGATATAGCTTTATTGTAAAGTGTGACCAGAATTTCTTTTAAAAAATTAAATAATACGCCTAAACTAACAAGACAAAAATTTCAAGATTTTAAAATAAAAATGCTATAAAAGATTGACAAAAAGTCATAATTTAGTCCAAAAAAAAGTCAGAAAGATAATAATAGGGCAAAAGTATGAGATAAAATCTAATCTTTTCATTTAAAAATGCTGCATGAGATTAAAAAGTCACAACTTGTAAATCCAAAGATGCAAAGTTGCAATTTCTGATGCAAATGCGCAGTAATTATTAAATGAGAGCCACTCTTTTGGACAGCGTACAGCTCGGAGAACTATGAAATCTCTGTCTGCACAAGAGGCGGAGCAGATCCCCTGTTCTTGATGATGGAGAGACATTTTTTTACAGCTGCTTCTATAAAAGAGCAGCTGGTCTATTTAGAAAAGATGGGCTGGCTTGTTTTTGATGATACTGTCACATTTATAAGATATGAAGACAGCTGGGCCAGGTAAGTATCAATAACACTTAAAACACAACCTGTCCACACGGCGAGAGCAGAATTCAGTAAGCTTTTGCTAGAAAGAGAGCACAGCACACACACAACAACAACAACAACAAAAACTATAAGGATTTCATTTGTTAGAGAGCTCTAAGATGACTGGTCACAAGTTTTTCTTTCTTCTTTTCAATGAACACCTTGGATGAGTTATAAGGCAAGCCTATCCCTGTTTTTTATTATCATTTTGGCTTTATCAACAAATATTCCATCTCATAATTTATTTAAAATGAGTCACCTGGGATCCTGGGATTTTTTTCACTGTCAATGAAAGACAGACAAAGCCATCCTAGTAGGAAAGTTTCCAAATTCAAGACCAATTTGCTCTCATTTGAGCGCAGCCCACATGCAACAATCCATTTGCATGTGGTCTTCCTCTAAATTACCCACAAAACCCTTTGTATCCAGCTGTATAAGTCGGTGAGGCTTCAGTAGATGCTTTTATACACAACTCTAGGTGTGATATGCAACAGAGATTAATTGCTCCTGCGATAACCTCAAAACCATAGGGAAAACTCTATACACGCATAATGTGAAATTTGAAAACACATAAAAACGGTTCATGATCATTTGTAGATTTATAATGGCACATCAGCGCAAATGATGCAGACATAGAACTTTGTTATGCAGATGCACTTAGCTGCAAATGATATCTTTACAATCTTTCCTTTTAGGTGTTTTGCTTCACTCAGCAGTTAAACGGAGCACACAGCTTGTGGATGCGGAGATAATGCTTTTAATGGGTTCACACTCACTCCATCCTGCTTTCAATAACCATCTAAAAAAAAAAAAAAACACAAAACAATGCACGCTCATGGAAATTGGCTCACATAGCTAAAAGAAGCCTGCTTTCATCTGACAAAAAAAAAAGATCAAGTTAAGAAACTGCAATTACAAGGAAGCCAATTTTTAACATATAAGTAGTGTTGGGTAAAGTTACTTTAAAAAAAAACATATTACAATCATAAGCCTAATTTAATATTTAAAAACATGCAAAAACAACATAGCACATTTTCACATTACCTTCCTTAAAAAGTTAACAGGTAACACATCTTATTACATTTTAAAGTGACTTGAGATTATATTTTTTATATTTTTAAGACAACACGATTATAAGAAACAGTACTTTTTAAAGTAACTTTAAGGCCCGTGCACACCGAGACGTTTTTTGCTCGCGTTTTCGGTCGGCGTTTGACGCCTCGAGACTAAATAAAGGGCGCCAATGTGATTGTGCACACCAACGCGCAAAACGCCAGGCGTAAAAGCGTCATTTTTGAAGAAACGCTTCATGCTCGGTTTTTTTGTTTTGACGCCTCGCGTCAAAACCTTCTCCACCAATCAGATTCCCACTGCTGCTCACGTGTACGGAGCCGCTGAAGTTACAGTAAACACCCCTTGGAGGCGCTCAAGCGCAAAACTGTCAATGCGAGCGCAGATGCCCTGAGGAGATATTAACGTGGAGCTGCTTACTGCACTGGTGAACAATAATCATCTCTTCAGCGCTAGAGCTGCTACTTGAACCATCCATGTTTTGCCGATCGGCAACAACAAGCGTGTAAACTTACTCTTTTCTTCTTCTGTGTAACAAGCGGGTGTCAGAAGCTTGGCGCCACCGTGTGCGCCATCTAACATCAAGGAGTGATTTTGCATGCTCTCCTGCTCGACGCCAGAGAAAATCGCTTGGGCTTGAATGCTGAAAAACGTCTCGTAAAACGCCGACGATAAACGCAAACGAAAAGCGTCCCGGTGTGTACGAGCCTTTACTCAACATTTTCATGGAAGAAAAATCTTAGAAATGTCAAACCCCCATCAAAAATATGATACAATCCAAAAATATTAGCCAAAATGTCGAAATTTGCAATAGAATTATGATATAAGAACATCAAATTATGTCATAATAATGACAATGTTCAAATGATGACTTAGTTAAAATTAACAACACAGTAACAATTGTATAACTTATCAAAGTATGAAAAATATCATAGTTTTGATTTATTATTTTATTATTTAAAAATCTAAATATTGATTTATTACTTTATAATTTACACTAGCAATTCTTAGCTTTTTTTAACATTATTACTTAGTCACGAGGAGAAAAAAAAAATCAGATATTACCTCACAAGTTAGTACTAGATTAATGACGGTACGCAATAATTTGATAATTTAAGCAGTATCTAAAAAGTTGATGTTATCTCATTGTACAGTAAATGGTAGAAATAATCAATAGTTTAACGGTTATAATTATCAGGTTTGCATTACTAAGAAAGTGGAAATTAATTAAAAATTTAAAATAAATATTAATCCAAAAGTCGCTATTCTATAATAATTAGAACTACAAGAATTCACACTTAGCTGATGATTGATTATAAAGCATGCTTGGCATACTGTCCCAGGAGAGAGTCCTGAGCTCATAAGATCCTCAAGGCCAGGGCTTCCTCCTGTTTGCAGGGCGAGCGAGGAGTTTGAGCTCAGATAGGTCTCGAGAACTCCTCTGCTTATTTATGGCTAATGACAAATTAGGGATTGCTACGATGAGCACATTTTTTGCTATTTCTGCTGAGAATTTAGTGGAATGACTTCTATATATAGCAACTAAAAACTCGACACATTAAATTTACAAAACCAAATGATATTTTTTATTTAAGATTTACAATCCAAATCCATTTAGAACTAATTATTTGGTAAGCAAGTTAAGTCTATAATAAAATATTATAATACTAAAAGACAGAAAATATTACTTTACAAATTATATTGTGCATAAATGATACAAACATTTTCATATTATTCAATAATATTACTGAAATTAATATAAAAAGTGAATATATATTTACACATACAGTTGAAGTCAGAATTATTACCCCAGAAATTGGGGGTGGGGGGAACAAGGGGACTAATAATTTAGGGGGGCTAATAATTCTGACTTCAACTGTAAGTAAATAAATACTTAATGGACTGAAACAATCTGCGAGTGCCTAATGATGAGATTTGACCAATATTGTCAGATGTTTAAAAAGAAAATCATTCAAATATATACTGTAGACCACCATAAATACTGAAATTATGCACAAAAGAGACAAATAAAGATCAAGGAAGTTTGCAATGGCACAGACTAAATCTAATCCCCTGAACGCTACATCTGCAGCTTTATTTTGGGCAGTGGCGCGTGCTGAGGTCAATCAGAGGAGATGCGCTACGACTGATGTGACGCTTTGGGGCTCAACACAGTCTTACTCATTTCAATTCAATTTCCGAATGTGAGGAAGAAACGTAAAACCGTCTCAACAAGTCAACATGTGTACCAACAGAGTAGGAGTCACCAAGTCACCCCATCAAAAAGAGTTGGCAAGAGAGACGGAGGGCAGAGAGAGTTTGAATGGCGAGTCTGGGCGTCTGGACAAATGTTAGCCTGAAGCACACACAATGATGCAGAGCTGGGTGACAAATGCTAGATTATTCCACATATTCCAGCACAGCAGGCAACATACAACCAGCCTGTCAGAGAGGCTGTAAAGAGCATTCAATATTAAGGCAACAAGTGATTTACAGAAAAGAAGAAGAACACATTTGTATACTAACATCGCATTGATCAATTTAATGTGAAAATGATAGGGTTTATTTATCTAGTTTTATTTTGAACAGTGTGTATGTTTAACAAGTTATAATTGAAATTAATTAAAAAAGACAATTTTGCCTTAATAACCAGAGGAAACTTTTTGAACCAGACCTGATTTGGTATTGATATTCAAATGTAGTAAATGTATTAGTCTGTTAATTGCCTAATTATTACACAACTATGAACTAGGCAGGTCATAACTGAATGTCAAAACATTCCAAGTACAGTATACAATTTGTTCCATTAATGTATTAGAGTATTAAAAATATTTTTCAATGCTATGCATTAAAGAAACTATTTTTGTAGTTCTCTATAGTTTTGTTAACTGTATAATACGTCTTTAAAAATAGCATCATTAAACCCAAATCGTCCTTAAAACCATATTTAAATTAAAAGACAGTTCTAACAAGATGAATGGAAAGTTGGAATTACACCAAATGTGAAAAAAGTCTTATAGCAATAATTTCATGATTCATAGCATCTAATTTTTTGCTTAAAATAGCTCATAATTTAAATATTGTATCTGAATTATTGAAATCAAAATAATGAAATTCAAAGTTGTGTCATACTTAAATATGTACATACTATCAGTTATTCATTAATTCATTCATTAATTCATTCATTCTCTCATTCGTTTTCTTTTCTACTTAGTACCTTTATTAATCAGGGGTCGGTGGAATAAACCGCCAACTTATCCGGCATATGTTTTACGCAGTGGATGCCCTTTCAGGTGCAACCCATCACTGGGAAACATACATACATACACACATATATACATACATACATACACTACAGAGAATTTAGCTTACCCAATTCACCTATACCCTATAACTATAACTATACTATGTATACTACACCTATTCCTATACACGCCTTTGGACTTTGGACCCGGAGGAAACCCATGCGAATACGGGGAGAACATGCAAACTCCACACAGAAATGCCAACTGACCCAGCCGAGGCATGAACCAGTGACCTTCTTGCTGTGAGGCGATCATGCTACCCACTGTGCCACCATGACACCCTTCATTCATTCAGACACTTATTTATCATAACAAATTTTGTGTTTTAATATTTGCTGTCATTTGGTTTAAACAGTGAACATGATTGATTATCTTGATTTAAAATACTGTAAAAAAAATGTTTGTTTGTTTCAAAATAAAAGTTTATTTAAAAAATTAATGATTTAGCACATTTGACAGTACATGTTATTTCTGACCATCTGCTTTAAAACTTCAGATTCAATGCATTACTTGCGTTTCTAAGTAACAGTGAAATCTGAGAAAAATGCTTCAACATTAATATTAAATTAAAAAATTGCATTACATTGTAAAATTACATTATACTTCTTTTGTAAGACACACACACACACTACGTGAAGTTAAGTTATAAACTAATTTCGAGAGAAGCGCGTGCTAATGATTGACACGGCTGGCCCAGAGTCAAGCTAATGCACAATCCACCAATCAGACGATTCCCAGCTGAGTATAAATAACCAAAGCATCTTACCTTAGTCATTTTTGTTTTGAAGAATCCCCCTTCCACCCCCTCTCCCCCCTTTTCCTCTATAGGGCAGCACGGTGGCCCAGTGGCTAGCACTGTTGCCTCACAGCAAGAATGCCTCTGGTTTGGGCCTCTACCCAGCCAGTTGACATTTCTGTGCGGAGTTCATGTTCTCCCCGTGCTTGCGTGGGTTTTCCCCGGGTCCTACAGTTTTCTCCCATAGTCCAAAACATGAGACATAAGTAAATTGACTTAATCAAATCAGCACTATACCCAATTCCACCAACAGCATACCCTCATAGCAATTATTAAGCAGCAGAAGGGCGGGGAGTTCTCGAGATCTACCTGAGCTCAAACTCCCCTCTCGCCCTGCAATGGGAGGGAGCCCCGGGCACGAGGATCTTATGAGCTCAGGGCTCTCTCCCAGGACAGCATGTCAAACTAGCTTTATTATAAATCATCAGCTAAGCTTAAACTCTTGAAATACATAGTGTTCAGACAATAGATTTCTACAATATCTCACATGAATAAAACAAAATGATCATTGCTAGTGCTAAAAAAGAAAAAGACAAGATAAGCCTTGTGGTCATTTGTCTGCATATTTAAAGATTTCTGCCCCCTTTGCACATTGTATTTACCAGAACACATCAATTTATGTCTAAAATGAGCTTCTGGGGCAAATCCCTCTTGGTTTTTTCGCATAATGGCAGCAATTCCACCATTTAACGAGATGATGGCATGTGATGTATGTAGACATTTACACAGAACCCAAGGCTGTTTTGGCTGCCAGCGCTGTATGCCACTGCTGGACATGGTTATGACCCCCCCTTTGGGATTACAAGCTGTTTTGGGGTTGGACTTTAGGAGAGCTGATCTCACTACGAGCTCCAAGGCCTGTCTGGCTCATGAAGGAGAGTGAAACAGATGGTACACTGGACCTCCAAGTTTCAGCCTTCTGGTTCTCTCCTCACACCACATATGTTTCCCCCTACAGCTACAGTACATCCTGGTGATGGGTTTCCCACAATCCAACACACTCATGGCAGATCTGGCCCCAAACGGGATAAGGAAGGACACGCAGGACATCTCCTTGGCAGCGTAAGGTAGCATGTCATCATAGATGTCATCTTAAAAAAAGTGGTTGATAAAACTGGTTCATTCTGAATAAATAGCTCTTTCTTTGAACCTACCATGGAGATGTTATCATGTTGAATTATGCAGGGTGGCTATGGTACGGTATTATGTATTCAGAATCCCCCAAAATTAAGCTGAATAACTGTATTCAGCCAAATTGCATTTCTGAAGCAGACATAATTATAAACTTATCAACCTAAGATAAATTGTAGAGAAATACTTTTTAAATACTTCTCTTGTATTAAGAAAAAAGAAAAGAAATCCCATGTCAATCAAATGAGAAACAGCATTGTTGCCTTTGCAGTTATTCACTCTGTTGCTCATGCAAGACATATTTCAAACTAGTTTTGGGACTGCAGTTGTAATTTAACCATGAAGGGATAAAAAGTGTTTAACGCAAATATTGTCAATGATCACATGGTGACCATATCGGTAATGTTTACGTTTAATGGTATCAATATTGCTGCAGTAAGATCATATATTATCAAACGCTACATTATGGATTATTTCCCACAGTTGATTCACTTCAGATGTATGCTGATGGTCATGAGGGTTTTGGTGGTGCATTCATGAGTTTTTTTAAAGTTATCTTGCGGATTCTATGTTTCTGCAGTTCAGATTTTAAAATAAAATTAAGTGTCCAATGTAATGTGTTTGAATTTTGTAGTTGTAATCAGACTCAAGGATTAACATCAAGATGTATTTATGGGTATATATGGGACATTCTACCAAAAACATACATTATCTGTCCTTGAAATAAAAACATAAATGCAGTGAATAAAAAGTATTGCATCCCAGAAATATCTGAAATGGACTGATTGTTTATATCTGTGAGTTGTTCTGTAAAGGAATATGTCATTCATTTGGTTCTCAGGTTTTATTTTCTTTATTAAAAACACTTTATAAATTTACAAACCCTGTCATTGTGTTTATCCTTTAGTTGTTTTGTCATGCTAAAAACTGTTATTTAGAGAAAACAAACTTAACATCTTAACATCAATTACATTTAATGAAATTATATATATAAATTCTACAAAAAAATGCTACAAATGTATAATACAAATAAATTTACAATTGCTCGATATTTCTGTCAGTCACATTCGATTAAATTTGACATAAAATGCGTGCAATACACCTTCAAGGCTATGACTCGGAAGTGACATCATTTGACAGAGGAGAAGCTGACAGTGATCAAGGATGCGTTCTATCATTGAATTGTATGATTTTACGCTTGTTTTTGTATGATTCCTCAAGGACGACAAGCTTAAAGGTCAGACTCTGTCATATTTTCTATAAGTAAAAAAAGTATGTTTCTGGTAGAATGTCCCATACTGTATATTGGTTAGGCGTGGGTTGGTATAAGATTGTAACAGTATGATAACCTTTGATAAAAAATATCACAGTTTCACAGTATAACGGTATTGTGATTACTGCTCTAAAATATATTCTTTTTAAATGTCTGGGTAAAAAAAAACAGAACTTTTTTTCCCACTTTGAACACATTGGCTGCTTCCCAAATCACATACTTCCATACTACATAGTACGCTAAAAACAGTATGCGAGCCGAGTAGTTTGTCCAAATTCATACAATTCGAAAAACAGTATGCGAGAAGTACCCATATGACCTACTACTTCCGGCAAGATTCTGAAGTGCGCATCCAAAGGATTCTGTACTATCCCATCATGCACTGCAAAAGAATTAATGAATGGGAATGAATCGCAATGATGATGACAAAATGGCATCCGTAGTACGTCTGAGCTCATTCATACTACTCACATTCATACTGTATAGAACATCCTTTTCTATCAGTCGAGTAGTGAATTCAGATGCAGTACCTGCTGAGTAGTAGGCGATTTCGGACACAGCCAATATATTTTATTTTGAAAACCATTTAAGATATTTTAGGACAGTAAACATGTCAGGCTGAATAATTCAAATGAATCATTCACTTCTGCTGTCTTCATTAGTTTTAAAAACACAGATTTCTTTACAATTTAAAACAGGACCTTTGGATATCTTTTCTGCTGGACATACTGTTGTCCTAAAAAAGTAAAAATAAATAAAAATAAATAAAAATCTCGCACATACCTTAGAAATGGTATGACAGAAAATGTTGGCGGTTTTAAAACCTTGACTTTTCCAAACCGCGTTATACCTTGAAAACCGTTATCGTCCCATGCCTATTGGTTATTATCTTTAGACTTTAGTAGTCAGCATTTGAAGTGACCATCCCCTTTCATCCAAGTTGTCCTAAACCTATCAAACAACACTTATTTTTGTCTTGGGACAACTCTGAAAAACGTTTTGATCCACTTCAAATGTTGACTACTGTATAAAGAGTTATTGGTCAACGATAGCTAAAATAAATAAAGAAATTAACTACAAGAATGCTTTCCATTTTTGTTATATTGTCTTTTCAACAAATCAAAAGAAACAAAAGTAATGACTCTGAAGAGCTGCTTCTTTTTAGTGAATCATCACTGCACAACCGGTGTATAAATCTGAATGGTTATCTGAATAAAAACGGAATTCATTTACTGAAACATCTGAATAGCTGACACAACTGAAGGTCATCTTTACTTTTAGTGATGCTCCTCTCACAAAAATAAGTTATTCATCCATTTACGAAAAAAACGTGTTATTCTGGAATCAATATGCTTTATATTAGTCAAAAAAATGGTAATACAATATAGTAGTCATCAAGTCAAACATATAATTTTTTTAGACAAATTGTTCAAACAGTAATTTGCAGAGAATATTTTACTCTGACATACCATTAAATGTTGACGTAAATGGACAAAAGTTGACAAAAACTCATGGCTGTCTTATTAAATAGTCAGTATTTTTACTGTGTATAAACCACTGACAGTTGCATGTTAAAAAAAAACCTTGATGACTCAAAAAAAAGAAGAAGGTGTTTATTACAAAAGGCTATGCAAGGCTGTTTTAAAGCATGTATGTGTTGGTGAGTCTCTCTGACGTAATGTGGCAGATGGTAAAACCTGCCACAGATGAGTCACATTATTTGCCCATTTTCCATAACATGTCAAAGTGTGTGTCGTTTCAATGCGCCATCTGATAATCTGCAGAAACTATTTCAGGATTTGGCTCTCGTTATATTACGGTACACTTCAAGCATTACCAGATAAGAAAGTCATCCTCTGTGAATCGGCTGAAAATTGAAATTGAAAGTAATACCCAGTGCAGTAAACCAGATAAACACTAAAACACAGTGTGTACTAACCCTATCTGTAGCGCAGATAGTCTCGCTGCGCAGGTTTTTGATTCTCAGATCTCCTCTAATCTCATCTATAATCACAGCCAGAAAATGTCCTTTACAGATAATATCAGATCCACCTTCATAAGCGCGCTCAAAACTATGGAAACTATGAAAGTGCACGGTGGTGTATTAAAAAAAGGAATATTTACTGTAGTTTACATTCAGTAAACCCACATTTATCAAGGTGACAAAGACTGTGGTTAAACGGAGGGGGATGGGGAGGAAATCAATTCACAGAAAAGTAAACTTCAGCATCTGGATGCCCTTGTCAATGCCTTCTGGAACAAATAAAGTTACGGAGCAGAACCAGGAACTAATCTCATTAATGGCTGCCATTTGTGAGTGATTAAGGCCTGTCCTCATGCAATGGCACACTGGACATAAAGTTCTTAGAGGTTAATAACCAGTTACAATCAATTACTCAGCTAATATGATACAATCAATGGGTTCCTCTAATCAATTGAGGCGACAAAAATGAAGCCGACGACAATCAAATCTCTTGGATATCTCAGGCATATTACAGAGCAAGGTGAACGAAGTAGAATCATTGTGTCTGTTTGGGAATTATGAGGAGTTTGTTTTCAGACAGGTCTTAATCTTTACCGCATACTGTGGTTTGGAATCAAAAGAAAAGTTCAAATGGCATTTCATCTGTATACACAGACCAAACATTTTTAATAAACACTCCCCTGCAATGTTGTTAGGTAGCACATGGCAGCACCAATCAAATGACAGCAACTCAATGCATTTAAGTATGCTGGCATGGTCAAACCACCATCAGAATGATGATTTAAAAGTGGCATGGTTGTTCATGGTTGAATCTAGCATTCGCTTACAAAGAGTTGTGAATTCTGCAATACAGGGCTCCACAATATATAATTTCAGCAACCATTGCAATGTGTGCATCCGCAATAGTCACATCAAAGGATCTGCAAAGTTGAGTTGAGGAGAACGGCCAGACTGGTAAGAGCTACCAGATAAGCAACAGTGACTGAAATTTCCAGAAATTTGCAGCTTCCCTGAATGCACAACATGATGCAGATGAGCTACTGTAATGCAATATAAGAGCACACCAGGTGTCACCACTGTGTTTGAAGCTGTGTTTCTATGGCATGTCAAACTGTGCCAGCGTTTCTTATGGCATACATTTTGTATGGCATACGCTGTAGCTCCTATTGGGCTGTATTGGACCCGTTCTTAAGTAGCTAGTTTAACTGAATAGAGTGAGAAAAAGTCATGAATGAGTTCACTTTACTTAGCTGGCCTCCATAGCCATCAAATCTCAATCTAATCCAATGTAGCAAGGGTCCCCAACCTGGGTGTCATGACCCTGACTAGGAGTCATCAAAGATTTACAGTACAAGTGGTCGCTCTAGTTTGAGGGTTGAAAAATACTAATGAAATGGATACCAGTAATACAACAAGTTATTGACAGTGAGTTTTACTATGTTAATATTCATTAAAAGTAATCATTAAAGGTAAAAAAACAGAGGTCTTTACTTATAACATTAAGTAAATATGTTCCAGGAATTTTCTCTCTAGAAGCACCACCTGCTATAAAGTATATTTGCATTTTCATTAGGACTTTATGCAGTTTTTGTTCAGGCCATATACTGGATACAACACAGGCTGATTGTGGATACGTACCCAGGTCTACATTCCCGGAGATCACAAGATCGCTAACATCATTCTGTCTGTAAAACGAACGCTATGGGGCAATATGATGCCGCCGACATCAGCATCTGTTACTTTCCGCACTACCACTGAACGCTTACCTCCATATAGATGTTTTTTCCGGTGCTACCAGTTTGCCCAGTAACTCGCCACTTATGACAATGGCCTTGGTATGGGGAGTGAAGTGGACCACAATGAAAAGTTTCGAGTAAAACAAGGTAAAACAAAAGCAAAAAATAATTTCAATATAAATAACAGGCTGAAAATGTGGTAAAATCTGAAAATGTGGTAAAATCTGAAAACGTTGTAAAAATCACACAGTTGTGACAGATTTTCTTTTCTAGATGGCTTTTGAAAACACTATCAGTTGGGTTTAGGAAAGGGGGTGGGTGGGTAGTTCAGTTGGTCAGTCTGATCGGCTGAAATGCATATTGAGCCTCCTGGTGAGTTTATGCGAGAAGGGGGCACACAAATGGTACGTACAAGAGAAATTTAAGATCAGCAAAAAGTGTACACAGTGACCTCTGGTGGATTTGCGAAAACAAAAACTGCAATGTGCTCCAACATTAGGCACATTCATATCAAGACTGAAAACACATCTGTTCAGTTGTGCCTTTACTGAATGAGCATTGTGCTATGTTCGACAGATCACGTTATAATGTCTTTCTTTTCTTTTTCATTCTTTTATAACCTTTTTTAACAAATTTTAATCAGTTTTTATCTGTTTTTATTATTTGTTTTTATTTTCCTATACTTTCATTTTATTTTTGTTTAAGCACTTTGAACTGCCACTGTGTATGAAATGTGCTATTACTTAAGTTGCCTTGCAAGCAGACGAATATCTGGGTATGTAATTCACGGTCAAATGTAGACATGCGTACATATCCACAATGAGCCTGCATTGACTGGATCAGACAAAAGTGAATGACTCAGCATCACGCACTACTGCCAATAATAAATGAAAATAAACATTGTGCATTCAAAAAAATAAAAAAAGACACATTTTCAAAACTCTGAAGATTTTCAAAATCTCTGAAGAACATTTCCAGCCCCTTAATAAATCTATCACATAAAGAATTAAGGCAGTTCTAAAGCCAACAAATGGCTATAACTTTTTTTTATTGTTATTATATCATAAAATTCTATTTAATTATTGCATTCAAAATCTCATGTTTCTTTCTACACAAGCAGAACATTTTAAAACTAAAATTATGCTGCTTTGAACCCTGCTTTTCCTACATGCCTCTCATACCTTATCTTTGAGCACTTTTTATTACAGCATTTTGTTGTTTAATTAAACGTTAGCCTTGTCCACTCATTACTCAAACATCTCTAGTGCACAGGGCTTGTTATCTTGTTGGGTGAAACCTCTTGTCTGCAGGGGTACACATATTAAATCCCAGGCTGGCTTTCACCCAACCGGCTGCTACATAATGCAGTCCAATTACGCAGATTTCTAGTTACTTACTTATGCAATCAAGTAATTACAACCCAATCTCACCCGAGTCACAAGCGCAACATAATCTTCAGATTGGCAGGGAAATTATGTCCAACGATGCACCATTTTTCAAGATGTGACAATTGCCTTCTTAATTATGATGCCATTGTGTCAACTTGCTTTCTCAACCTAATCAAAAGCGAGTGTAATCATGAAAGTGGTCCTGAGATGTGGACCGCGATGTTGTAATTGCATTTTAATCACACTGGTGTAGGGAACATGGGTTCTTGCTATCTCATCAGTTTCTTAAAATTGAAGTCAGAGAGAGATGTCTGGCAGCTTCACCAACTAAAGGGGGCCTCGGGGTTCGCTTTAAAACCCGTGTAGGACTTTGTGAACTGTTTTGCCCTGACAGCAAGGCCAGAGCAGTTTTGTTTGATAAGGTAAAGTGGAGAAAGACAGCAACGTGACCGGGGTACGAATATGTTTTGTTTCCCAAAATGCACTGCTCTTCTATAGTCTTCTATCTTTCTCTCGGAACCAAAAAGACTTGGGTTAATTAATGAGATTGTATTATGTAATCCATCCTGCTTGAACAAATGTGATCTATGGCAAGGTAAACTGACTTATTTTGCAATTAGTCTTATCGGCAGCGGCGTACGGATGATCTGAAAAGTGGGGGGTGCTTTAGAAATCTCATCATGCCTCTCATGACATGGTTTTTAATACCTAGTTGCAATAGATACATTCAAATGAGATACAAATTGAAAGCTTGAAGACCACATTTTATTGAAACTGCAGTCACTCAATTAGCGAAGAACAATCCAGACCCAGACCTCATATTGGTTCCACCTGAACGCAAATTTAGTATAAGTAACAACTCACACCATTTACCACTGGCTTATTACTAGGGCCACAAGGAATCTGCGCGCACAGAATTCTGCAGATTTTCAGCCCATCATTGATTCTGTTTATTTACTGGTGTAAATGTGGTGCCACGGTGGCGTTGTGAGTAGCACGTTCACCTCACAGCAAGAAGGTCGCTGGTTCGAGCCCCGGCTGGGTCATTTGGCATTTCTGTGTGGAGTTTGCATGTTCTCCCCGTGGTTGCGTGGGTTTTCTCCGGGTGCTCCGGTTTCCCCCACAAGTCCAAAGACATGCGCTATAGGTGAATTGGGTGGGCTAAATTGTCCATAGTGTATGAGTGTGAATGTGTGTGTATGGATGTTTCCCAGAGATGGGTTGCGGCTGGAAGGGCATTTGCTGCGTAAAAAATATGCTGGATAAGTTGGCGGTTCATTCCGCTGTGGCGACCCCAGATTAATAAAGGGACTAAGCTGACAAGAAAATGAATGAATGAATGTGTGTAGATGTATATTTATTCCGTTTTTAAATAATTTCAGTAATATTATTGACTAATATGAAAATATTCATATGATTTATTTACAATACAGTTTGTAGAGTACTATTTTCTGTCTTTTAGTCGATATATTATATGAGAGACTTGCTTTGTTTACCTAATAAAGTGGATCTAATTGGATCTGCATTGTAAACATTAAATACAAGTTCTAAATGTATTACTTTTTATTTCATATATTAAGGTTTTAGTCATGATGCTCCCAAAATCAATCCGCATAAATCTGCAGATTTTAACAAAATACTGCCCAGAAATAGCAAAAAATGTCAGAAGATTCCATCTGGCCCTACTTATTACCAGCCTGTTATTTACATATTAACTGTTTATTAGCACTTATTAAGTACAATCTTTTATATCCCTAATCCTACCCAATACCTAAACACAGCCACCACCTTACTAATAATAAGCAGCTAATTAGTAGTATATTGAGCTAAAAGTCTTAGTTAATAGTTTGTTAATAGCATGTATATACTGTTTCTGTTTTTTTACTTATTTATGTATTTCTTCATATCATCATATCAGCGATAATTGTCATTTATTGATTCAAGTTTTATTTGTCTAGTGCTTTTTTACAATAATTATTGTTTCAGAGCAGCTTTACAAAAAGTTCCACATTATTGCACTGCAAAATGAATGTGTCCCGCAAATAACTGTTGTATGAGTGCTCTCATTATTTACATTCACATTGCTGTTGGGTATGTACAGTATAATGAGTTTTGTTTGTTTGTTTGTTTGATTTTTGTAAACCTTAAAGCCTGCAAGATGTAAGAATAGACTGCTACTACTACTGACATTAATAATAATAATATTTATTATTATTATTGGGCGCCACGGTGGCGCGTGAGTAGCACGTTCGCCTCACAGCAAGAAGGTCGCTGGTTCGATTCCCGGTTGGGGCAGGTCCCGGTTGGGCCAGTTGGCATTTCTGTGTGGAGTTTGCATGTTCTCCCCGTGGTTGCGTGGGTTTCCTCCGGGTGCTCCGGTTTCCCCCACAGTCCAAAGACATGCGGTACAGGTGAATTGGGTAAGCTAAATTGTCCATAGTGTATGTGTGTGAATGAGAATGTATGAATGTGTTTCCCAGAGATGGGTTGTGGCTGGAAGGGCATCCGCTGCGTAAAACAAATGCCGGATAAGTTGGCGGTTCATTCCGCTGTGGCGACCCCGGATTAATAAAGGGACTAAGCCGAAAAGAAAATGAATGAATGAATTATTATTATTATTAGTATTATTATTATTAGTAGCACTATTATTATTATTATTATTGTTATTAGTAGTAGTAGTAGTAGTAGTAGTAGTAGTAGTAGTAGTAGTATTATTATTAAATTATATATTATCTAAATTAGGGTGGCACTGTGGCGCAGTGGTTAGCACTGTCACCTCACAGCAAGAAGGTCACTGGTTCGAGATCCGGCTGGGTCAGTTGGCGTTTCTATGTGGAGTTTCATGTTCTCACCTTGTTGGCGTGGGTTTCCGCTGGGTGCTCCCATTTACCCCCACAGTCCTAAGACATGCGCTATAGGTAAAATGAATAAGCTAAAACTGGCCGTAGTGTATTAGTGTGCATGCTAGAGTGTATGAGTGTATCCCAGTGATGGGTTGCCGCTGTAAGGGCATCTGCTCACAATAAAACATGTGCTGGATAAGTTGGCAGTTCATTCAAATGTGGCGATCCCTGACAAATAAAGGGACTAAGCTGAAGGAAAATGAATGAATAAATGAATGAATGAATGAATGAATGAATATGCAAATTGTTGTTAATAATTTTTATATTAATAAAATAAATACTCATTGCTAATGTTAAAGCTAATATTTTAACTATAATTAAAATAATTTTAAAAAAGGTCCTATACTAAAAGTATGGTTCTTTAAGGACCTTATGAAAAAGATGCTATATATATATATATATATATATATAGCATATATATAATTTTTTTATATAATATATATATATAATTTTTTTTTTTGTGTGAAATGAGCCTTTAATACAAAAACAAAACATATATAGATATTCAAGTCAAAAAGAAAAAGTTTCATTAATTTCATTTCATATTTCTACATTAATATGCTAACACATTCTGTATGAACATCATACATTCCTGCCACAATGGATGTTATAATGTTATGTACGTTTGAAGAAATCCATATTGTTTGCACAATGCACAAAATTTGTATCAATTAGATGCATATCAGATTTTAGCAAAAGATTACTTTTATGTCATCAATAAATTAGAAAAGGTAGAGCACAATAATTTTCATTTTATACTACTATAAGTTTAACAATAAGGTATAGATGGCACAAATCTTTTTGCCCACTGAAAAACAATAAGATGGTAGCATTTCAACACTTATGGTTTTCTATAATCTTTGCTGAAAAAGAACTTTAGCTTCCTTGGCTAACAACAACAACAAAGCTTTTTAATTTTTTCCAACATTTAACAGTCTATCTTTACAAACTTAACTTTTCTGTTAAGATTTTTTTATTTAAATTAGGTTGTTGTTGTTTTTTCTCCCCTAAGACATTCAAACCACCATAAATTCAAATTGGAGTATTTGTTTAACATTTAAATTCATTCCTAAATCTCAAATCAGTTAGGAATTTAAAATTTCTTGACTAATTTCTGAGCACATAACCCTGATAATTGTGTATCACTTAATTACAAATGTAATATAGAATCACATGAATGCCCATTATAGTCATTATACAATAAAATGGCTCAGTTCAGTTCAACAACCAACACTGTGAAACAAAAGATACCCAAAAGCAAAACAATGGCTTATTATTCCAAATCTACTTAACAGACCGGTCAGCAAAACAATAACCAAACAATCATTCAGATTTGACTGGCCAGCAGAAAAAAACAGGACACAGAACAGCTCTTCACAAAAAAATGAAAGAAACTAGTTCCTCACGCAGGCACGAAAAACCAAACACAGCTCAGGATAACCACAGATATCTTAAATGCACTCACTAGCCCACATAACAGATGGGATATTATGTTTATATGTATTACGTCACATGCAATTATCCAACACTGTGCTTTCTAAATGCCACGGTGAAGACAGAGCATCCTTTCAGGCCTTTCCTCCCCCTTCACACCATCACCTCCTCTCCTCTCCATCCTTTAACACTGACCTCCACCTGACACGCTCTCAGCCAAAAAAGAACAATCCATTTAACCACAGAATCACATGAACAAAGCTCATTTTTCATACATTACCCTGTTGTTTTTTTCTTCTTAGGAGAGAGCACTTAGCCTTAGCATTCACATCAGACGCAGGAGAAGCACTCAGATTCAACCCCGGCTAACAACATCACATGACTCTGTACCATCTGCTCCTCGCTTATGATCATGTGACCTGATGGGAAAAGAAAGTGGGATTATGGGACTTGTAGTTGTGTATGAAATGTAAGTGTTTGTGATGAGATAGAAAAAGAGATATATCATTTAGAAAAAAGTGTGGATATATAGTGACGAAAGAGCATTTAAATATATTCATTTACAAAATAACATATATTGTTGTTTCTTTAATAAAAATAAATAAATAAATACATTAATAATAGTAAATGTAACAATAAATATATGCAATACTATTATTATTATTATTATTATTATTATTATTATTATTATTAATAATAATAATAATAATAATAATAATAATAACAATAATAATAATAATAAATGCAATACTAGTAGTAATAATAATAATAATAATAATAATAATAACTATAATAATAATAATAATAATAATAATAATAATAATAATAATAATAATAATAATAATAATAATAATAATAATAAATGATCATTTAAATTGTGCATTTCCCTTTTGTTTTCCATTTTTCACTTTGCATTCTTGACTCAAAATTATTATAGTAAATTTTTTATGTGGGCTCACCGGAAATAAATAGAAGACGAGGATTAAGTAGAAGAAATTCCTGAACTGAGGAAATGACCTTTCTGAATAGGGTGGAAGGAGCAGCTGTTAATATTACATTAGCCTATATCTTTGTGCGTGCGTGTGTGTGTGTGTGCAGGTGGTCCAGCAAAGACTTGAGAGCAAGTCTACATATCTGAT
>CAIGQQ010032566.1:6288179-6337002 GCA_903798035.1 Danio albolineatus
TGTGGAGGAAACATCAAGTTGACATTTGTCATCACTGTTTGATTTAAGATCGGTTCAGTAGCCCTGCAAAATCTTTACCATTTATATTTCCGAAAGCCTCTTTTATTTCCCTCAGGTGCATTTTACATTTCCCACAAAATGCAAACCCCTCTAAAACTATAATTTGTACGTCTACAATCAATAGTGGCTTGGACTCCAGCTTGACTGTTCATTTATGAGTAACTCACACAGCCCTGTCCATAACCAAAATGAGCAAAACAGCCTTCAGTCAATGTGCTTTCACAAAACCAATTCGTATCAACAGACTAATAAGGCAGAAATGGAGGCGGCTGAATTATGTCAGGTGATAAATAAGTGCAAACTTGCATTAACATGCAGGCTTTAATTTAAACTCTGCTGGTAGGGTGAGTGTGAATATCATAAAGTGAATAATATTTTCCTTTTTAATCAGTAATTTTCTCCTACCAATATGTGTAGCCCTTGGCGCCTTGCTAAATCTGTAAATCTCACTTCTGTGCCAAATTTGGCTAGGAAGGACTATGTAAATCAAATTTAAATTAGCACTTTTATATGCACATGTTAGTAAGCCATTCACATGCAGGCATCAATCCCTAGAGCATTATTTTTCTGAATGAGGGTCCATTAACAAACAGATCACTCCTCTTTTAGGACTCTCTCTGGACAGTACAATCAAATTGTCACATTTTGGACGTTTACACCAGGTATAAAAAATTTGGATGACTATTCTATAAATACAATCGTGAACCCACTCTAAAATGCTTGCACTCATCCATTTTTTAACCACTTCTAATGGTAGTTGAAAAACACATTAGAAATGATTGTTTTTCGCTGTGTAAACACTTATGTGATCATATAATAATAGAATGAACACCAAAACAAGATAATCATACATTGATTCATTATACCAAAACACATGAATTACAACAAAAATTGGTGTTTTTAATCTACATCACTCGCAAGATGTGTAACAAATTGCATTTGTTCATTCAACATCTTTCATTTAGTCAGGACTCAGGACCCCTTGGTGGGGTGTCTCTATGGAGTAATTTTTTTTAACATGCAGGGTGGTAATGGTTCTGTGACCTGAAAGAGAGTGACGTTTAGTGTGACAGAGGCCAGACACTATTACGAATCCCTCCCCATGTGGATCGGGAAATAGATCTTATGCATCGGGACTTTTCATTTTGAATAATCCTGCCCGGGTAACACATTTATAATCTGGTTTGTTCAAAATCAGTGTTCTGCATTGCCTGATTGAGACACAATAAAAAGTGAGTCTCATACCAGACAAGAAGTACTGCATTAAATTTCAGTGTTCAGTGGCATGTCTTTAAGATATAAACATTTATTTTACTGTAGTATTTTCAGTGTCAGCTACTCACAGCATTTATTTTTAAACTGCCTTTGATCTAAATTGGAGAACTAAATGAATGCTTAAGTCTCTTAAACTACCTATATTTTGATTTAACTACATTGTCAACGCTGTAAAATAAACTAAAGTTCTTAGTAAATTAGCTAAATTAAAGATTGTCATGTAAACATTTCCCCCAAACATTTTTTGTTTATGAAAAGCACTTTATGGAGAAGTTAAGTTAATGTACATGGCATGGTCCCAACATAGGCTCATTCTGAAAACGTAGCCCTATATACATTTCAGGAGATTGCAAATTTTGCAGCTAGAAGTAAATGTGGCTGCATTTCGTCTTTAAAACAAATGCTGCGGGCGGTATGACACTGTTCCTTTTCGTGCAAGCAGTTGACCGCTTAACTCCATATAAACATCTTTCCCACTGTGACCAGTTTGTCCAGTGGCTCGCCATGTATGTCGGTGGACTTGAAACGCAGAGGAGTTGACCACGATGACAGAGTTCGAGTCTGGTGAAGAACGGTTCCAGAAAGCGGGTAAGACAAAAACAGAAGCCAAAAAATAAAATAAACAAGTAAATAACAGAGTGAGGATGTGGTAAAATCAGGGTTGGGTTTAAGGAAGTGTGTGGGCGGCTCAATTGGTGCTTAAGAAAACACAATTGGTTTGGCTTAGGGAAGGAGGAGAGAGGTTTACATGTTGAATATTATTGTGGCCAGCTTATAAGAGCTGTAAAATTACACCTTATTTCCAATTGAACAAAAAGCACAATAGAAGCAGACATAAAGTGTGTTTTTTGTGCCCTTGTTAGTATGCACATGTACAACACCAAAACTTTTAGTTCAGAATCTATTCAAAGCACACATAATAGAATTAGGGGTGTAATATTGGTGCCATGACCCAGATGAGAGGTTTATGGTAAGTGTAAATGAGGCTAGTTGGTCTATGCAAATAAACCTCATTCCCCTCGATCTTAAAAGGTGTGTTAGTAAAAGATGTTAGAGGTTGTGTTTAGCGTTACATTTGTGTTCAGCATTTGTACATTAAACTACACATGCAAAGAATAGAATGCATCTACATCTAATGGAAAGGCAAGCAATTGAAAGCAACAGACCACCTTGGAAAATGCTTTGGAAAGTAGGTACCATAAACGTTAAAAAGTGATGAATTAACAGTGAGGAACAATAGTGTTGGAACAATAAACATACCCTGCTAACTTATCCTTTTGTTTAAACAAGTATATACAGTAAACACACTTGTGCAATGGTTTAATATATTCTCCCTTCAAGCTGTAACAACAATTTTAGCCTCACAAGCTGATGTGCCCTGACACTACAGTAGCTGCCATAAGGAGAATTTAGAAATTATATTTCATTTTACAAATACGGTGCCAAGTTCTTACAAGCAATCATCTCTATGACAGTGCACTTCTCTGCCAGCCCAGACAAGGAACCTTGCGCTAAGCAGAGTTTTAATTTGTAATAGAGACGTGGTCTCAAAGGTAGGAGGGGAGTGTAGGAGTGGGTTGTACAGCTGGATTCATTTTATTACTCATGCACAGTTATCTGGCCCTGATAATAATACATAATAAAATCCAAGTAATGAAATGTAATGATGCGTAGTTTGCTCTGAAAAATGACGGAACAAACCTGAACCGATTATCACTCACCCCTGACAATGGATACCCAGGATTCGGACCAATAAATCTGCCAAAAAGTCTCACAGGAGGATAGTGTTTATATTGATTCCACTATATTTAAACTTAAATCAGGGGGAAAAGACAGCTTTATTTACAACGTTCTCTTGGAGAATAATTCAAGGTGGAAAATACAATTTACTGCAATGCATTTGCAGCTTATATTCATCATTTCACTATACAATTAGCACACATACATACTGCATGGTCTTTTAGTTCACCGTTATTGTTTTGGTGGTCAAGATTAAGTAATATTTACATGCATGACATCTCACATTTACGTGCAAATCACACAGAAAGTCAGAGTCAATTGCATTGTTTTCAGAAACTTGCACCTTAAAAACCATTTTCAAAATGCTTCCTGTTTTTATGTAAATGAGCAGAGAAACTCCATTTAGGTTTACCATTTTTAAACGAAGACGGGGCTGTGTAAATATCCCTTTAATCATCTCAAAGACCTTTTGACCTTTTGCCAGTCTAAATCACATTACCCATAACAGCTGCTCCAACACAAAATCAGACAATATTATTGAGGATATGAACACATAATATAACCAGGACATAGAAACACTAAATCTTTTGACTATTAGACCATTCCAATGTGGCGACGTCACTGGCTCATGAACATTTCCTGCTCGTTGTCAAACTATTTCGTTACTTTACCAAGAGGCAATTTAATCATATCGTAACATTATAACAGCTGTCATGACATTATTTATCAATATGTGGACATTTTTTGCTACTTAGAAGCTATGGAATTTGAAAAAGTAATACAGGAAATAGGTTAGGACCATTGTTATTGTTTACATTCCTCAAAATGGTCTATAGACATGTATAACATTAACAAGCATACCCAATATTGCAAGACAGCTTAAGCCTACAACCAAATAAACAATAAACAAGCCTTCAACCAATACACAGTTCTCTAAATGAATTTATATTTCTATATATATGTGCGTGTATTCTATATAGGTGGCACATTGGCTCAGTGGTTAGCACTGTCACCTCACAGCAAAAAAGTCGCTGGTTCAAGTCCCAGCTGGGCCAGTTGGCATTCCTGTGTGGAGTTTGCATGTTCTCCCGTGTTGCGTGGGTTTCCTCCGGGTGCTCCAGTTTCCCCCACAAGTCCAAAGATATGCAGTACAGGTGAATTAGGTAAGCTTAATTGTCCGTTCTCTCACAGTTCAAAGACATGCGCTATAGGTGAATTGGATTAACTAAATTGGTTGTAGTGTATCAGTGTGTGTGTGTGTGTGTGTGTGTGTGTGTGTGTGTGTGTGTGTGTGTGTGTGTGTGAATGTGTATGGGTGTTTCCCAGTACAGGGTTGCAGCTGAACAGGGTTGCAGCTGAACATATAAAAAATATGCTGTCATAGTTGGCGGTTCGTTCTGCTGTGGCGACCCCTTATAAATGAAGAAAAACAAATGAAATAAATAAATGTTCTATGTAGTTCTAGTAAGAAAACACAAAGAAAAATTGACCCAGCTGCAAAGCATGTTGGTTAACCACTAGTATCTCTCAAATAATATTTTCACTCAGCAAATCAGAAATCATTGTGCATTATCTGCACACAGGGATGAAAACAAAGATAAAAAACTAATCTTAATGAGTTTTAGCAAAGAGATTCGAGGAGCTTTTGTTACATCTTAAAAATAGCCAGGATTTTAAAGCGTCTTTTATGATCCAGTCACCTCTGGCGGCACGTAACACATTCGCTTTAACTGCACCCTATGGACAATGTCTCCGTATTGGGTTTAAAGTTTCAATAAGCAGCCAGGTCAGATGCTCCCACTGGCTGCTATTACACATTGTGATTTCCTTCAAAGAATGCTGACACAATTAAGAAGTGGGGGAGAGGAATTAGATGACATTAATTAAAAGGACTGAAATGGAATCAGCACCAGTCTATTCTGTGAGCTGCCAACAGTGGTACGGTGATTTACATGAATTGTGGACTTAAGCGTTTCTGTAAGGAGCCAGCTGAAAGGTTAATGCCGAGGTCTCTGTCTTGCACTCACATCCTGTGGAGAAAAGCATGTCTGATGCTCGGCAGGCTGGGATATTGTCTCTGTGTGTGAAAGAAAATGGATTAGGTCCAGCGAGAGGCGAAGAGCAAATTTTATGGAGAGATGAATGAGGTAACATGGGGCAGATCGAGGTGGCAGTAAAAAAATATTTCCTGATTCCAGTGGTATAAAGTGACGAATTACAAATACTCAAATAACTGTAATTGAGGGGTTTTTCTCTGGAATTATACTTTTCTAAGTGCCATTCCTGAGAAAAACTACTCAGTTGCAGTAATTTGAGCATTTAATTAAATTAATTTCCTTTGGCTTAGAACCTTAGTTGTCAAGGGTTGCCACAACAAAATGAACCACCAACTAGGGCTACATGATTTTGGCTTAATGAGAATCATGATTTTTTTAGCTTAAATTCAAGATCACAAATTTCTCATGATTCTGAATATGTAAAATAAAGGTTAATATAAGAAGCATAATATTATTGTTAATTCTCAAACATATTATAAAACAATAATAATAATAATAATAATAATAATAATAATAACAATAATAATAATATTAGGTACATCTGTAGGTCTACTCTTGGCTAAAATGCTATATTTTGTATAGACTTGGAACAGTGCAGTCGATAAACTTTAAATTTGTCCTGGTCATTAATGCACAGTAGTGATTATATCAGAACAGAAGCTCGGAACAGACGTGTGCTTTTAGTACAGTAGGGTGGTCAACAAACACACTGGAATCTCAGCAAATACTTGCCTCACAGACATAAGAAAAATATCCAAATAAAGCTAGACATCTATGCTTTTAAACAAATCAAGTGCACTTGAAAACAAAAGTTTTCTGGTTTTGTAATCTGTAAAATGTAAATGTATGAAACAAAATAACATACACGAACAGTCTTCCGAGTACTAACTATCTACTCTGTCTATCGAAAAAGTACAAGGGGTGGCGCTCGCCCCTAACCTGATGTACTATATAAGAGTAGTTCTACATGTTGCAAGATGTATGTCACTTGACCTTACCTGTCCGCTTTGTCCAGACCTCGTAAACACAGTGAATGAGAGATGGAATGTGAATGACGGACGGATAACTTGCACACAGAAACAGGCAACAACGAAACATACAGTCAGATAGGGCTTTCTTTCTACAAAGCAACGCAATCAACACAAACAGAAGAGGATAACAAGAAGGAGAAAGAGGAAGGGCTGAACTGGGGTCTGGCGTGCGCTTTTATAACGGGAAGTCTTTGCCTATTGGAGATGATGTCAGAGTGACGTAACCGGGGAGGAAATGATTGACGGATGAAGTGACCAATAGCAGGAACCGGAGAATCTGAAAGCAGATACGGGAGAACAGAGCAAGAGAGAGAGAGAGAAAACACAAATAGAACACAAATAACAAAACTACGTAACAGAAACGAAAGTGAGGTACAGTCTGTCCGGTCAAACGCACATCACATGACAGTAATTACTCAAACGCCCACACACTTGTAAACAAAGAGTCGCTGTCATTTCTGGAGGAGATTCGCCATCAACACCAAGTTGTGGATTACTGCAGGAGAGCAGCGCGATCAGGCAATCGTTATCCAGAGGGTGATAATGTGTAGAGCAGCCATTAATGAGCTTAGTGTCGTGATCTCCTTCCTTTCGAGAGTGCATACGCATTAGCTCGGGCAACCTGAAAATATGCAGATTTTGTTTGATTCGGACGTTTAAAAAAAATTATGAGACAGCTGTTGCTTAATTTTAATGGTGATTCCAAATATGTAATGTCATCGTAAGCTTGGCTAACAGTTTTGGAGAATTTGATGTTTCCCCATTCAGACAGAATGCCCAAGCATACAGCCTGAGAGATGTTTCAAAGATGGCCGCCGAGTGAAATGACTTGCCTTAAAGGGACTTTGCCGTTACACTTTTCCTCATTCAAAAAGTGGCATGTCTTGTGTTTTCTATAGTCTCTGTTTATTCCAAAGAGTCAAATGACTGTAACTGAGTAGTTTTTTATATTGTATATTACTAAGTAGTTTTACAAATGCTTTCATTTACTTTAGTACATTTTTAGTGCTGTACTGCTACTCTGCTGTTTTCCTTCAGCCTTGTCAAGTCACAAGTTTTTTAAATGTTTCATTTGTCTGGATGAGCTGTGCTGGATGAGCTTTGATTGTGAAGCCAACTGATGGAAACTCGTAGCTTATTAGTCAGGGTTTAGTGCATAACCTAAGCCAGGGCTTCTCAAAGTCGGGAATGGCGTGGATTGTTTTCTGCTTGACTTCACTTTAAACGCCACAGTTTGTCATGGTTAAAATTTAATATTACTGTTCTTAACTTACAACTTCTGTTAAGTGAATGAAAATAAAACCTTAATAAATCTTGTATACTCTTTGAGAGTGCTAATATTAAAAGATCGAGACGCTTTAGCCAAACTTTTATTACCCAGACTGGAACTGCTAATATCACATGCCACATATCACATTATCATTTCTCACCAAGACATAGATGCATAGAAAACCTCTTACGAGGCACAATTTCCCAACCCTCCTCAGCAGATACACAGACCAGACTATGAGAAGACGCTCAGCATATTTGTGGAATGTTACTAAAACACTTTTTACGAAGAAGGCCATCTTTTCCCACTTACACCATAACAACATTTGCATCAGAGTCAGCACTCTGAGCACTTTCACCTCAAGTCCTATATAGTTGTGTCTTAAAGGGGTCTTATTCCTCTTTTTACAATATGCACTGTATGTGAAGCCGCAGCTCAGAATACCCCACTGATCAGTTGCTCTTCCATGCTGCAAATGCCATGTCTTTTCTGTTGTCACTCAAAATGCAGTGTAGCTGCAGTTATTTAAATGTTGGTTATCTCTGTTAATGTACATGCAGTAGACAATCTGAAGAAAATCACAAGTGAATCAGTATTATTGTAAACTCCATTTGCACTTTAAATTCAGAAATGCAGGATTTCCAGTAAGAACTTTTAACTGAAATGCCCTTTAAGGTTGAAATTTGAGTCCAACCCTGACTTCATGAGTATATAATATTGCCATTAAATGTATACACAACAGTGAAACAGACAGTTATTGCTACCAGTAGATGTCAATGTAGAACGAGTTCAACTGAGTTGACGTCAGGTGACTTGTTTTGCCAAAATAAGTTGAAACTACTTGCAGGGTAAACTTAATTTATTGCAGCATTTTTTTTGTGAACAACTTCCTTTGAAGTGGATTTTGCTTTCTAACTGCCAATTTTTCATGCTCAAACAGGAACTTTGCACACTTAAGAAAGTGCAAAAAGTATAATAAGACTCCTTTAATATTCAAGGTGCGTATAAGTTAGACACCTCTAGCATTTATTTTCATGTTCCACACACACTCTTGCACATCTGGCTACAAACATGTTCATAACAAAACGAGGGCACAGAGAAAGTGGAGAGAGATTTGTGTTGGAATTGCAAATGTGAACAGCAGGAGCTCGGTGTAATCCAAAAGACTTTATTCATTGGGAACGCCGGCTGGATATTGGCACTCGCACACTCGGTTTGTAATTTTCGGCTTTTACATTCACTCCTTGCTCAGCATGAGCGCTCAAAGCGACAATGAAAAGTTAAATTACCTCAGGATGAATTTAAAGTTGGAAATAATGGGCAAGGACTGCGTGTTCGGATGTTCACCTGGACGTGATGGACGTCCCACTGTCCGTCTTCATTCTCTCTCGTGTTCACACCATATCATTATAGTTCAACACGTTTCACACTTCACATGTGACAGGTCTATCACATTCCTGGCAAAGCCTTTAAAGTTGGCTAAAACATGAAGAAACAAGCACAGATGCATATATTTACACACGTCTGTTGCTAGCAATGCAATCTGGCATACTGATCCTCCTGGAAAGTGAAAATATCACAATAAAACAACTAACCAAAAGTGCTGGAATTGCAAGGGTTGGTTTTTTTAAAACTATAAGAGGTCACGCTTTATTTTGATGGTCCGTTTTTTTAATTTAAGTTACATTGCAAATAATTCTCATTAGATTATAAGTAGACTGTTAGGTTGGGATTAGCGTTGGGGTTAGGGGTAGGGTTAGTGTAAGTTGACATGTACTTGTATCTTATAGTCAGTTAAATGTCTGTTGAATGTCAGTATCAACAGATATTAACTAGACAGTCTACTAATACTCAAGTGGACCATCGAAATAAAGTGTTACCCTATAAAATTTCATTCATTTACTTTAAAATACAAAGCTCAAATTAAAATTTAATGCAAACATATTAAGTCTCAATCCACTGCATTTGTTGTTTTTCTAATGGTGTATACATTTTGTGCTATTCTTGTTCTAAAAGATAACAACTAAAATATGTTTACTGCATGTACTTATCATTCATTTATTTTCTGTTCACCTTAGTCTCTTCATTAATCTGCAGTCGCCACAGCGAAATGAGCCACCAACTTATCCAGCATATGTTTTACGCAGCGGATGCCCTTCCAGCTGCAACCCATCTCTGGGAAACATCCATACACACTCATACACACATACACTATGGACATTTCAGTGTTTCGCGGATTTTTCGTGCAATTTGACATGCTTTTTTTCTACAGAACATTGTGTTCTGCATCCTGATTAGTGCATTGTGTTCTGCGTCCTGACTGACTGTGGACCTTTGTTAATCAATCTCATCCATGCCGTGTTTCCTGTACAGTACAAAATGCGTTCAGCTTGCCAAATTTATATAAATATTTGATCGCCAGCAGTGATACTCTAAAAGTGCTGTACTGTATGTTTGCAAGTTTTCTCCCCACAATGTTGATGAAATTTTGGGGGGTTGGGTTGTCGCGGACGTCCTCATTATTCTTCAACCCTAGGCGGCCGCCTTGGTTGCCTCTATGGATGCGCCTATATAGATTGTATCCGCGCCTGTTCTTCCCGTGTCACTCATTGGTGAACATCGCTTTCATTTTTAAAGCCAATCGCAGCCCTTTCTGTTAAGTGGGTGAAGACAGTGACCAAACCATACCTGTCAACACTGGGATGTGAAAATAAGGGATTTTTTAAGGGATGAAAAATGAAAAAAAATAAATAAATAAATAAAATTCATGGCAAATTTCACTTGCAATTAATTCTGCATATTTACATCGAATAATGTTCAATTTATAAATACATTTGATGTAAAAACAATTCCTAAATTGCATGTATTTATTCCATAATTCCAGCTTTGAAATTAGCCTCAGTTAAATATATTCAAAAAATATATTCAAAAAATACAAACAATAATATTAATTATCCTATATAAACACAGATAAATAAAATTATTCATAGAATTAAATGAAAAATTCACCTAGGGTAAACACACCGAAAAAAAGTTAAACTGAAAAGTGTAAAAAAAAAAATTTTAAAGTGAAAAAAAAAGTAAAAAGTGTGTTCTGAGAATATATTTAAAGTGCACAAAAGCCTATAGTTGCCTAAAAATGCTGAGGAACTTTATTTAAAAAAAATTTCCTACCAAGGTCAAAGTGTAAAAACAGGATAACACACTATTAACATTCTACCCTAGTGGGCTAATGAGTGAGGGAAAGCATCAATAAAACTTTTATCAGTGGCATCGGTATTGAAGTGAAGGGTCCTGCTCTAATGAAACCAAACGTTTAGAATAAATCTATACGCCTCTGAAGTCCTGGTCACTCCAATCATTCGAAAGAACTATGAGTGAAGTCAACGATCTCGTTACTTTACACATTTTTCCTCAGGTTTGCACTTGGAAGTTTCTATGACTGGTTTCTTACGCGAGACCCTCTCAAGGTTGAGGCTAATTTGTTATCAGGCAATTGACACTGCGATTTAGTTACAACCTTGTAGTCCTATCGGTGCAGGTTCAATTATCAAGCTTATTTATTACTTTCAATAAAAGCTTGACACTTGACATTAAGCACAGTTCTACAATTACTCTCTTTAGGCAGGAATCAACAAGCCAGGGCATGTGTTGGTGCTTAAGCTTGTGTAATGAATGTGATCATAATGGACATGCAGCACTTTGGCGGAGAGGTTCTTTACTGCCTGAGCGACCTCTCCCTTATAGTTCCCCTCTGTTTTAAATGCCACTTGCAAATGCTTTCTAGGCCAACTTAAAAATCCATTTCCCACTTCACTTCCCCATTGGAAGCCCATTCGTCTTGCTGGTATTCCTGTGTTTTGCGTATCGATTTGCTGCTTTGATCTCATGTGGCGAGGTAGAGGCTGAAGGGGACCTTCAGAGGAGACCAGACTATTGGAAATCTCTCCGGCCTCTTATGCTCTGCTTTTCTATGTTTACAGCCAGTGTGATGTCATGAGTATTTGTATGTATTTTATGGAAAGTGAAGTTCTACCAAACGTATGCTACTTACATTTCTATTCACAGTGAAACCTAGAATATTGACATAGTAACACCATTTAATTGTTCAATTTTGACAATAAATAGATGTTCATATGAGCCAATTTAGAGCATTTAGATCTTCATATGAGCAAATTTTTATGAATACTGGAATCAAAACCTTTTAATTTATTGTATTTAGTTATTAAAACGATGGGATCATGTTTTATCAAAATGTTTTAAATGTAAACCCAATGAAATCACTTAATATGCATGCATTGATTGATTGATTGACTTATTAATGATATACAATAATAATAATAATAATAATAATAATAATAATAATAATAATAATAATAATAGTAATAATAATAATAATTATTATTATTATTAGTAGTAGTAGTAGTAGTAGTAGTAGTAGTAGTATTATCAATATCATTATTATTATATTAATGGTAATAATCTTAATTAACTTAATTAATAGATTGTTTTCATTCTAAGAATGCTTAGGTGATGTTTAATTTACAAAAATTAAAGTTCTTAATTATTATAGGAGATTATTAATGAAATATGGAGGTTATTTTAGTACAGATAAAATATATTACAGTGCTTCCCACACATAGACTGTACTTGGGCGGGCCGCCCAGGTATATTACGGCCGCACAAGTATATTCTGTGATGTTTTTTTTTTGTTTGTTTATTTGTTTGTTTGTTTTTACTATTATTAACATCCTTTAACACTTTTTTTTGTATCTGCCCAATATAACCAAACATCTGCGATCGTTTAAGTAGTGGAAAGTCTTCTCTCGTTTACCCATTTTGTTCTGTGAGAGCCAGACCAGTCAGCACTCCCACAGACACTCCCACATCTTTACCGACCCACAGAGTAGTGCTTTTTTGGGACTTAAAAAGTTCGTCCTTAAAAAGGTTTCTAAATCTCCTCAACTTTTGCTTTCGCTTTCGCTTTCGCTTTCTAAAGCTTGTGTGTGTTTTTGCATTCCTCTTTTATCAATGACTGCGCTTGGCTTCACAGCTGACAGCGCGCACAGCCGTAAGACAGAGAGAAAAAGTAAATAACAGATTCTTTAATCTAAACGATTCAGAAAAATATTACTATATACTCGGAGTGGACGAAATTAACTAAACTGGCTAAGTTTAGTATTAGTAATGTAAGTATTTACCTTATTTAAATAATCTACAAGTTTTAATCTTGTAGTTATGATCATTTTTAGAGACATTGTCTGTCTTTTTTCCTTTTTCTGTCATTTATTTCTCTTTTGCTGATTATTTTATTAATTTAATGATGTTAATATATTAGGCTATTTTATAAACATATCTAAAATGCTTTGGCATTCAAGTTTGCTTTAAACTTGAAAATGAGAGAGAATCCGATTTTACACTATCAGTATGTGCATATGGCTCCTGAATAGCATATATATATTTTTTTTTTATTTATTGATTTTTTAACTTTAACTTATTAAAAAGAAACCAATTGAACCAATTGAAAAGTGTATAACAGTGTCATAATAAATAAAATTACTGTTAAAAATTTAATTGTTTTGTTTGTCGCATGGGCGCCACGGTGGCTGAGTGGTTAGCACGTTCGCCTCACAGCAAGAAGGTCGCTGGTTCGATCCCCGGCTGGGCCAGTTGGCATTTCTGTGTGGAGTTTGCATGTTCTCCCCGTGGTTGCGTGGGTTTCCTCCGGGTGCTCCGGTTTCCCCCACAGTCCAAAGACATGCGGTACAGGTGAATTGGGTAAGCTAAATGGTCCGTAGTGTATGTGAGTGAATGACAATGTGTGGATGTGTTTCCCAGAGATGGGTTGTGGCTGGAAGGGCATCCGCTGCGTAAAACAAATGCTGGATAAGTTGGCGGTTAATTCCGCGGTGGCGACCCCGGATTAATAAAGGGACTAAGCCGAAAAGAAAATGAATGAATGAATGAATGTTTGTCGCATATGTGATGTGGGTAACTATGTGATGTGGGTAAATGGTGCATTTCAATCCGTCTACCACCACAAGTATATATATTTCAAACTTGTGGGAAGCACTGCATTACATTAAAGACTGGTATAATACATTTATACTCTTTGTTTCTATGAAGAAGCAATAGTGTGTACATGTGTGTGTCATCAAACCTAAATGTACAATCTGTAGCAAATAGATTCAAGAATACTTTTCACCAAGACATACAATTACTTCAGAAAATCATGTTCAATGTGTGAAGCCACGATATTGTACAATAGCTCAAGATATTGTACAACTAATCTTGATTACTGTTAAACAATGACTAGCTTCAAAGCAACTAAGCATTAGGCTATAGCACCAGCCAGACATGCTGACCTGTGTAACAAACCTCGGCCTATGACGACCTCCTTTCACAGCCGTCTATCATATTCCTACAGAAACGCTGATGCCTTGTCACACATATATCAGGCTGCATATTCTGGAATCATTCAGCATCAGATGACGGAGCTGACAACGTACATATGAGCGCCTCGACGAGGACAGGAGAAGAACTGTACAGTAAACACACTGCGAATAAGAGTGACTGGGCAAAGGGCGACGCGTCAACCATATAAAGAAAGAACATACCCTGACAGGTGCCAGGAGCCCAAAGGATCGATATATCTATGTTCAGCTAACAAGCGGTTATATTTAGCCTCCAGACAAGTGTCAAAGCATGACTGCGTGGGCTAACACCTGCAAAGAAACTTGAGCTTCTGCTTCTCTGTCGTCTCCTTCTCACCTAGCAGGAGTGAGGATAGACCTGTCGCTGTATGGAGTGTTTGGTGCTGAGAAAATCCAGGGAAACGACACTTGGACTTAGTAAAACAGTCACAATTGATTTCACGGATTTTTGATTAAAGCGCAAAGAACATAATGACTCTTGTGTTCTTCAAGGGGCCTGTACAGGGTGCCAAATCACATTTTCACAAAGATATATATATACACAAAGATGCCATATACAGTACTTTTTTTTCAGGAAAAATGAGGATCATCAAAAACTGTGTTGATTATGACACTGTTACAAAAAAACGTAGAGGTCACACATTTTTAGAATAGTTGTTTCTAGTTTATGTTTATGTGTGCAACTAGTTTATTTTTACTATAAAAAATCTGTAAATCTATTGACTTAACTGTACAGTATGTGCAGTATGTAAGTTTGATACTCAGTGGTTGAACTAGGTATTGCACTCCTGGTTCAAAACACATGCAAGTGCAGGTTGCCAGATTGATGACATCAACAGTAGCGAGTCTGACTGTCGAGCCTAAAAGCTGATTTAAGGCTGATTTAAATTGTGTTCTATATAAAAGAAATGGCACATGATAGATGAAATAGGTTTCATATTAAAGGTAGGGCTGGGTATCGAGTTCGATACTTTTTAAGCACCGACCGAATCCGCTCAATACTATTGAGTATCGAAAAAATCATTTTCATTCGATACCAAATTTCAATACCCAGGGGTATAATCTTGTCAACGTCAGTGAGCTAGAAAACTTGCGGCATCCTAAAAGTGCCCGGATCAAATTCTGGTGATTGGCTGCTGCGAGGCTGTCTCAATAGTTTACGGCAGTTATGCACACTCGCCCAGAGCTTGTGAAATGTGAGGCTGTAATGCGTACACTACACTTTAAAACATAGCATAAATTTAACGCAAACGATGTTTAAGCGATCAAAAATATGGCTACATTATGCAAAGATTGACGGCAACAGTGTGCAATACAATATCTGTAAAAAAGTTATCGTGACCAAGACTGGCAACACGTCAAATTTGATAAAACACCTCACAGTACACGGAATTCATTTACGAACAGAAAGTTGCTCCGTGTTTGACTGCAAGAAGATCACGCAGGCGCAGTCATCATCATCATCATCATCATCATCATCATCATCATCATCCTCTCATCCTCTCATCCTATCATTCCTGACTCTCAACAATGTGCCCAGCACAAGCGTCATCCTCCGTGACTGATGAGGATAACTGCGCGATGGCTGGGGCTCCGAAATGTAAACAGACATACAAGATCCATTAACTTCTAGCACTTCTTGCTTGTGTACCGTTAAAGTTAAGTTTGTGCGGGGTAAATTTATGTATCAGATTTTGATTCAGTGATGTGTACATTTCTACGCAAGTGAGAGCAATGCGTTTTGTCCCTAGGGATTTGCCGTAGCTGGGTTTTATGAGCATGCGCACAGGAACTGCAGGTACTGAAGTGTGAGGGAAAACTGTTCAGAATAAATTAAGTGTGGAAGAGTTCAGTAGCCTCCGTTTGTTGTTTTGCATGATTCAGTGTTTAAGCTGACCCTGTACAAACGCTCGGTTGCATTTATTAATCGTTTTTTGGACCTAACGTACGCTGTGTAACGTTATGTACTGTTTCGATGGCTTTAGATACCTAGCTAAGTTAACACTGAAATGCTTTGAGGTTAACAGTAAATGATGAAGTTTACATTAAACTTATCTTATTTAAATGTCCACCCTAATGTTGTTCCAAACCCATAAGATCTTTGTTTATCTTCAGAACACAAATAAAGATAATTTGGATTTAATCCAAGAGCTTTCTGATCCTCCCATAGATTTACTGGATATGCATTTTTCAATGCACAGAAAGGAACCAAAAACAGTCTAAATACGTCCATGTGATATAAGTGGTTCAATCATAATTATATGAAGCTGCGAGAACACTTCTGTGCGCAAAGTAAACAAAAATAACTTTATTCAATGATTTATCTATGTGAGGATCAGAAAGCTCTTAGATTAAATCCACATATCTTCATTTGTAGACAATTAATGACAGAATTTCAATTTTTGGGTGAACTAAACCTTTAAGCAGCAGTAAGCCTCACAAATACTTAAAATTTATGAAAACTGTTTGCACTAATATATTGTGTTACCTACACTTTGTTTATTTTGTGCTTTTGTTGCTTTGTTTATTGGTCTTCAAAGATAAGCCTGCTGTGAAAAGTGTCACAACCATCCTGAAAAAAATAAAACCAAAGTTTATCTGAGATTATGTTATGTCATCTTGTCTAAATATATTTCTTAAAATAAAAGTATCGAAAAAAGTATCGTTCGGAACCGGTATCGAATTCAGGGTATCAGTATCGAAAATTTTGGAACAATACCCAGCCCTAATTAAAGTACGTTTTTATCCTAACCAACACCTGAAATTTCTATTTTAGAAACGGCTTCTATTTCTTGCAGCTTCATTTCATTCATGTCATCCCAAAAATAAAATTATCACCACCCAATAAAACGAACCTGAATTGTACTTCTTTTGTAAAACGATATTCTATCTACATGTGAGTGAGAATATCAAGTAACCAGAGGACTTTTTCTTTGATCCGACTCCTTCTATACTTCTATTATCACTGGTTGTTGTGCATTTCTTTTTTTCAAATATGCTATATGATGGAGCAGATTTCATGAGAGACATAGTAATCAAACACATTTCATTTATTTATTTTATTTTTAAAAAAGAACTTGCCTTAAAGTCACACAAAGAAATGCTAAAATCTCACTGCACTCCCGATCCACACCTCTCATATTGCCTGGTGTGTGCGTCTGTGTCCATGCAGGTGTGCGCATTTGTAGGATCGTCTGTGTATTGTACTCATGTATACGTCTGCACTGTAGCTTCAGGTGCATTAGTCTGATCGCAGCGGTAATCATCCCATTTGCACAAAGAGAAGTGAATAATTACACCGATATCTCTTATTCTCTCATCAGAGGGGCTGATGCTCAGGCTGCCAGTGCTTTCAAAGCATTCTTCTTTATTAGAGAGGGAGAATTCAGCATAATTATCCTGTATTAAGCAGTGAACGATTTCAGGCTACAAGCAAAGAGGCTTTACTGACACGGTACATTAATTAGGCTGTGCAGATTTTTTTTGTTGTTGTTCTTTTTTTCCCGGTCTCTGTTCTGGCAAACCAGGTGCAGTTGGTAATAAGAGGACGTGCCCGTAAAACATGGTCAGCAAGTGAGATTATTGTGTGCACAACAAGGAATCCACTTATGATTAATCCACATACTGTAGCTGATGCATCCCTCCTTCAGCTGCATTGCATCTTACATATAATGCTGCGTCACGTTCATTGCGCAGGTCTCATATTCTACATGAGAGAGGGACTATGTGTGTGTGTTTGCATGAAAATAAGCGTATATAATCATTTGGTAGAACTCCAGCTCCTGTGTGCCAGAGGCAGTGCTGGCGTGGTGGTGTGTGACTAACCGGGACGGGGGGTTGGCAAAGGGGGAAATGTATGTCAGCTGGGCTGTTTGCTGCTTCCTGCTCGGCATGGAATCCGCCTGGCCAGGGGTACAGTCTTGAGTTAAAGAAGATGACTTCATGATTCAGCCCTGAATAACGCATGTGTTACTATTGAGGAGATCATTTTAACTAAGAGATTAGATTTACATAATCTTAACTGGGCAACGGTGTGTATATTTTTTTCAGTAATAAAAGGTTTTTCCTATTCCAGATTAATATTCAGAAACAGTTATTGAGACAATCAGAGAACATCTAATGCATAAGGCGCACAAATTTGGAATAGTTTCAACATCATGCTTTTCTTGGACGGGCTGCTCAAGATTTACATGAGATGCAACACTGTTATGAGGACAGGCTCCCTCAGGGGCATAGAATTAGCATGGACAGAGAGGACATGACCTCACCAAAATCCACTGACTATTGATATGTCCCCATCAATCATTTAATTCACTTAAAAAAAAAATTAAAAAGCACTGTCAACATTAGCCTGGACATGCAGAAAAGGTTAAATCCTGTTCTCTCCTTGAGTCTCACTGCCCCCAAACACATATGAACATTGTGATTGGCTGCGCCTTTCCCTGCTGTTACAGTATGTGATAGGCTGTAGCTATGTGCAAATACAAGTGGTGACAAAACTGCGAAGGAATTTTCCCATGCAAGAATAAGGTGTGTGAGGTGGGGGACACACGCAAGTGAGGATGGCTGAATGCCTAATGTATAATGTGCACATATTTTGGAAACACTTGGAGATTCAAAGTCATAATATGATTGGACGAAATGTACATCATTTACATGATCAAGAGAACAAACTAGCATAGGCTCATTCTGAAAACGTAGCCCTATATTTGTTTCTGGAGATCGCAAATTATGTTGCCAGAGCTACATATGGCTGCATTTCATCTTTAAAATGAACGTTACGGGGCGGTTTGACGCCATTTCTTTTCTCGCTTACCTCCGTATGGATGGCTTTTCCGCTGTTATCAGTTTGCCTGGTAGCTCGAAATGTATGTCGGCGGACTAGAGACGGAAAGCAGAGTTGACCACGACAAAAGGGTTCGAGTGTGATGAAGAAAGGTTCCAGAAAGCAGGTAAGACAAAAGTTAAAAAATAAAATAAGTAAATAATGTGGTGAAATCTGAAAACATGGTAAAAATCAGGTGGCTTTTCTTTTTCTGGATTGCTTTTTAAAACACTGTCGGTGGATTTAGGGGAGGGGGTGGGCAAGTCAATCAGTGCTTTTTAAAACACGATAGGTTGTGTTTTTAGGGTAGAGGAGGGTGGGTGTGATCAGTCAGTTGGTCAGTGAGTCAGTCGACAGCAGCCTCTGTTGGATTTAAATGAGAACAGCAGGTGCGAATGGCACTCATGAGAGAAATTTAAGATCTGAAAAAGCGTACACAGCGGCCTCTGGTGGAATCACGAAAAAAAAAAAAAAACAGCAAAACAACTTAGATACTGGGACATATTTTGCTCACTCCAGAAATGTATGTAGGGGTACGTAATCAGAATGAACCTGGGTTGGAACAAACTCACGAGAACAAACTGGGTTTTTTTTTATGTCAACTTATTATGATTAAATAACTCCTGGATTTCAAAAGGCATAGCCAGTTTTAAATGATCGAGATTAATAATTCTTAGCCATTCTATTCCATGCCAATCCAGCCGTTTCAGCATGGATATGGTTTGTAATAATGCCACACCATACTAGCCACATACATGTGGAAATACAACTGGAACCATACCTGAATGTTCTTGGAACTATTCAGTCCAACAGTGGAAGCAGCTTATGTGGACTTTATAGAAAAAAATAATAATAATAAGCAAGCAAGTAAGTGTGTGTATGTGTGTATAAGACAAATTAAGACAAAAACATGGACACGGACATGAACATTATAAAAGTATTACAGACATATGTTGACTTATGAAGACATTGCCAGTGTCAATTTTTTTATTTATTATTGCTTTTAGAATATAAAACTGCACAGTTTCTTTTAAGGGTTGGTTTTACAAACTGGAAAATACAATTTGAACACTATAAAAAAAATGGAAACCTACGGAATATCCCCACAATGTCTGTGCGTGCACGCATACATGTGTACATGTGTGTGTGCGACTGTCTATAAACTGCTTATATTTCTGTCTTCTTCATGACAGTGAAGAGATTGTGTATGCAGGTTTCTGAATCTGCATTTGAGCGCATATAGTTTGAAAGTGTCACCGTGTTGCTGTGCTTCAGTGAGAAACAATTGGATTGCCCCATGAACCTGGCTGTCCACCTCAGCTTTTCCACGGCCTTGATGATAAATAAAAAAGGAGCTTTTTTTCCACCGAATCAGCATGGCTGTAATTGCATGCGACAAAAATGGATTTCCTGCCACTCTTTGGCTTTATGAAGAGGCTCTGGGAATCCTGTCCAGGTTTTTTCCTCTCCTCGCAATACTGTGTGTCCATACACCACCATGAATCTCTATGGGCGGCCTGCTCAGGCTGCCGTGGACCTGATCAATCCGAATGGTCTTCGTAATTATTATCACTAAACACAGTACAAAACACCCATCTAATCAGGCACAGTCCCACACACACACATATACAGAGAAAGTAAAGTGAGCTGAAAGGCTGAAATTACACACTGGCAGCTCTACATGTAAAGTGTCCAATAAAAACTTGAATAATAGTTATTCAATAATAACTCTGTTAGCTCTTGTGTGCAGACTGAGCACACCATGTCTGCCAATAATTTGTTTCCTTTGGACAGGTTGTAATGTAATAAGTTGCTAAATTAATGCAAGCCTTACCTTTCTTGGATCGGAGTGCTGTTGAGCACAGCTATTATTAAGAAGCATTATAACATTAGAAAAGCGACCAGGTAAAACAATGAGATCAAGCAAGTTAAAAGCCAAGAGAACATCATTTATCGAGGTAATGTTAAAGACATTCGGCTAGTGATAACTAGTACTGACCACCTAACAAGTAGGTCCCAGATAATGCTGATAATTCTGATAAATACAGGTGGATTTTAGTTGTAAAAAAAGAATAAGTAACTGGCCTTATACCTATTACAGCAACTAAAATTACATATTATATCAATATATAAACTCAATTGTAACAGCACACAATTAGTGCATCAATAACTACACTGACTTAAGTATGAAAATTATTAGGTTTCACTAAAATTAATCGTAAGAGTCATTCTCATGAGAAACAGAGAATCTATCAACGATTATAGATCATCGAACTATAATGAATAAACTAGGTTTACAGTTAACAAACCAAACTAATTCAACTTATTAATAATAATAATAATAATAATAATTACCTACATTTATACTGTATAGTGCTTTTCTGTACACTCAAAGCACTTTACATTTTACTAAACATTCTCTGTTAATTCAGGGTTTTGATCCAGTTTATGATTAAGCTCAGAGCACATACACCAATTGGTAACACATGCACCAAACAGCCAATCGCGTGAAACAAAAAGTGTCTGTTTGAATCCCTTCCCAAGAGAAAACCAATGCAATTGACCTCTCTCATTCATTCATTTTCCTTTGGCTTTGTTCCTTTATTTATCATGGGTCACCACAGCAGAATGAACCTCCAACTTCATTCATTCATTCATTTTCTTGTCGGTTTAGTCCCTTTATTAATCCGGGGTCCCCCAGCGGAATGAACCGCCAACTTATCCAGCATTTAGTTTTTTATGCAGCGGATGCCCTTCCAGCCGCAACCCATCTCTGGGAAACATCCATACATTCTCATTCACACACATACACTACGGACAATTTAGCTTACGCAGTTCACCTTTACCGCATATCTTTGGACTTGTGGGGGAAACCGGAGCACCCGGAGGAAACCCACGCAACCACGGGGAGAACATGCAAACTCCACACAGAAACGCCAACTGACCCAGCCGAGGCTCGAACCAGCGACCTTCTTGCTGTGAGGCGAACGTGCTACTCACTACGCCACCGTGGTGCCCAACCACCAACTTATCCAGCATATGTTTTACACAGCGGGTGCCCCTCCAGTCGCTAAAAGTCGCCAATTTAGCTTATTTAATTCACCTACTATATAGCACAGGTCTTTCGACTGTGGGGGAAACCAACACTAACATGGAGAGAACATGCAAGCTCCACACAGAAATGCCAAATGGCCCAGCCGGGACTTAAACCAGCGACCTTCTTGCTGTGAGGCGATAGTGCTAACCACTGAGCCACCATGCCATCCCAATTGACCTCTCTGTTGAAGATTAAGATATATATTTTTAAATGTTATGAATGCAAATGCATGAACAAGACAAGAATAAAACTAAGACAGGAAGAAAATATCTCACCATTTAAATCCAAGTGAATTATCTGGATTTAAATCATTTATGCAAGTTCACAAAGAGCTAACATGAAAATATGGAAGCTTAGTCATTTGAATGCTTTTTATATTAAAGCTTGTATGAACATATCTATATATTCATAGAGCTTATCGTGCAGGGTAGGTTTGCCATCTACAACCCACATTAAACTCTTCTCCCGAGCAGATTAGTCTTGTAGCATTAAGCAAGCTGTTTGAACCTCCCAAAGGACTTATTTTTGCATCACACAAGTTTGCTGTTAAATTTCACTTGAAGTTTATATTATAGAAACTTGCATAACATTGCCAAATCACTGATTCATTGAGGAATGTGACGATATGGTCGATATGTGTGTTGCTCCTTAAAAATTGTTTGTCCAGAGATCAGAATACAATGGCCTGGTCACGCTTTTGATTCAGTAAAAATACTGGCATGTTTGTTTGTTGTTGTTGTTTTGTTTGTTTTTTGTGACTACTTAATTATATTGTTCCATTTGCCTTGACAAAATAAAGTTTTTTTTTAAAGAATTTAATGTAATTTTGTTTATTTGCAAAAGTCATAGGGAAAAACATTGCAAACATTTGTGTTCTCGTGCAACGTCATCAACCAAGAAAGTTTAATTGAAATGCTCAAGAATGCTAGTGCAGAGGAAGTTTGAAAGAACCTTTTAAAGATGATGTGTTCTTGACATCAAAGATGCATGGAATGGACACTTGAGCACAGTACTCGCTTGGAAACCTAAAAGGAGTTAAGTGTCAAGTTATGTTCTGGGGCCTGTTTCAGTAAGGAGGTTCAACCAACTCGGAGTTTAAACTTGAACTCTGAGTTGACTTATCGAGAGATTAAAAACTCAAAGTTTTCAGTTTCAGAATAGCTGATCTGAGTTAAGTCAATCAACTTTGAGTAGACCAACTCCGAGTTAAGCACGCACACCTGTATTAAATTACATAAAATAGGCTACTGCATAGTTTCTACGACAAATTTGACAAAACAAGAATGCATATAACTTTAACTCAATGTTCAGTGGAAATGTTTAATTTAAGGTTCTCACTTTTACACACGTTGATCAGTTTAAGATAACACTTCTAAAGTAGAGTTTTTGATAGATTTAAAAGTGCACTTGTGTGTCTGCCTTTATTATTGATCAAGTGGTGGAGGTTGATATGACATTTAGAATGTCAGCAGTAATAAACAATATTTTTTTGGAATGAGTTACAATCCCATTAATCTAGTTACAGTACATGTTATTGTCGAAGGTCAGTGAATTTAAGCTAATTATTTATTAAAAAAGGACACGCCATTATCGTACCTGACTTTGTTCTTTGTGTGACTTAAATGTAGGCAACAGCTATGTTTCCATTCAAAAATGCTAGTTAAATGTATGTGCCAAACTGGAATATCATATAAAAGATGTGTGAATAAAGCAGCGTTTCCATCCAATGAATCAAAGAGAACAAAATCGTAACTTTCTGAATAACTGGCACCAAATATCAACAATAAAAAAAAAGAATTTACTGCGGTAGAAGAAGCTGCGTGAATCTTTTCTTTATTTAATAAATGACTTCTACCTCAAAGGACAATGCTGACATTGGAGACCAACAGAAGACCAACAGAAACTCAGAGTTTAGAGGATAAAACCTGCCCCTGACCAGGTTAGGTTCACAGTTATCACGGTAACTGACTCTGACTTAAACAGGCTTGACTTGCCGTGCTTTCTCGAGTTTGACAAACCTGCCATTTTGAAATGGAAAACCCAGAGTTCCTCTCATTTCAGGGTAATTATGCCCCTTGTATTTATACCTCTGTATTTGTTTAGTTCCTGGTCTGGTCTCAAACATCTTTCCAAACGTCATTCCTGAAGAACCCCTACATGTGTATGTTCCAGTGCTTGCAGTAAGTGTTTTTGTAATACGTGTCTTCTTGTTAACTCCTGCGATTCCAGTGTGGTTGTGAGAGAAAGAACATGACAGAAGACCAGACCAAAACAAAATTTGTGGAGTTGTTTACCCCATTTTTTTTTTATAGTCTTTTTTCGCCCCAGTGTTTTTGTTTTTTTTTCCAATCCCCTTATGTTTCCTGTGAACCCAGTCTATCACCCGAAGTTTATTCTTCTCCTGTTGGAGCAGGGGGAGATCAGCCTTGAGGACCATATGTTACTGCACTTAAAGGTAGCGAATAACACCCGATATACAGATGACGTGTTCTACAGTTTCTATTACATGAGCCTTAACACCACATGCCGAGCACGGTTGTCCAAAAATGGTTCTCAAGGCACCTTCCTCCTGATGAGGAATGGATCAGCATTCACCATCTATGAGGAGGAAGACCTCGCCAGTGCCACTCCAGACCCAGTGACTAACCCAACACCCATCTGCAGGGAGCGCATGCCAGAGCCCTCCACAGATGGAGAGCCATCGCCAGCGAGAGCGACAGAGCGGAATACCACTGAGCAGGAGGAGCTCAACTATTCGTCTGACCAGTTGTGTGAGCCAGTAACATTGTTCATCGTGAAAGTGCTGCTGGATATTGTCGGACCGGGTGAGTCCGCCCACCTCACCACTGCTGATGGTGAGCTGTCCCAGCACCCCGAACTGCTGCTCATAGACTTTTGGAATGAAGTCAAGCCCCTTCTGCTGTTTTCAGACAGCAAAGATGTTACTCGGCATTCACAGTTTCCAGACAGTAGCCCCCTTGATTCAAGAAGATGTTAGCTGCAGGGTTATGAGCAGCACCCTACCCAACCCACCCTTTCCTTCTCCACATCAGATAGAAGCTTCAACAGCCAATCTGTCAGCTCCAGCGTCATAGCAGTCAGTCAGTCCCCCAGCTCGCCGTCAAGCTATAGAGTGGGAGCACCCTTTGAGATGCTGCCTGCCTGCTCCACCTTCTGGAAAGTGTCTCCCAGTGTCAGCTCCTTAAACCTCCGAGCTGAGAACTCTGTCTCGGCCCTCTGACCTTACGACTCCACGTTGGCTCTCTCCTCTCTCGGCTGTCAGCCCACTCGCTCCGCCAGGCTCCCTCGTTCCTCTGGCTCTGCCTTGGTCAGTCATCGCCCTTCCTATTCCTCTGGACTTCACTGCTTTGGCTGCGCCTCGTCACTCCGTCCTGCTGGCTACGTTGAGCTCCTCCCTCCCTCCAGCATCTCCTCGGTCCTCTATCGCTCTGGCTCCGCTCTGGGCTTCCGGTCTCCCTTGGTCAGCCCCCTGGAGTCGGCATCCACCCCTCCTCCATGGCTCCTCCCTACCTTGACTCCACCCTGGGTCGTCCGCCTGGCTGTGTCCTGGGTCCATTGACTCCTGCTCCAGCGTCCTTCCTTGTTCGTCCCTCCCATGTCTGCTTCTGCAAAGGGAAGGGGTAATCTTATGTTCTGATGTTCCTGTGTTTGTTGTGTCATGTGACTTCCCTGCGTGTTGTTTCATGTGCTCCTGTGATTATCATGAGCTCCTTTGTTCGGTTTTCCTGCCTGTATTCTTCCCCTGTGTGTTATCAGAGTTATTATGCCCCTTGTATTTATACCCCTGCGTTTGTTTAGTTCCTGGTCTGGTCGCAGTTGTCATTCTGAACGTCATTCCTGAAGAACCCTGTCCTCCTACGCGTGTATGACCCAGTGCTTGTAGTGAGCGGCTTTGTAAATAAATATGTGTTTTTTTGTTAAATCCTGCGATTCTTCTGTTACTGAGAGTGAGCCTAAAATGTGACAGGAGGGAAGTGTAGCACTTTTTAATTCATAATAATTTACATTTCATAGATAATGGTAGCTCAGGAATGTTTAACAACAAGAGTTCAACAATGAGTCAGTAAAGTAAACTGAATTATCCTGAGTCCTGACTTATCAGAGTCCTGGTGAAAGTAAACATTCACATACAAATTGTAATATTGGTGTAAATACAAGACATTTATTTGCTGAAATTTACATTAAAATTACTTTAATGTGATTGTTACGTTGCATGGGCAATAGCCAAAAATACATTGTTTGGGTTATTTTTCTTTTCTTTTTTGCCAAAATAGTTAGAATTTTAAATAAAAATCATGTTTTATACTTTCTTGAAGTCAATTTCCTACCATAGATATATCAAAAATATTCTCAGCACTTTTTATTTGTTTGTTTTTAACCCTCAGAATACAGATTTCAAATAGTTTTGAATAGTTTGAATCTTGGGCAAACATTACCCTGTCCTATCAAACCACAGATCACAGCATCTCTGTTTTCTCACCATCTTCTAAATTGTCCTTTCAAGGTAACCTATAGCAAGATTGGTCTCCACTCTGAATATTTGAATTTGAGAAACACTCAATATTTCTGCATCTCACAATATTTAGGTTTTTCCAGGATAAATGTTTTAAATTAATTTTATCCCGTGTAAATATACTTGGGACAATCTTGTTGGAGGACTGAATCACATCTATATGATTAGTGCCTGGGATGGTTCAAAATGACTTGCTGTGGAATCACACAGGTAGATGATTTCTTTAGCATGAGTGTCAATGGTGTTTTCCTCTGATTGGCGAGTTAGATAAAAAGGAGGGGGTAGAGCTGCTGGCCAGGCGTGTCTGATTGGTAGCTTATAAACATGGTCTGCTGATTTGCCTGATTGGTTTGATGATGCCCAGGGCCACAAAGCTGAATCATGTTGTCTATGAATGGGGCTCACTGCAGAGGTTTCGATTGGCTATTAGGATTATATGCTGTCTGTTTCTCATAAAACAACTCTTTGATTCAGCGAGAATGCTACTAAAAAGATATTGATGTATTTGGTTCGCTTTGTTTTCTGTCTTTAATAGGTTTTTTAATTGACTGCTTGCTGTGTGCTTTTAACTCCATGACCCTCTATGCAACTTTAGTATCATTCTGCCAGAAAAAAAAAACAATCAAAAAGAAGATTTCTAAACTGTTTCTTCTTTTGCTTCAGATCACACACTTAAACATTTCTTCCAGGACCAAATTGTGTTGACTTTCTCATGCAAATTAAATATCTGAATACTCTTTCTGTACAATAACTATTGTTTGATTTATCAATTTATTTCACCAAGCATATTTTAGAAGAACTCTCTCCAATGCTTTGACCCATCAACCTAGAATTAGTCATCCTGGTTTATCTGTTCCAAAAGTGAACGCTTTTCTTTTGACGTCACCCCTTTTTGTTTGCCCCTACAAAGAGTCTATAAACATTAATCTTTTATCAGTTTAGAGCATCTTGTGGTGAATTATGCAATGTGCAGTCCAATTCTCCCCAGGCGGCTTCACCTTGCCTGAATGGATGACATCCCAAACTGGCTCCGCTTGTCATCAGAAGCAAAAAGCTCTGTGCGTGCTCAAGTTATTCATCTCGGTTCACGGACCACTCTAATGACATTGAGAAAGCAGTCTTTTTAATCACAACACCTTTGTTTTAAGGGCTGTTTATAGACAGGTGGTAATAAGAAATAAACTGCTCCTATTATGATAACTTTAAGAGTTTAAGAGGTTTACTTTGTTTAAGAGTATGTTCAACTCTCTTTTTTTTCATTGCTTACAACGACTCATTGGATATAAACAGTGCTTTTTTTCACAAACACTTTATGCCATGTTCCAGTTTTACGCATACAGTATCTAATTTGCATCTTTGAATGGAAACAGAGTTGATAGTTCCTGAATCTACATGATCATAAAACTGAAAATTCTAAACAGTTATCATCTGTAACAATCTATTACGAATACATTTAACAAATGATTCATCCAAGCACACCATTGTAAGAAACTCTCCTGGAGATCTTTCCACCTGCTGCCATCAGACAACATTGCTTCCTTGTCTTCTTCCTCATCCTGCTGTGCTCATAACCTCAGACTGTTGCCCTCACCAGGAGTGACTTGGATGTGTTTGTTTTCCTTATTCGTGAACCCAGTTAAACCGACTCACGCAAAAACACACTTCATGCCTCTTTTCAAAGAATATATAGTAGTGAATGTTTGAAATGGATGAAAAAAAGACAAGACAAGAATGGCAAGTTAAGAAATACACATTGCCTGACAAGTCTTGTCGTCGATCTCAGTTGTAAGAACAAATAATAACTTGACTTCTAGTTAATCATTTGGAAAAATGGCAGAAGGTAGATTTTTCAGATGAATCATCTGTTGAACTGCATCCCAATCATCGCAACTACTGCAGAAGACCTATTGGAACGCACATGGACCCAAGATTCTCACAGAAATCCATCACCTTTGGTGAAAGAAAAATTATGGTTTGGGGTTACATTCAGCGTGGACGCGTGCGAGGGATCTGCAGAGAGGATGGCAACATCAACAGCCTGTGGTATCATTACAAACCACAGGAGAGGGTAAACCCTTCAGCAGGAAAGCACTCTCTCATACTTTAGCCTCCACATCCAAGTTCCTGAAAGCAAAGAAGATCAAGGTGCTCCAGGATTGGCCAGCCCAGTCACCAGACATGAACATTGAGCATGTCTGAGGTAAGAAGAAGATGGCATTGAAGATGAACCCAAAGACTCTTGATGAACTCTGGGAGTCCTGCAAGTACACTTTCTTTGCCATTCCAGATTGCTTTATTAATAAGCTATTTGAGTTACTGCAGAGATGTATGGATGCAGTTGTCCAAGCTCATAGGAGTCATAAACAATAATAATTATTTTTCGACTGCACAAAGACTTTATATTCTATACTGTACATTATTTATGTTAAATGACAAGACTTTTGTCTAAGCAAAGTCAGACCTTACTGTCCTAATTAAGTCATTAAAAATCAAGGCATGATCAAGACTTATTTTGCTAAAGTACAGTAAGCATAAATCTAGAGCAAAATATTCATAAAAATATAATCTAGAGCCATATAATCATATAAGCCACTTCTGATACCAAATGATAAACAAGAAATCAAATTATTATTTGTTGTTCCTAAAGCTTGGATAAGTGACAAGACTTTTGTCAGGTGGTGTACTGTATATGTATTATGAACACTTGTAACTTATACTTTTAAAATATCCACCATCCCTGTCTTTAAATATTATAGTATATTATATATTATAGTATAAATAAATATTATAGTATTATAGTATAAATATTATATTTTTGAACACTTTCACATTTTCATGGTAGCTTCTTTTATTTATAATGAAGTCCTCTGCATTTAGTGGATTGTGCTTAATACAGAAAATAATAAATATTACTGTATGTAGGTTCTACCTCAGATTATAAAAAGTATAGAAATTGTATTATATTTAAAAAATAATAATAATCATCGAATTTGGAGTAGTAGTGGCCAATATTTCAAAATATTTGGTATCAGATTGGTATCTGTATTAGCCAATAAAAATGGTATCAGTGCATCTAATACCTAGCATTTTCAGTGCCCATCTTTCACTGAATTTCCAAATAAACAGCAAATAACAGTAGTTTTTTTAATGCCAGAAGAGTTTACACTGGTGCAAGCTGTTAGTAAATCTGGCCCCTGATCTTCATTTCTCCATGCACTGTGCCTCTGGACAACTCCTTAATTTGCCTTGGACTGCTGCATTAAAGCAGTAAAACCCCGATATCATCTACACAATTTCGCTCAGCTATATCTCAACCTGATTTCTTCAATGAACAGGCCCATTTCCATTAAGAGCTTCGTGAATTGCAGACCAGCTTGTCCTTAGATAAAATGTCAACAGCCGTAAACCAAAAGCACAGGTCACAGTCAAATAACCTTACACAGAGATATGAGAAATGATCAAATTTACAAAAGCATTAAAAAAAGTTATTTTGGAAATATCCCCTTGAGATGGAAGTAGATATAGAAATGTGAGAGTTGTAAAAGCTTGTGTTTTCAAGGTTAAGGAAGTGCACACATGCAGCAAAACAGCAGTGTCCTGTGAATTAGCTTTGGCTGACTGGTCCTGTTTAAGATCTGTTGTTAATTAAAGGTGTGGAAGGGTTTCTGTACAGCCTCTCACCGCATCCATCACTCATCCAACACCAAGAACAGAAGACAACAGGGTGAGAAAATCCCTTCTGAAGAGCTAAAGAGAGACAGAAGAGAATTTTGAAAAAGAGTTTCCTTGTTCTCACGTTTAGCGAGCTGTTTTACAGTCAAATGAAACAGCACCAGTCCTCTCTATTAAAAAAGGAGCAATCACTAATGAGATCTTTTCCTATTTTAGTTAAATGGAGGATTCTACATAAAGGAATAGTTAAGCCAGGAATAAAATGTCTGTCATCGTTTACTCATGCCATTTTTAAACTCGTATTGTTCCACTTTCAGGGTTCTAACTCTAAGCCACTTTGAATTTTCCAGATTTTCATTTACTAATTTTCATGACCTAAAATGAATGGAAAAACAGGGCATCTTTCTCTTTATGAGTTATGGGTGTGTTTTGAGCATAACCTGCATTAAACCAATCAGAGTCTCATCTCCCATTCCTTTAATAGTCAGTTGCGTCGTACCATGGCGCATGTGATATTTACATGGCAGACTTTCTGAGTGGAAAACTAAAGGCTAAAAGGTTAACTAAAGGGAAAATAGTTAAACAGACCATCTGCGCAAGGACAAAGAATGAGTTCATCGCTATACACAACGAATTGTGTATGACAATGCATAAAGACGGCGCCACGGTGGCGTAGTGAGTAGCACGTTCGCCTCACAGCAAGAAGGTCGCTGGTTCGAGCCTCGGCTGGGTCAGTTGGCATTTCTGTGTGGAGTTTGCATGTTCTCCCCGTTGTTGCATGAGTTTCCTCCGGGTGCTCCGGTTTACCCCACAAGTCCAAAGACATGTGGTATAGGTGAATTGGGTAGGCTAAATTGTCCATAGTGTATGAGTGTGAATGAGTGAGTATGGTTGTTTCCCAGAGATGGGTTGCAGCTGGAAGGGCATCCGCTGCGTAAAACAAATGCTGGATAAGTTGGCGGTTCATTCCGCTGTGGCGATTCCGGATTAATAAAGGGACTAAGCCGAAGAGAAAATGAATGAATGAATGAATGAATGCATAAAGACGTTGAATTAAACTGAATTGATGGCATGATAATCGTAACCAAACCGAACCGTGAGGCCAGAGCAGGTTCACGTCTAGTGTATGATAGGGTCAATAATGTGACATTATCACAATGTGCATTCAGCCAAAGTCTATTTGAATAAGGCTAATTCATTGTATTGATTGCTAAAAATGTTTATTTTTTATTAAAATTAACATAACTTTTTTTAATTAAATCAATTTACTGTAACAATTTTGTTTATTTTGATTAATTACATTCATTTATGTACAACGTTTCTTGTCAAAAAAAAAGCTATTCAGGAGGGACTGGTTAAGAAAAAGAGTGAGACAAGTGAGAAAGGAATAAAATGGCAGTGAAAACAGCTTAACCACAACGATAGAGATAAACATTTTAAATGTTTAAAAAAATTATAATGTCAAATTTAAAATGACAAATTAAAAATCTGGCGACGTGGTGCCGCAGTAGGTAGTGCTGTCGCCTCACAGCAAGAAGGTCGCTGGTTCGAGCCTCGGCTGGGTCAGTTGGCGTTTCTGTGTGGAGTTTGCATGGTTGCATGTTTGCTCTGGGTGCTCCGGTTTCCCCCACAGGTCCAAAGACATACGGCACAGGTGAATTGGGTTGACTAAATTGTTCGTAGTGTATGAGTGTGAATGAGTGTTTATGGATGTTCCCCGGAGATGGGTTCCAGCTGGAAGGGCATCCGCTGCGTAAAACATATGCTGGATAAGTTGGTGGTTCATTCCACTGTGGCGACCCCAGATTAGTTAAGGGACTAAGCCGAAAAGAAAATAACTGACTGAATGAATGAAATTAAAAATCTCTGATATTCTGCAATATTCTCAGGCTTTCAATGTCTGGAATAAACCCTTTAAAACTCTATGATATTCAAGAAATACTATGACATGCACTTTTCCATCAAAGGAGTCTAACAAATATTAATATACTGTATTTTAAGAATAAAACAAATGTGATTAAAAATCTGTCATTTCCAACTGCACAGCTTTTACTATACTTTTGATAAACTAAACATCTGCCTTTCACAGAAAAGGGTTAAAAATCAAATCCAGATCTCCTGCTAGGATCATCAAAGGACGCAGGTAGATGAGGAAAGAGTCAATGAAGGAGATTAGAGACGTGTCAGAGAAATGAAAGAATATGAAGTGAGCAAAGAGAGCGGAAACAATTATTAACACACCACATCAAACGCTGTTGAGATGAACAGTAGATGCGTCTACTTGCTGAATTTAGTGCCACCATATGGCTGCTGTTTCAAGTCTGCAAGTTCATCTCATCTGGATTATTCTCATATTCAAAGCTATCAGATTGTTTCATGTGGAACTGATTCGCGGAGTCTGTCGAAATAGCGGGTTGTCTTTCATGTCAAATATGCAAGCTTTTGAAGTGTTCGTTGTGCTTTGGGAATATCAGATCAGCAAGATTAATAATATCCATCCGCAAAAAAGGGAAGTCCGGTGGGTTTAACCCTGAGAAGCATCCATATGTGTGGTGTGAAAGTGTTTGTTATTTTCAGCTGTGACAGCATATGGGCCGGCTGTTTGCTTATATCTGTCTCTCTCTGTGTGTGTGTGTGTGTGTGTGTGTGTGTGTGTGTGTATACAGGTTTTCTCTGAGCAAGGGAGGTTTGTAATGACCTCCAAGCTTCCAGTATCTCACATGAAATGCTTACTCCGTTTCCACGGTTGTGACCTTTCTAGCCTGAGGTCAAACGGTCTGACACTCATCCGAACATGGAGAATCTTTTTCTCTCGCTCACTTTGGAAGGGAAAGAGTCAGGAAGGGATGCTGAAGCAAATAGAGCAGAGCGAGCATTCAGCTGAATGACCAGCGCAGCACATTTGAGCACAGAAACACAGCTACACCCTGCCAAGTTGCATCTGACCTCTCCGTAACATACTGGCCTCAGAAAGTGCTTTTTTTTTGGGTTTTTGCTCTTTAGAGATTGTTTTTCTTTTCTTGTTACCTTAAATCAACACAATAGTTAGTGACTCTTTGGTTTAAGACAAAACTGTTATCATGGCCCCCACCTAAATAGTGCCATCTCAGTTTGACAAATCAGTTTATGAACATAATCAAGCATTCAGTGAGTCAGAGACTTGAATTCTGATTCTTGAACAAAGTTAAATTGTTTAATCTATTTTGTGAACATTATACATTTTTAAAATTAGAGAGGTGAATTCTGATTTCTTAAAGGATTGTTGTGTTCAATTCAGTTCATAAACCAGCATCATTTGATTCATTTTTTCTATCCTAATTGGTTTAAACCAATTAACAGGTAACTTTAAATCTTGAACAAATTAGACATTTAGTTGAATGGTTTAATCCAAATTTAAACCAAGTAAACTGGTTCACTGAACACAAATCTGATACTTCAACAAATGTGTCTGTTCAATTGAATTGTTCAATCCAATTTGTCAGCCAGTTCAATCCATTAAGTCAATAAGGTTTCTGATTCTTTATCAAATGAGTTTGTTCAATGGAATATTTAAATCCAATTTTAGACCAAATAAACAGACAACTGAGAACTTTCAAAAAAACTGAACTTTTGATTCTAACACAAAGCTCTCAATGATTCAAATGAACCATTCAATCCAATCTGAATGAACAAATCTCTAAGCTGAATTCTGATTCCTGAACAAATCATTTAATTCAATTAAATTTGCCAGCAAAAACAAACCAACTAATTAATTTTTTTAAACAAATCAACTGGTTATTTCATTAAATTATTCATTAAATGTATTGCTTGTTATGCAAAAAAAATAAAACTTTTATAAGAGGTTTAAACAGCTGTGTGCCAACAGTCTCTAAACAAACAGCTTCTATTGGTAAAAATGTATCAATTTGATTATTTATTTATTTTTGATCACACTTCATAAAAACAGTCTGCAGGAACACTGATTTACATTCTCATTTTGTACATGTCATTGGAGGGGTAAAAGCCATGCCAATTATTGACAATCTCTCTCAATCGGCCACTATGCTGACACATAGGCTTTTGTAGCTCTTTGAAAAGAGGTCAATTTAAGCCGACAGTCACCAAAATGACACAATTATATTCAAAGCCTAAAAGGAGCGGTTTCAAAAACTTTTTAAATATTATTTGTGTGGAATTTTTAGCTTTTTTGAAATTTCACATACACCCTCTAGGAACATACAGAAACAAAATCATAGTTGATTTTGAAGTTTAATTGACTTCAAGTCTAATTCATGTCAAATTGACGAACACCAATACAACTGATTATTTGAGTTAGAGAATTGAATTCTCAACAATGCATCCACACAATCAAACTATTTAAAGTAACCCAATATGCCAACCGAATTGCTATAAATCATTAAGTCACTGACTAAGCTGAACTTTAATTCTTCAACAAATCTTCTTATAAATCAAGTCTGCTCAACTGAACAATCCATTGTCTAGATTCCTTGAGTAAATGGACTAATTTAACTCCAGAACAAATTAGCCATCGAAAATGTTCAATACAATTGTGATCTAAACCACCAGTTCATTTATTTACTCAGCTTAACTGATTCTTGAACAAACCAGTTGCTTTCACTGAACACTTCAATTTCATTTTAGTCAAATCAAGTGAACTAAACTTGATCATTAAGCAAATCTATCTAATCAAATTATCTTTTAGTCAAAGTTGCTCAATTCAGTTGGTGAACTGGGTAAGCTGTAGTCAGGGGTGCCGCTAAGGGGGGGGAAGTTAGGACGATTCTAAGGGCCCATGCACTCTAGGGGCCCACAGAGATCTGCTTTATAATTAATAACAGTACTGTAATGTAATATAAATTATGAATGTATCTCTAAATTACAAGTAAAACAATTTATTAGAAATAAAAAATAAAAATACAGCTTATATCTGCCCCTCGTGTCTGTCACTGTCAAATTGCACCCCCTCCTCCTTTCACTGCATGGTTCAGTCCGTCAGTAGCGGGAAGAGAGTTGATGCTTTGAGTGCGATCGTCAGGTAAACTGTCAAAGCAGCGATGTCCTCGGGGGTAACATCAGCTGCGTCTCGAATCGCAAACTTACTGTATGCACTATTCTATGCCATTTTGTAGTATAAATAGTAGTGCGTTCATTGTAATATAATTTTGTGTCTTATTGATTTATGTCACTGTGCACATTGTACGAGACACTATTGCAGTACAGTTATTTAAATAATTACACAGTGTTTAAAAATGTCAAATTTTCAGTGAATATATGAATATATACTGTTGCTTTTTTTGTACTACATTTACATTTGAATGATAAATCATCTGCTCGCTACAGTCATGGCCGCTCTCTTACTAAATACTGATAAGTAGTGGACAAAATCAATAATAAAATGCATAGGTCAGTATAACTACATTGCAGACAAAGCGTTTGGATAGCTAGCTTGGTAGTAGGGGGCCCATCCTCATATTTTTTCATAGGGCCCAAAATTGCTAGCGGAGGCTCTGGCTGTAGTAATAAAAAAGAAAAGATTTACTGATTTGGTCCTCAGATTCAATAATCTATCTGCGTCCACGAAAGTTTTGATGATATTGTGTGGCCTCAAGAACTGTGGTCAACTTTTTTAGTGTGTCTTTTGTTGAACTATTCCTTTAACTACTTTTCTAACAAGGTGTTTATGTGTGCGTTTGTGCATCTGATGGTCCATATACGAGATGCGTGTGCATGCAAACACTCGCAGGCAGAGGCAGATGGTTGCATTACTCATCTGAGACTCTAAAACTGACACATATTTTCATCCCCCTCTCCTTCTTCCTTTCTCAGCAGAAACACGGCCCACAGTGCTGTGCGTTCACACGTCCAAACCCTCCTCCATACTCAGGCAAGACGAGACGCTCAGAACAAGGACTGCTGTCCTAAAGCCTCACCATCTTTACAGCAGCCACACCAGTGAAAAAACAAACACCTTGGGTTTAAGACAAACAAACAAACAAACAAGTCGACAAATCACTTGCTTCATAATTAAAATGCTTTTCCGTATACTCCACAGATATGTAGCAGATTAGGTATGTATTATGAATATCATGTGGTAACAGCATTTGTATTTTATTCACATTTCTAATCGGCATTTGTTTATCCATGCACCTTAATCTGAATCCAAATGACTGGAAAATCCCAGGGTATGGCTGAGGGAATTTTATGCAAGTACGCCAGCAGACATGCCTTTAATGTCTGTAATGGGATTTCTTAAAGGATGGAGCTGTGAAAAGACAACCTAGACGGTACTAACACAGATAAGACGCGATTCAAAACTCATGCCCTTTCTGCATTTCTGCCTCATCAAGGCATTACTTATCTCTCCACTAGATTATTACAACTCACTCCTCTTTTTGTCAGCCTGCATTCGCCATTTGTCCCCTTGAGCACTACCAAAACACTACCTGCCGCCTGACTTGTATTCAATCTGCAGCATTTTTTCACACGCTATGCCTTTGTGGCAAGAATAAAACTCAAAGCAGACAGCTTTAATGGCCCCCAGTGCTGTGGTCTCTTGTTGACTTGATTCACTGAAAGTTGCTCTTCAATGTGAAAAATGACAAAAACTGTCGCCCACTGACTTACTGTCAAAAGGTAGAGAACACACTTTTAAAAAAAAAACATTTATTGGCATCTAGGCTTTTATGAAGATCCCTAAGATTTCTATTTATAAAATGTTCTTATTACTAAGAGAAGAAATATATTATTAAGAGCCCTGTTTGTGCTATTTTAAAGGTTTCTAAATTTGTTTTTGGAGGTCTCCTACATTTGGTTTACAGTGATGTATGGTCAAAAAGCTTTTTTTTTTTCATATTATAACATTACTGCATCGCCTGTTTTCTCACGGTGTATGAAAAGGTCTCTAAGGCCCTTTTACAGTCAGGTCTTGATGCACAATTCCGATTTCTTGCCTATATGTGATTTTTTTGCCTGCCCGTTTACACGTTCTTTCAATTGTGACCCATATCCGGTTCATGTGTTTACTAGGCATGTGGGACGATAACTGTTTTCAAAGTATAACGTGGTTTGGAAAAGTCAAGGTTCCTAAGGTATGAGTACGATTTTTTTTTTTTTATTTAGGACAACAGTATCTCCAGCAGAAAAAATATCCAATGATGCCATTTTAAACGGTAAAGAAATCTGTATTTTTGAACTAATTAAGACAGCAGAAGTCAAGGATTCACTTGAACTATTTAGCCTCACATGTTTACTGCTCCAAAATATTATAAATCTTTCAAAAAATAAAATATATTGTGTTCAATGGGAAAAAGGGTTTTGTTTTTTTTACCCAGACATTTAAAAATAATATATTTTAGAGCAGTAATCACACCATACAGTGATACCGTGATATTTTTTTCAAAGGTTATCATACCGTCAGAATCTTATACTGGCCCATGCCTAGTGTTTACACTTGGCATATAATTTACGACGTCGTGCATGCATAAAGATGGGTTCTAGCATCTGCTAGAAATGGTCTTTCTTTTAGCTCAGCGAAATATTCGGAGTTCGCCCAACTTTAAAATGATTTTGTGATGGAGGAGGAGGGAAAGGGCCATCATTGCAGCTTGCGCCAATGGTGTATATATTGTGTCCTCCACTGACTCATCTCCCCACAGGGCAGAAGGCAGGTAACTTTTGCCCTCGACCACTGACCACTTTTTTCCTCCATGTCTCCTTTTGTTGTTGTTCACCATGTGGGCGTCTCCACACACGCTCTTCCTTCTTCATCATTGAACCATGGAGAAGTACCTTATTTTCGCAAGTTTAATGACGTACAAAACAGAATGCCTCAATAAATCTGATCTGCCTGTTTACATGATAGTCGCATTGTCACAAATCCAATTTCTATCTGATTTATTTCCACATTTGAAGGAGACCTGAAACCGATCTCTGAATATCCGAATGCATGCGTTTCTTTTGTGTTTACACGGTCATGGAACAGATCCAATCTGTGTCACATATGAGCAAAAAAGCTGAATTGGGTCACATTTAACTGGCAGTGTGAACTGGGCCTAAGACCCTCCTTTCTAAGAGTCTACTTTGCTCTGATTGGTCAAATGGTCCAGCATATTGTGACTGGTCTGCAGCTTAGTGTATGGCACTAGTTTAAGGAAGCAGAGATTTGTACCTGTGTTCAAAACCATAGTGGATGTTCTAAAGTGTACTCAATCCATCCCATAATGCACCACAATAACGAGTGTACACTCAACGGTTAGTGAATACTCATAATGCACTGTGAGAGTTAGCATGCCGAATGAATTTCTGCATCTGACCACAAGTTGCCATCCACACTGGATACCTACAGGTGTAAGTTTGTGAAAAATAGCTATTTAATTGTTTAATTACTGTTTTTCATAATTACTTTGACCTGGTTAAAGGAACTAGGATCCACTCAGTTTTCATCATCCCTATCCCAGCAGAGCAGAAAACATGTCCTGCAAATGTGTAAACCCTTTCTCATTGTATTGACAAATTTTCCCCGCCCGTTTGCAAAACAGTTAACACAGATGACATTCAAGCGACCAAACTCCATGTTTCAGCTATGGAAACCAAACAGAAACCATTCATAACTCCTAGAAACTACAGATCAGTATGAAATCACTGAAGCACCTGTTTGACACTCCTTCACAAAAATCTTTTGACAGAAACACATCTTAATATCAAATAAAACTGGCAAAAAGGCAAATCTGACAGCCTATATAGAAAGATAACAAATGGCACTGGCAATAGGCTACAATGACGAGCAATGCTGCACTGACTAAAAATCAAATGCGTCTGAGGGATTCATTAAACAGAACAGCACAAACAAAACGGCATCCATTACGGTGCTCAATTCACTCACTCATTTTTACTTTCTACTTTAAGGCAATTAGGATACAGCGTAAAACTTAAAAAAAAAAAAAAACATCTGAAATGCATATCTGAAGGGTTCCAAGTGCTTGTAATCAGTGATATGAATAGTAAAAATGGTTTAAATTTTACTAAAGATCACAATACAAACCAAACTGTTCCATGCCTTGTTTGAGGGTTAAAGCCGAAGTTGTTCACTGGGAACTTTTTTCATAAACCAACTGTATGTAGGTTAGTGCAGGGAGACTGGAACATACTGATGGCGTTTCAGAGTATTTCTATCTTTTGGGAGACAATAACTCACTTTATCACACAATTTAATGTGTGCAGACTTTGCATACCTTTTCTAATATAACAAACAACGGCATATACGTACTACCTAAAAGGAACTTTAAATGCATAATGGGTCACTTTAAGTGAAGTTTCACAAACTAATGTCGAGAGGAGCATGTGATATGATTAAGCACTAATGGCTGCTCATCTGTAATTAGTAATAATCCAATCAGAGTGATCCAAGCTTTCTTGAAATGGATCATTTTCTCCCTACTGCTCTATGTTAATTTTGGAAGAATCCTCCTTCCACCCCATCTCCTCCTTTTCTGCCCTTTTTTAAGGGGGAGCACTCAAGACCTACCGATCTCAGATCCCCTTATATGCTTGTTGACTGGACGGGAGCCTTGGGCTCAAGTATCTCTGAGCTCAGAGTTCTCTCCCAGGACAGCATGCCAAAACTGCTATATACGCTAAGTATATCTAAGTGTGAACTCTTGAATAACTATTTACCGAAAGGGTCTTTGGGGAATCAATGCAAAACAATGCATTTAAAAGAAAATTGGAATAATTTATTGAAGATCTGGCTACCCAAGCCTAACATCAAACCAGCACTAACCAGCATAAGCTTTTTGTAATGGAGAAGGTCTTTGCTTCCACCGAACCAGACAACCTAAACCAATACAACTCACATAAATGGCAGATCACTCAGCGAAATCTCACGACAGTTGATAACTTTTAATTTAGTGGCTAATTTGCATTAGTTTGCATGACCTCAGTGATATATTTTAGCACGATTTGTTTATTTCCCAATGAGGAGTGTGGTTTGTAGCCAACAAGTTATTATTAGAACACTCACATGCGCCACGTCTTCGAATGTCATCAGACATTAGATCCAGGCACTTCTAAAGCGAAACCTTGTCAAAGTGTATGTTTTTCACAGTATACTTCCATTTATAACTGTGACAAATAAAGTGTAAAACAATAAATTCAGACGAACGTAAACTGTAGACATGATGAGAGGTTCATAGCAGAGGCACACTTCTATCATGCATGAGGACGTTAACTTCATTAACTACATACAGATATAATCAAATAAGCATGAATAAGGATTTGCAGCATAACTGTAACAAGTACAGATGCAGTAACATACTTTGTTGAACATTTTAGAGACATATTTATGGCTACATAGTCAGTTAATCATAACTTACAATGGCTGATAATGCCTATATTGTTAGCTGAGAGTGCATATAGATTTATGTGGGTCGGGATTATAGTTGACATTACAAATATATTAATCTCTGAGTACATCGGTATTTCATGTAGATATGTGAAGAAAAGAACTAGAAACGTTTACTCACGATCCTGCTCATGGAAACACATTTTTCTCCTTCAATCTCACATCAGAGGGTTTTGTCGCTGCTGTGATGTCCAAGCCAAGGGCAAAACTGAAATAAATAATAAGAGTTATTTGAACATAAAGGCAACACATTTGTGCCTGACATCTGAATACGCAGTGGAAAAGATAGTAAGGGTATAGATCTCTATCTTAAAGGTAAAGTAGATCAATGAAACCAACACAAGGGATCTGCAGTATCCCATGGGGGCATTTAAAGGAATTATGCACTACCAAATGAAACTTCTTTCAATATTTAATCACCTTCATGCCATTCAAAACCGTGTGACCTTTTTTGTGAAACACAAAAGGAGAAATTCTCTGAGCCGAGACAACTTAATGGTTTTCTGGATTATATTGAGATACACGAGAAAAGAAAAGGAGAGCTTCAGGCCCTGTTCACACCTGATACTAAGATGTGTTTCTGTCAACCCAGTCACAATGCTAAAAACAGGTGCAAACAGGTTCTGAAACATTCTGAGATGGTCTGCTTCCAGAAGTAGTTGAAAATGTATTAAACCAGACTGTTTTCATAGTGCAGAAAAGGCTTTTGTGGTGTGGTCAAAAAAACAGATACTCTGCACCCAGAGAACTAAATCTTAAATGTTATGATACAGGTTGTTGAATAGCGGCTGATCAATATATACTCACCAGACACTTTTTAGGTGCATCTGTCCAATTGCTTGTTAATGCAAATTTCTAATCAGCCGATCACATGGCAGCAACTCAATGCATTTAGGCATGGTCAAGACGATCTACCACAGTCCAAACCGAGCATCAGAACGTCCAATAAAAGGGATTTAGGTGACTTTGAACGCGGCATGGTTGCCACCGGGTGCCATTTCTGTCAGCTAAGAACAGGAAACTGAGGCTACAGTTCGTACAGGTCACCAAAACTGAACAATAAAAGAAGGGAAAAACACTGTCTGGTCTCCGTTTCTCCTACAAAATTAGGTTGGTAGGGTCAGAAATTGGCATAAAAGCATGGATCTATCCTGCCTTGTATTAACAGTTCAGGCTGGTGGTGAGGGTGGTTGTGTAATGGTGTGGGGGATATTTTCTTGGCACACTTTGGGCTCATAGGTATCAATTGAGCATCGTGTCTACACCACAGCCTACCTGAGTATTGTTGCTGACCATGTCCATCCCTTTATGACCACAGTGTGCCCATCTTCTGATGGCTACTTCCAGCAGGATAACGCACCATGTCATAAATCATCTCAGACTGTTTTTTTGAACATAACAACGATTCACTATACTCAAATGGCCTCCACAGTCAAAAGAGCTCAATCTAATAGAGCACCTTTGGGATTTGGTCGAATGGGAGATTTGTGTCATGGACGTGCAGCCAACTAATCTGCAGCAACTGCATGATGCTATCATGTCAATATGGACCAAATTATCTGAGAAATATTGAGCCATGAAGGACTGAGGCATTTCTGAAGACAAAAGAAGGTTCGGCTGGGTACTAGTAAGGTGTACCTATTAAAGTGGCCGGTAAGTGTATATGGTCAATTATCTTTTTCCCACTTTATCTTATAAAATATAACTTTTTAGTTGGTTGTATGACTAAGTAATATAGTGTTTGATGCCATTTGATTGAAGTGTGTTAAGATTATGCATAATCAAAATGGCGAAAATCTCAAAAAAAAAAGAGCAAAGAACTAACAATACTCTTAATTAAGAAATAAGACTGCCCGCTAATATTCTAATAACCGTTAGTTAAAAATAAAAAGCCTTAGTCGCAGAATTTTTTTTTTATTTAAAATTATATTCATAGCATCATATTTAATCAAAAGCTAAATAAAAGGCTAGATTAAGTGGGAAAATGATAAGAAATTAGTTTTACAGCTTTCTTACCAATTTGAACAATCAGTCAAACCCTATTATTAAGTGCACAAGACAGACATGATTAAAACTCTGCTGTTTGAATTCATAAATTTGAAGGCAAACATTTTTAAAGACAACATTCTTGTACCAGTCCTGATTCGAACAAAAGCCCACAGCATTCAGCGTGGTTTTGCAGCTAGATGTAAAAATAAAGACGATGCTCTCCATATTGTTTTCTGTTGTCTCTATTCACATTCATATGTAAATGGGGCATGGTTGTAATTGCCACTATTAGTGACAAGATAAGATACAAAAACTTTCATATTGTCCATATATCCTCTGCTCAAGTAAATAAGGAAAGTAGACAAATAATAGTCATTAAATGGATAGTTTGGAAAAAAAAACATTTACTCATTATTTACTCACCCTTAAGTGGTTCCAAACCTTTAGACGTTTCTTTATTCAGTAAAAGACAAAGATACATTTACTTCCACAGAAACAAATACTATGAAAGTCAATGGATAAAGCTTTTAAGCATTTTTCTTTTCAGAATATCTTATTCTGTATTTAACAAAGGTTTAAAACGAGTAACGGGTGAGTAATTTATGACAGAATTTTCATTTTTAGGTGAACTATCCCTTTAAGACGCCATGTGTAAACAGGAATATGTCTCCCTCTTATTCGTGTTATCTGATCAACCAAAATTCTTAAGTTATTAATGTGTAAAAAGTTCGATACTTACTATATGTGTCTGGAAGGCCTTCTTCTCATATCTCACATCACGTTTTCCCAGCTGCTATCCTTGGGCAAAACAAATGGCCTGAATGAGAGTTATTGGGACACCCTAATGTGGATGATTGAACAAAAAGGTCAAAAGTATCTCTTTTTGTACTAATGGCGTTTCTGCCAACAAAGCTGCAGAGCACATGGTGTAGAAATAAACATAATTCCTCGTTTCAAACGTGTGTGCTTCCTATCCTTCACGCTGGAAACAGTTCACACTTCGCCTTGTTTACATGTCACAGGTTGCCCACCTGATCAATCTGCATTCTTTGCGCACATGAAAAGCTGCGTCTTGTCCTATGACGACATGTTTTTGCGAAACATTTGCTTTCCCTGCTTCTGTCAGGTTTCGACGGTTTCCATGAGGAACAGCTTTAGCATCAGAAGCCTCCCACTCCCCGCCCTCGAGCTGGAGAAGCCGGAGTCTGTGCGCGTGGAGCAGGTGTCCGCCCACGAGCCAAACGCTGGAGGAGCACCGAGAAGCAGAAGCGCGTTTTCCAAGCGCACCTCCGGTTGTTTGGCGCCAAATGTCTATGCAAGCACAATTTACATTCAAATTGATGTCGCATGCTGCTTTTATTTAAATATCCATCAAAATTGCATGTTTGAGACAAATATAATGAATTATAACACACAATAAAATATTAATTAAATTATTTATCAGAGTGAAATGTTTAAATAAAAAAAATCATAATTTTATTGGACATATAGATGCATATATTTTTTTAAGAACAGATAAATGCAATAATTTATAAGAAAAAAACATTGATTCATTTTTAAGTAGAACTGTTAGCTTTCAATTTCCCAGAGATGGGTTGCGGCTGGAAGGGCATCCGCTGCGTAAAACAAATGCTGGATAAGTTGGTGGTTCATTCCACTGTGGCGACCCCGGATTAATAAATGGACGAAGCCGACAAGAAAATGAATGAATGAATGAATGTTAGCTTTCAAAATATGCAGATACGTTTAGTGTTTGCGTGTTCTGGATATATTTATTCATTTTTAATTAAATTATTTAAAAAGTATATATTATAAACAATATATCTGATATTTATGAGATATCATATGAGTTTATTGTTTTGTATTTAATTTAAATTGTTTACATTTTAGGTTCATATTGTTTCATTGCTATTTATTATTAATATTATTATTATTATTATTATTATTATTATTATTATTATTATTATTACGATTATTATTATTCAATCATTTAATTTAAGGATTTTTAAAAAATTCTAAACAATTCTATTAATTCTAATAGATAATAAATAACAATTTAACCGGCTTTGAATGGGTTAATCAGCTGCCTCTGTTCTCTCTCTCTCTCTCTATCTCTCTCTTTCTCTCTCTCTCTCTTTCTGTCTTTTCTCTCTGTGCGCTTCATTTTCACTTTCTCATCGTTGTGTCTCCTTCATTCTGGTGTGACCCACGCAATGCTGTTGCTCCACAAGGGGGGGCTGCTGGATATATGCTTTAGTGCCCGACTGCCTGCCTTCAAACACTGAATCCAGTTTGTGTGGACAGAGCGGGCGAGCAGAGCAAGACTCCCACCGCCGAGAGAACACCCGAGCCTGGGCTAAACTCACCGCACACCTCCCTGGAGCATCGCACACCACTTCTGGACTTTTTATCCGGAAAACGGGACAACCATTTAACCCACTTGCGGGCTGGATTAAATAATAAAGATTTGGGAGACAGAGTTACATTATCAGAAGTGACAGAACAGAAACACACATTAACAGGATCCGCCGTGAATTTATGGATGCTTGTTGCTTTTTTTCGGTCCTCTTCCACTGGAGCAAACAGACCTCCTTTTGTGTCTTTCTTCAAGCCTGTTGAAAGAATGAATGCACCGAACTTATTCTGAACAAGTTGGAGGAATAGTCGAAGGCTTTTTTATGTGTAGACAAACAGATGGAGCATGCCAACTTTTTGGAGGTAAACCTTCGTTATGATAGTCTCTCTTGAATGTGATTATAGACCCGACATTTCTCTCATGTTAACCTTAATTGACTTGGTAAATGAAATGCGTTTGCTTACGCGTCATCTTATATGCGTGTATTTGAATGGGCTCGTATATGCTTTGTCAATAATAATCATTATTATCTTTTACGCACTCTTTTACGCACGCATTGATGAATTCGAGGGATTGTTCGCAGCAACTCTGTTGCACCTCTTGTCCTAATATTTATAAGTGTAATGCCGAAGAATGATATGACATGTCTATCTAGTTCAGTTTTTATGATTTCTGAACTCATACATGTTTATATTTGCGCTTGTGCTCTGCTTTGCTGTCGCTGTCCAAGGTACTGTAGCTAACTGCGGTGTTGACCAGTCCAGTGTCCACTGGTCAAAACAGTTTTGACATAATAACACGGTATCAGAACAAACCCTATTTGATCGGTTTAGCTTTGTTAGAGTATTTTTAGCATTTAATTGCTGTGGTATTTCATTGTGCGCAGTTTCTGCTCGTGTCTCTCTGGAGTGTGGAAAACACCTTCCTTCTTCACATCTCGTCTACTTTTCTTTCCCTAAGCAAGATGGTCATAACTCGAGGCATTTTTCCCCAAGCATAACCCTGAAAAAAAGTTTACTTTTAGTGAGTATTACAGCTTAATTTGAATTTTTGAAAAAATCTACTTTATCTATTTTTGGTCACCTTAAATCGATTCACCTGTGTCATTTCAATAAGACACTGCACATTTTACAATATCCCTGAGATCCGGTAACGTTTATACAAAAAGATTTGCTTTGGGAACATGTTTATATGATATAATGTGACATCTAGTCTACTTTAAATATTATACCACAACCTGCAAGTCACTTGATATTAGGAGTGAAACACTTGTGATATAAAGGCAGTGCAGTGTTCAGCAGCTCATGGGGGAAAAGAGAAAAGCTTGAGAGCTCGCGTTTTGTCCGGTTCAGTAATGATGTCCCTTTTCAACCATGACAATAAAAGCCCAACTCTTTTCTTCCTATCTCCGCCAACCTCTCTTTATCTTTTGGTTGCATGTCTGGCTACTTTATTTGCGTGCAATAATGCCAAATCAGCCTAAGAATAAGAATATAAGAAAATAACATGCAATTAGTCTTAGAGTAACAACACAACTGACTTTAATTTAGTCCTTTAAAACTGCCTTGTCATGTATTACTCACAAAGTCTAAAGCATTATACATAACATGCGCCATATTACGCGGCGACAGAGTGGAAAGTTCTCGTTTGGTGTTAATAGATGTGGTTTGCTGGTGTTTGGCGGAGAGTGAGGAGAAGTTCCGTGTTTGTACAGTAGGGGGGACTGTGCCAGCGCTCAATTCCCTCCGCGGGAATACGGGAATAAACGGCGATCACGGAACAGGAGATGCTTCACTGCGCAGTTTCAGACACCGGAGAGCCTCTGACTGCAGCACAGGCCATCCGAAACACACACACATACACACACACACACACACACATAAGAGCCACAACAACAGGTTATCATGGGCTCCACACTCTTAAAAAGCAAATGGGCAAAAGCTTTCATATGTGACCTAAAGGGTCCTTATTGGCACCTTTAAGGTACATAGTAATACCTAACATTTACAAAAGTGTACCATTTGAAAAAGGCACCGCCCCAATGACGGTCTTTTTACTACAAATATCTCATAAAGTACACTGGCCCAAGTCAAAAGAGCCCATTCTGATGTGTCTGTGAGTCTGGTGCCAAGGCTGGTGGGTATTGGGCCATGTGAGTACTAAAGAGAGTTCTGGGAGGTGGCTTTGGGTGTGGTTAGGGGTGGGTGTTGCTATTGCTCTCTTTAATAGGCCACGTGACTTTGACAGAGATTTAAGTTTTGATAATTAAAATCAACACAAATGCAATATGCTCTATAATTTGGGCTCCAATTATTGCTTTAAAAAGTATTATTATTATTATTATTATTATTATATTATTATTGTTGTTGTTGTTGTTGTTGTTGTTGTTGTTGTTAAAAAGCCAAATAATTTGAGCTCTCAGTACTATTAATATAATAATAATAATAATAATAATAATAATAACAACATCAACAATATCAACAACAACATGTATGGAAAATTTAAGCTCTCAATCATATTAATAAATATATATCTAGCAATAATAAACAATTAAAAATACCAATAAGCAATCTTTCTGCATCATCATCAAAAAACATGATGATTGTGAGTGATATTGCAGAAATCTGCATGTCTCAGTCTTTGTGTGAAGTCGCATCAGTTCCGCCTGACTGTCTCTTTTAGATACATGTTTTCCGTGCGTCTCCAGGGAGTTTGGAGCTTAAGAGCGCAGCGTTTACCCTGTGGACACAGATATTTGGACGCCCGTGTTTTCTTCATCTGAGGAAAGAGTAGAGATGATACATTGAGAATAAAAATAGATCAGGCTGACAGCAGAGCTCTGAATCACGAGCCGGGGTGAAATTGGGCAAGCTGGCATTATTGGCTGTTTGGAGGGCATCCATGCGAGCCTTTTAACCTACATGTCCCACTTTTGTCTTTCTCCTGTATATCCTTATTCTGACGTGTATTATATCCATTTTCTTTTCATCTACCAGTTTGTGTGAGCCAGATGAATCAGAATGTAGATTATATTATGTGAGATCTTAATAAAATTTATAACAAAAAAGAATGTTAATGTAATATAATAAATTTCAGCTTCAAATATTACTATAAAAAGTTTTGGGCTTTCACAAAGAATAATAAATATTATTAAAGACTAAACATATGAATAACATTACTGTGAATATAAATAATAAATATATGTATGATTAATAATAAAAAACAATGACAATAATAACAATAATATAATAAAATGTAAATACAAAATAATAAAATTATTTAAAATAAAAACCAAAGCCATAAAAATCTTCAATGAGATATTTAGAAAATAATAATAATAATAATAATAATAATAATAGCAATAGTAATAATAATAACAATAATAATAATAATAATAATATTTCTAAGTGATGTTTACAGCTGGAAAGGCATGCGCTGTATAAAATATATGCTGGATAAGGTGGTTCATACCACTGTGGTGACCCCTGATTAATAAAGGGACTAAGCTGAAAAGAAAATAAATAAATGAATGAATAATAAAAATAATAATAATAATAATAATAAATAATAATAATAATAACACATTATTAATTTTTTTTTTTAAACAAAACGGCAACATTTTACAGAGAATGCATTTCACGTTACTGTTCACAACACACACACGCACACACATTTCATCCACTCTTTCCCTTAGTTTACACAACACCTTGTGTGCTTAAAATAGTGTGTGCAGCTTTTTTTGTAGCAGCCAAACTTGGAAGGGAATTTAATACAGAGTTTGATAGCAGTCAATTAGCAATAGTTACTGTTGCTGCTTTCTCACTTCATAAGCCACAATAAACACAATAAATAAAAAATAAGTATATTTTTTTATGTACTAGTTGTACAAAGTTTGGGATATTTAATGCTCTTATTCCTGCAGAAGCTGTAGATTTAATCAAAATACAGTAAAATATTAATAATTTTCAAAATAAGCCACAATATATTAATAATTTAAATAACAAAGTAATAAAATAAGCCATGTGATTTCAGCAGTCAATAATAATAATAATAATAATAATAATAATAATAATAATAATAATAA
>CAIGQQ010032566.1:6337012-6354700 GCA_903798035.1 Danio albolineatus
AATAATAATAATAATAATAATAATAATAATAATAATAATAATAATAACAATAATAATAATAATAATAACAACAACAACATCAACAACAATAATAATACTAATACTAATAATAATAATGTATTTTACATTCGATTATTAAGCAAAAAAATGAGAAAAAAAACGGTCAATTTTTTTAATATTCAAAAATATTAAATCCTATATTAATCCTAATATATATAAAAACGACAATAAAGATTGCCTAGAAATCTCAGTATATATTAAAGGCCTGACAAAAAAAAACATAAAAACCTTCCACCCATCTCTAAACCCAATGCTACCAACCCATTTAAGACTGATAATCTTTGATAAGCCTGCATAGATGTAGGTTTCTGACCCTTTTGCCCTGTTCTGATGGGGCTGGTCTGCAGGAGGAAGCAGGTGTTGAGTGAATGAAGTTGGTATGTTTGCAAGGTATGAAGCGATTAGTGATATGATTGTGCACAGGAGCTCGTGGCCCCCAGCCATCCTCATAGAGCCCAATGATCAGGCCTGGAACGCCACACATTTGGCCAGTCACTCTCTAATTAGGGTCTAAATCAGAGCCTGCGCCCTTGCCTAATGAATCAGAGACAGAACAGGCTAGAAATGAGGAGGACACACATCCCAGCATCCCATCTGAGCTACTTGCCATCAAAGTGTATTAATGGCTGGCTTTTCAAGCTCTGCGCAGATGGCTTCGCGACTTTGTTTCAGTGTCGCATGATGCAACTTCGTTCGCTTAAGAGTAAAGAGGAAGTGTGCATGTGTGTGTGTGTGTGTGTGTGTGTTAAGGGCTTATATATCTGTTGCAATGAAAAAATAGCCATGTGGACTGGAGGTCCACCTTTTCCCTACACCTCATGATGCTTTATTGTGAACTATGGGAGTTTTTGTTAAACTTCTCACAGTTCATCCACTGAATATTAAAAGGCAAGTTATTAGGATTCATAAATTGCTTTCAGCAGACCATGAATAACCACAAAAAACTTGAGACAATACTTTTCACAGCAATATGTGGACCAAATGTGGACCTGTTATTTTGCCAGCATGCATTGTTTTTCTTTAACAATTAATCCATCCTTGTTAATCCACTGGAAAAAAATGTTTGTTTTGATAATCTTTGATCAAAGTCTGACCATTTGCTTCTGTGATTGGAGTGATTGGCTGTGTGAACTTCATATACAATATTCTCTTAACCATCATTAGTTTACTACAAAGGAATGATACTATAAAGAAAGCCCCTACTTAATATTTCATTTCAGGTGGAAGTACCTTAACAAACTGAAATAAAAGTCTTAGCAACTTCTAGTTCACATGGACTTTAAATGATTTTAAATGTGTAAATCATGGGGGGAATGAAGGGTGGTTTCCAACACAAAGTGCATTTAAAATCATTTAACAAATTTAATCAAATTTTCATCGGTTATGACATGTTAGATCTCGTCGATTTGAGTCAGAGAGAGAGAGAAGGAGCGTGCATGGGAGAAAGATCATTTATATGCATGTAAATGACACAGGCATATCTAATAGCTCATAGTAACTTGTGTTAGCTACCTCTTTGCAAATATTTTTGACTTTGTTTAAGTTGGTAGATCATCATTGACTCGCAGGTGAAAAACCTGTTAGTGGGTGAGTAAATAGCTATGTTTTCGTCCACCTATTTTTATGCGCATTTTGGATTATGGCAAAAAAATTGCTTGATGGAAATGGCAAGATGCGCATATTTTTTGAAAATGTGCATAGAAAACGAATGTGCATAACTGTGTAGGATGAACTTTTTATTCAATAAGAAAATATTTGCATAAACTACAATGGTTTTGCAGAATAAATGTCAATATGCGCATTTAAAATGTCATGTGATTTTGTTTTAAAAGATCATGTGATGAGAAAAATGACTGCGATTAACAGAGTTCATATACACACCAATGGCATTGTAAAACATTTGAAAACATCTGAAGTCCGCAGAACCAACCAAAGTCCATCATCTCAGTAGTTCAGAAGTATTATGGTTATATTATTATTATAGAACAACCCAGAAATGTCTTGTGCATCTGTGCTCCCAAAGAGTGTCTCACACCTCCAAAAGCCACCTCAAGTAATTTATTATTTAAGAATTTATACATACTGTTTCTCACAGCAAATTTTTTTTTTTTTAATGTGGCGCCAGTTTATCAGGAAGTGACGATTTTGTTCTCTTTGACTAATTTGAGCTGGATTATTTAATAAATAAAACTAATATTATGTAATATTAGTTTTGTGCATGAATTTAATGTGCGTCTTTGGATATATCTAGTGTCCTTAAGATCACATAGATGAAAGGCTCCAGCAACTGTTACTAACTGAGCTACTATGGTGAAGACAAATACAACATGTGCTCATTCTGAAAATGTAGCCTTATATACAATTATGTATAGCCAGAGCTACACATAGATGCATTTCATCTTTAAAACGATTGCAAGGAGCGGTATGATGCAGTTCCTATTCTCGCTTAGCAGCTGGTCACTTACCTCCGTGTAGACGGCTTTCCTGCTGTTACCAGTTTGTCCGGTAGCTCGACATGTATGTTGACAGAATTGAGGTGCAGAGTTGAGTTGACCTTGACAACAGGGTTCAAATCCGGTGAAGTATGGTTCCAGAAAGCAGGTAAAACAAAAACAAAAGCTAAAAAATAAAATAAACAAGTAAATAACAGGGTAAGAATGTGGTAAAATCTGAAAACCTGGTGAAAATCAGGGGGGCATTTCTTTTTCTGGATTGCTTTTTAAAACACTGCGATTGGGTTTAGGGAAGGGGGTGGGTGCTGGTTTTTTGGTGCTTTTTAAAACTCTATTGGTTGGGTTTAGGGAAGGGGGGGGGGGGATCGGTCAGTTGGTCAGTCAGTAAGTCAATCAGTCGACCGCAGCCTCTGGTGGATTTACGTGAGAACAGGAAGTGCGGATGGCACTCGCTAGAGAAATTTGAGATATGAAATAGCGTAGACAGCAGCCTCAAGTGGATTCGCGAAAACAAAAACGGCAAAAATTGTAGCTCCTGGGACTTATTTTGCTCTCTCTAGAAATGTATATAAGAGTACGTAATCAGAATGAGCCTGGGTTGGACAAATGAATCTCACACTTATTTCAATCAATCAATATATGGATTGTTTGCAGTGAAACCTTCTTTTATTTGAAGTGATTTGGTTCTGTTCTTTTCAATGGAAGTTTCTAAAACTGTAAATGGAACCCATAATTTGAAATGCACTGGTCACGTGTAGAAAATGAGGCATGGATGAATATGAGTGAGCTTAAATGGATAGTTCACCCTGTCACAGTTCAGGGATCTGTGTGTCTGTGTGTGCGTATGGTTGTACCTGTGTTGGCGTTTGACTGTCTGTTTACTTTTCCCGTCAGCTGTGTGGTCACGTGGAGGAAATCATCCTATGGGCTGATTAGCGACAGCAGCTGTTTGGTGTTAGCGCAGCTATTTAAACCCAGTGTCCACGTCTCCTAATTTGTCAGTCCGTTGTTCCAACCTGTGTTTGTGTCTCCAGGCTCCATTCGTGTACATGCTGGTGGTGAGTCGCTGTAAACCTCTATCTTTGTGGATGTTACCTTCTGTGGCTATTGCCTACTTCCTGAACTGTGCCTCATGTGATCATCTATGAGTTTCGTCGGTGACTGTTACTTCCTGCTCTGCTGTCTAAAGTTTCCCTCAGCTGTTTAGCTGCATCGTCTCCTCGAGAAGATACCGCTGGCGTTCTCCACCGCCTCATTCAGGAACTCTGTTATATTGAGCCTTGTTGGATTGCATTCTGACATTAAACTTCTTTTTACTTTACTCTCGCATTTGGGTCTCCCTGTGTTTCATGACAGGACGGACTGACCTTCTTCTGTCATGAAACACAGGGAGACCCAAATGCTAATCAGCCCATAGGATGATTTCCTCCACGTGACCACACAGCTAACGGGGAAAGTAAACAGACAGTCAAACACACTCACGCCAACACAGGTACAACCATACGCACACACAGACACACAGATCCCTGAACCGTGACACACCCAAAAAAAAAAAAAAAAACCTCATAATTCACTCACACTCAAGTGGTTCCAAACTGTTATGAACAGAAAAGTAGATATTTTAAAGAAAGCTGAACAAATGACACCCACAGTCCACAAGTTTTCAGCATTCTTCAAAATATCTTCTTGTCAAATAAACTGTCAAGACCAAAAAAATGTCAAGAATTCAAATACAAGGTTTCCCATACATGGCAAACTCTGTTAATTACGTAAAAACTCCACTCAGGATATTCTCAGAACTGACACGGCATCCTCTCCGGTGAGCTCTATCAAGTACGAGCAACTCTTGCTCAAAATCAACATGCCCATTGACTCGCTCACCAGCCGTCGTCCCACATAAAGCTGAAGAACATGGAAAATTGATGAGGCCTTTGTGTCTCGACTGAGAGCAGAGTCAGAGTTCCACCGTTCAGCAGCGAACTCGCAGATCTGAGCTTAAAATAAAGCTGCGATTGCTTCAGGGAGGGAAACACCTCACCGTGCTTTTCTCACACACAAACACACATCTCTGTCTGCATGTGTTTTTCTAACCTAAATTATGCAGTGAAACTCCAGGAGTGGAAAGATGGCAGATGACACAATGTGTGAGGACACCGAAGCTGCATGGCACCTTTTGTCAGCTAATTATAGACGACGAAAGCACGATGACGGAAAGCTTTTTCTTGGCTTTGCGCGTATTCATATTTTTTAAATGTCAAATGCATGCACAGAGGCGTTTCATTGTTTTACTGGCATCAATATGGATGTCAGAACCAAGCCAGCTCTAGACACTGTAAATCTTATTGGCGTCTCTTCACCGCAAAGCATCAAATAAGGCCAGTGTTCCTCTGATGGGGAGATAATGGAGCCTGTGTCCTTTCAGCACATGCTTAGTCGATAAGTTGTGATAGCCTTCTCACTATTTATGAAGTGAAAATTAGGCTGGCAGACATTTGCAGGACTGTGCTTGGAGATTTTTTTGTTGGTGGTACGATGCATAATTGAATTGGAGTGGGTTCCAGTGTGGCACGTTGTTGAATGTGCTTAGTGAGATAATAGACTCTAAAAAATAAATATGTAAAATAACTGAAAATACTTCTGGCAGATCATTATGCAATATTTTTGTACTGTAATTTACATGATCAGCGCAGACAAAATAACTAATATAACACTAAAACTGTAAATGCAGTTGAATTTTCAACATCAAAAGTTTTCAAGGTTCCTTAAATTGGTTTGAAAATGTAAATAAACACCAGTGAATCATGAGCTACATATAATTTCTGTTAAAGAAACCCTGGGATACTTTTATGAGATTTAAACAGATTTGTATGTGTTGAGCATCAGTTAAGACAATGTTAGCTCATGTTAGCTTTAATTGTGGGGAAAACTGGATAATTTTGAGCTTTTGTCAGCTAGTTTTATCTTTTGGGGCGGGATCAAAATCAGTGACGTAGTGCAAAACTGCGAGTGATGACGCATTGGTTTCTCATTATTATTCATAACGGGGGGGTTTTAACCTATGAGAAAACACTGCTTCTTAATTATTCATGAGCGCACGCGCTTACCGAGGGCAAAGCAGACCTGCCAAGCTGGGAGACCCAAGGGGTGAGACACGGGTTGTATGTTTGTTTCCATGATCGACAGGGTTTGTAGCATGTTTTTCCTCGTGACACTGTCAGGGCCGATACAGCAAGCTATTGGTTTACAGCAAGCATTTTTGTCGGGAGCGCTGTACGAGAATTGGAGAATGGCGGACTTTGTCTTTATCCGTTGAGTTCGTTACAGTCTATGGTTTGTTATTCAGTTATTGGTTGAAATAGACAGCGCAAGAGACCTTCTGCACTGCTATCCACTATTTCTGCCTTCAGACCCCGGGATTGAGGAGGAGAGAAATCTTCCTCATTTGTAGTGTTAATATAAACACGATTATCTTTATGATGATATAATGAATTGTGGTTATGTGTACAGTATATGACATTACGGATAACAAATGTAGCAGGACATTAAATGACTTACTGTTTATTTCTTTGCATTTTAACTTTTGTAAACTATAAAATCATGGGTCTCCTCACTGTTTGTGTCTCATTTTGTGAGCCAACTGCTCCACTCTTTTTTCCCTTGCACTGCCAGCGACGTCCACTCCCCCTTCTGCCCGCAGCACTCCATGCCCATCTCTGAGATAGACTTGATTTGAAAGAGGGGGGGTTTCATGGCCCTTTAAATACACATTCACAGTTGTTGATTAACTTTATGCACTGAACTTTTAGTCAGCATTTATTCTCAAGAATCTGATAATTTTGGGAATATGGGAATCAAAACCTTAGCTCTGCTTCTTAGCTGCTGACGATTGTCCAACTCAACATTTTTTTAACCAACTGCCCAAGAATCACAACAGATTTATAATGGTCAAAGTTTCTTGCCCTGTAGCCATTTTGCATCATGTCCACTAGGCAGAGATTACAAAAGTCCTTGTGACTATAAAATGTTTTGAATTTGATTGATTTTTTTGTTCTTTTATAATCTGTGGCTTAATCTCAGTCACTTAACCATATGGGTAATCCATCTCTGCATACTGTCTGAAGTACTTTTGAACGTAGACTTACTTCACAACTAATAAAATATGTTTTACATATAATACATGTGTGAATAAAAATTGATGAATGAAATTTGGATGTAGTGTTTGGCTGTAGGCAAAACGGTGGCTCAGTGGTTAGCGCTGTCGCCTCACAGCAAGAAGGTCACTGGTTCGAGTCCTGGTTGTGTCAGATGACATTTCAGTGTGTAGTTTGCATGTTCTCCCCATGTTTACGTGGGATCCTTCAGGTGCTCCGGATTCACCCCACAGTCCAAAGACATGCACTATACTGTAGGTGAACTGAATCAACTAAACTGGCCGGAGTGTATGTGTGTGAATGAGTGTGTATGGATGTTTCCCAGTACTGGGTTGCAGCTTGAAGGGCATCCGCTGTGTAAAACATATACTGGATAAGTTGACAATTCATTCCGCTATAGCGACCCCTGATGAAAATAGACTAAGCCAAAAGAAAATGAATGAATGAATGTTTGGCTGTAATGTTGTTATTGTCACATGATATCACTAGTGTCAGTTGCATAAGTTCACAATCTTTTCAAAAATCCTCGTCTGTATCTAGTTAATTATCCATCAAACACACTCTTTAGCATTACATCAGTAGTAGGTCATCTTCTTGTCCTCTTGTCTTCTATTTTTCAAATACCACTTGATATACAGTACAGCAATGAAGTGTGCATTTTCAGACACAGCCAAGATGATTTTTTAATGAATCCATCTAATCAGATCTTCAAATTCAAGTTTTTCATTATATTTTTCTTCATATTCTTTTTTATTTGTTTTACTCCAAATAAATACTGAGTTGGGGTGCCACGGTGGCGTAGTGAGTAGCACGTTCGCCTCACAGCAAGAAGGTCGCTGGTTCGAGCCTCGGCTGGGCCAGTTGGCATTTCCGTGTGGAGTTTGCATGTTCTCCCTGTGGTTGCATGGCTTTCCTCCGGGTGCTCCGGTTTCCCCCACAAGTCCAAAGACATGTGATAGAGGTGAATTGGGTAGGCTAAATTGTCCATAGTGTATGAGTGTGAATGAGTGTGTATGGATGTTTCCCAGAGATGGGTTGCAGCTGGAAGGGCATCCGCTGCGTAAAACAAATGCTGGATGAGTTGGCGGTTCATTCTGCTGTTGCGACCCCAGATTATTAAGGGACTAAGCCGAAAATAAAATAAATGAATGAATGAAAAATAATGAATTGATTCAACTTAAATTAGAGTGAAAACTGGACTAACAGTCATTTGGTTTAAAATGTCAACAAAAGAAGATGTTTTGAAGAAGGATGTAACCTGTAAAATAGGAAAAACAAATACTAAGTCCATGGTTTCCAGCTTTCTTCAAAATATATTATATTGTGTTCAACAGAAGAAAGTCATCGGGTTTGAAATAAGTAAAAAGAGAATAAATGATTATATAATTTTCATTTAATTTTTATTTCTAATTTTCATTTCATAATTTTCATCCCTTTTACCTAAATGCTCCATATTCCTACCTTAAATGGAGAGTTCAGATGCAATAATCTGTAAATGCATTTAAAATGTTCTCTTTAAAATGTTCCCTCCTTTGTTTATATGCTGTTATTTGACTTTAAAAGGCATTGAAAATAACCTATTCATCACAATATCTCATTTCATCAGAGAAAAATGTTCATTTTAGAACAAGATTTCTGATTACTTTTGCATCTGTACTCTTCAAATGTATAAGTTAAATCATGGTAAAATGTCTGATAGTATTTTTTATTAATTAATTACATTTTTTTTGCTTATTCTAAATATATAAATAACAATTTTAATTTAAGGCTGTAATTTAAGGCTCTATTACACTGTTATAGTTTTGATGCTTGAAACCACATGCATAATGGGACACAACCGAGTGCTTCCTTATGAACGGAAGCCTATCACTCACATATAAAAGACAATCACAATGTCATGCCAACTTTAAACAGCAAAAATGAGCCAGTTATAAGGTGAAAACAGAGGAAGAGACTACAGAGAAAGCTATGATACATATCACAGATGGTGAGTGTTCTGCATCTCTGTGATTTGATTTCAAACACACTCATTTGACCCTTCGTTTGCATCATTCAAGAGCATTTAAGTAAAAAAAGCACAATACAAGACAAAGCGATGTGCTTTTATCCCTGTCTTACTTTCCCCAACTCCTTTCTCCTTTACTCTTTAGTCATTTGTTTTCTGAAAAGACTGAGTGTTATTCATTCTAAAACTGTTAACACAAAGGGAGTCCCTGTCTACAGCAACGTGCGCAAGAATGAATAGCTCGAAATCGTTACATCCTGGAGTGCCTACGCAACTGCGTACAAGAAATCTCCTTTAAAGACTTTTCAGGGCTTTGTGCCTCGTCAGTTTAAGGCCATTTTGTGTACAAACTTCAATCAAAAGGGGCCTGTAATAGCGAATGAATGAGCGTAGTTGCTCTTTTTCCGCCTGTCTGTGTTCTCTTGTGAGAACAAAGCTGTCTTTGATGTGAAGTGCATGCATAATCCTCAGTATCTGACATTGCATCTCTGTCGCGGCGTAAAGCCCCCTCAAATCTCAGAAGGGCCGCGTCTCCGGAGCTGTGTCTCTAACTCCCCCTCTGAGCCCGTGTGTCACTTGCGGCTTCAATAGCTGTCAGCGCTGCATGTTTGCTATTGTCATACACCCGACTCCATCACTGTAACTGTTTGTTACCTGAAGACATGTTTGGGACTTTTAGTCACTGTGTGTCAATGTGGCGCTGTGTTCGGATTTTCCTTCTGTTCGCTTTTCAATTCTGAGATGATATTGGCCTTTCAACATTTTGTGCAGACATAGCTTTTTTATGTTCGTGTAGACCAGATAAACCCCAGTGTTCCTCATCTGAGGTCTTGTATACTGGCTAACATGCTGATATAACCAAGTCTTTTGAACAAAATAGGTCTGTGAGTCAAATTGTGAGACAAATGACTGTTTTCATAGGAGTTGGAAATACTGAGCTCAGCATAATTGACATAATTTGAGAAAAATTTTAAATACAACAAAAATGAACATAAATATGCCCAACTGAATCAGAATCTAATTAAATTCAAATTAAAGTCAGAATCATACTGGATCAAATCCAGAGCTTTTGGAACTAAATAAGATCTATATTGATATCAAAATAAATTGCACACCCATAATGAAAACATAGAAACAGGTTGTTTTCTCTAATACAGATTGAGTAAAAAAAAATCACTCTGATTCAACTGGATCTTTTTAGTGAATCAGTAACATATGGTAGGACCAGCCAGATTTTGCATCAAGGTAGCACAGTGGGTAGCATGATTGCGTCACAGCAGGATGGTTGCTGGTTCGAACCTCGGCTTGGTCAGTCGACATTTCTGTGTGGAGTTTGCATGTTCTCCCCGTGTTTGCATGGGTTTCGGTTTCCCCCACAAGTCCAAAGACATGCAGTATAGGTGAACTGCGTAAGCTAAATTGTCTGTAGTGTATGTCTGTGAATGAGAGTGTTTGGATGTTTCCCAGTGATTGGTTGCAGCGGTTCATTCCACTGTGGCGACCCCAGATTAATAAAGGGACTAACCTGAAAAGAAAATGAATGAATGACTAGCCTGATTTTGCCAAATGAGTTGGTCATTTTAACTAGATCTAGATTAATTAAAAGCAAATGACTCTTACTAAACCATTTTTTAAATATTTGAGAGATGTTTTAATACAAATTTATCATAACTGAAATATGACCGGCGGCACAGTGGCTCAGTGGTTAGTACTGTCGCCTCACAGAAGAAAGTCGCTGGTTCGAGTCCCAGTTGGGCCAGTTGGCATTTCTGTGTGGAGTTTGTTCTCCCTGTGTTTGTGTGGGTTTCGTCCAGGATCCCCCACGGTCCAAAGACATGCGCTATAGGTGAACTGGGTAAACCAAATTGGCCAAAGTGTATGAGTGTGTGTTAATGTGAGAGTGTATGGGTATTTTTCAGTACTTCCAGTAGTTGGCGGTTCATTCCTCTGTGGCGACCTCCGATAAATCAGGGATTAAGAAGGAAAATGAATGAATGAAATATGACCTACTGAATTACAGTAAAAGCAAATCATATCTACTGTAGATTGACATCATACTGTAAACTGAATCCAATAGAGTCAAGACCTTTTGAATTTAACCCTGGCTCATTGGAAATACATGCCAAGAGCACATTTGCACCAGGCATTCATTCATTCATATTTTTTTTTCAGCTTAGTCCCTTAAGGGGTCGTCACAGCGGAATGAACCGTCAACTTATCCAGCACATGTTTTATGCAGCGAATGCCCTCCAGCCGCAACCCAGCACTGGGAAACACCCACACACCCTTGCATTCAAACACATTTCAGTTTATTCAATTCATCGATAGCGTATGTCCTCAGATTGTGGGGGAAACCGGAGCACCTGGAGCAAACCCACATGAACTATGCATTTATGAAGTGTGCTTCACAAAGGTGAGTGGGCTTGACAAACCACCTGTATAAACCCTCTTAGTTCTCTAAAAAACAAAACAAAAAACACTTTCCCCTTACTCTAGCACATAATTTTCTGAGCATTAACAGTGTGTGTACTGGTGAACACTGGTGGACACTTGTTTACACAGTGTCTTGTATGTACTTCCTCTTCATGTTGAATTGCTGAATGCCTCCTCAATTGCAAGTCGTTTTAGACAAAAGCGTCTATAAAACTTCAAATGTTAATCTTAGTAAAAGGTTCAAAAGACATTTTTGAGAATCTCTGAGAATTTTTGAAAATCTCAAAAATGTTACTGGACTACGTTTTCTCAAATGTGTCATTTGCATGTTCTTCTTGTAAATCCACTGAAGGATGTTTACATTTCTGCAAATCTCAAATACGTTACTGGGCTACATTTTCTTATACATGCCATTTATTCAGCATACATCTTTCTTGTGCACTTCAGTGAGAATCTGGCCAACTTGTCCTGCTTATATCAGCTTGTAATGACTGACGCACACATTGCACACATTTCCCTAAATGCAACCAATCGCTTGTTTTCAAAAGCAAATGAGAATAGAAAATCGAATCGAGACCACATATTTCCACCAAAATTTCTCTTTGCTTTTTTGTTTTAATATCTCTTAAATACTAAAACCTAGTTTATAGGACCATTTTTCGCCACACTTAAACATTTTTCAGCAGACTCTGCATCCCAATACCAATATCGTACAAGGTGAGTTACCTAGCAAACTGACTGCTCTGGAAAAACTGTCCCCACGGAGATAAGCGGGTCAAGATGAACGCATTCAATTACAGATCACAGTTGTGCTTAAGTTGTTTTTAAGGCATTTATTCATTGCTGTGCAAACAACCATGCAAAAACTATCCTGTATCTGTCCATGATGTGTCCCATGTTTCACACTGTAGTATGTTAAGAACAAAGCTGACAGTGCTATACTGCAAAATAGTGTTCTTTCTACACAGAAAACGCATGCAAGTGTATGTCATGTATATGGCATGTATTTGTGGCATCCCAAAAATGTAATTCTGGGCATATGTTCACATTGATACTGTGTTGTTTGAAGTTCAATAAAGTTCATATTAATATCAAGCTCAAATTGGATGTGATAACCAATCATATAAAAATGGAAAAAAATTAAATAAAAAAGTGTAGCCCGATTCACAGATCGATGGCTCTAATGAACAGTTCAAAAGACAAATTAGTCTGAAATACTGCTTTTACCGTAGCATTCATAATTTAAGAGATTTTTTATTCAAAATGAACACAACTGAACTAGTAATAGCTGTCAGTGCTGCATGTTTTCTATTGCAGACTCCATCATTGTAACTGTTTGTTACCTGAAGACATGTTAGGGTCTCTCCGTCATAGTGTGTCAATGTACTAAGTGCACAGTGTTTGAATTTTCCTTCTATTCTGTCATCACTCAATACTTAAAAGTTCATAGTGGCCTTTCAACATATTGTGGCAGATGTTGCTTCTTTCTGTGCTTTTATATCTCTGTATAGACATAAAATGCAAGAAGAACAGATGAACCCCAGCGTTCCTCATCTGTGACTCTTTTTACTGGCTAACATGCTATAACCGAATCACTCTTTTGAATGCATCTGCAAGTAATTAGACTTTTTCCTCAGTCTTTATCATAAAAGTATCTTGTATTTTTTTCTCCTTCGATAAACATGGATGAGAAAAGCTGAACAAAAGTGAAAACATCTGCTCCCGAAAGTATAGGCTGTCCAATCTGGCCATGTCAGCCTTTTTGTGTAGACTGTAGTGAAGTAGAGCGCTTATCTGTGGCAGTGAAAACTCTTTCTTTCCATCCCATTAATTTCCATACTCTGCACAAATGTGGTTTTCCTCAGGCAAACAGCAGCTGCATTATTGTTTACTGCACGTGTGATGCGCTGTGTATGAATGTAACAGGCCCATATTTGAAGAAGTCATGTGTTTCATCTGTGTTTCTTGGGAATCAGGATTTTACCTGAGATGGTAATGTGGGTTTGTTGCTTATGTTGAATTTGATGCATTGAAAAGGCTGTACTGCATAATACTGTAGTTCTAATGGCCGATTTATACTTCTGTTTGCTGTTTGTGTTGCTCTGCAATAACACTTCCGAAACGCTAGCTAGCAGTAGGTTTTTATGTTCCTCTTTGTCGAGTTTCTTCATGGGTGTTTTGTTTTTTTCTGAATGCTACCTTAATATACTGCTGCGTCCGATTTTGCATACATATACTACCCCTTAAAAGTATGTACTGTACTTTTTTGGAAAGTAAACGTACATACTTTTCAGTGTGTAACAGAAGAGTAAGCAAGCTTTGGGACATACTACTTCCTCGTTAACATCCCATGTCAATCACCTCAACACATAATCCACATTTCTTTCATATTTAATTGCCTACACTGTAAAATAAATCTGTAATTTTACAGTTTATTTCTGGCAGCTGGGGTGCCGAAAAAACCCCCAGTAAAAATAAAGGCCGTTAAATTACATAAATTTACCGTAAAATAACAGATAATAGATTACAGAAATTTACCAGAAATTTAAATGTAATTTAATATTTGTTATTTTACGATAAATTTCTGTAATTTAACGGCCATTATTTTACCTTTTTTTCTGGCACCCCAGCTGCTGGAAATAAATCGTGAAATTGAAGATTTTTGATTTTTTTTACATTGTACCTTATTGGAGAAGCAGCAGCAGGATAATCTGCTATTCGTCAGTCTTTCATGCATAGAAATCTCCTCAGGTCTTTGGAAAATTACGCATTCAGGAGTTAATGTCCAAATATATCCTGATATAAGTTCACATTGTTGTTGCAGGTAAAATATAACATGGAAAACGCTGTTTTAACATGTTCCAGTTGGCTAGATATTAATTAACATTTTTACCGAAGCCTCTACTTGACGGTTGGTCTCGCATGCCCGTTATGTTTGCAGTATGTTTACACTTTTTACCCGAGTTTGTAGTTCTAATCAAATTCACGTCCAACATGCACTGTCTTGTGGGCAATATTAGCAGTTAGAGTATGGACACTTCTACACTTTAAATTTTTACTGGAAATAGTAAACGATCCAGGAACCTTTGGCATACTCTTTTCAATGTACTATGCTTTGGGACATACCAATTCTATTTTTGAATACTATTTTACAACAAGCAGCTAAAACTCGCTCATAAAGAATCGGGAACCAGCGAACATGCAACAACTTTAATCATAAGGTAAATGCAAAGCAAAGTTTTCATCTGAAGCTCCTTCACAGGACTCCACACTTGTAAACACTCGCTCCATCGGGCTCACGGCTCCAAGCTGTCCAATCACAGAGCTTACGCTACGCGTTGTATTTTGAGAGGTGCTCATCAATGTCGGCGTCAGCATCGGCGAGGGCTATGCGACCGCATGAAGTCTGCTCCGAATCATATGCATGAGCTTGACAAAGAAAAATAAATCTGCCTTAAGTTCAATGAGTGTTTTTAGTTGTGTGCTGAATTTAAAACCAAATATAAAACATAATCAGTGAAGTTCGATTTATTAACAATTACTTTCATAAACCAGTTACTTTTAGTTATTTAAAAACATAATGATTCACAAATCTATCTCTACTTAAATTCATATGAGTCATGTGAACTGTGTTCAGTGAATCAAAAACACAAACAACTGACTCTTATGAGTCAATTATAAAAATAAACAGTTTTTAAATGAGTTTTAAATGCTACCCTCACCTTAATTTACAGATTTCAATAGACTTTATAATGCAGATTTAGCATTAAATATATCCAACTGAATTATACTAATTCAATTCAGAAACTTTTAAAACTGAATCTTGAGCTTTTGACTCATAGCGAAATCTAATGATATCAACTTCAACAATCTATATACTGTACAACAATCATATAGAAATCTAGAGAGCCTGAGAGCCTGATTTAAAAATAAATGATTGTTATGAAATGGTTCTATTTAGAATCAAAAACAAGTAGCATTACCAGTGTAGACAATTCACAAACAAATGACTCTTATGAGTCAATTCTTTTAGGAACAAAAAAATATTTTACGTTTTTTTTTTTTTTTTTTTTTTTTTAATACCATAAATTTAGGCTACACTTTATTTCAATGGTACATTTGAGTATTAGTAGACTGTCTACTTAATATCTGTTGATACTGACATTCAACAGACATTTAACTGACTATAAGAAACTTTGCAAGTACATGTCAACTTACACTAAACCTACCATCAAAAGAAAGTGTGACCAAAATTTATTGCTGAAATAAACCAAAATAATTCAAATTAGATCATGTGATTTCTCAAATGATTTCTCAAATGTAAACAATGATCGCACGTTGTATATTTTACATATGTGGTGCACTAGTGTGCAGAGAATCCACCATTCTTAAAGAAATCAGATTAACATATTACGTAAGCTTGGCCCAATTTTTATCCACATTTTCTGTATAGTTTCCTTCCAAAGCACTTATTCCCCACTTCACTCTGTCTTCCGAAATGTCAATCTGTCCACATTGTCCATACAGATTCTTATAATAGGACTATACATCTTTTCTAATGAGAGAGAACGAGAGAGATTAAACAGGCTGTAATCTCTCTTGGCTCTCAGGTCGGGACAGTTTGATGGATGGAGCAGGTCATCTCTCAGGCGCTGACAGTGATAGCCTGTGTCAGCCCTCAGATAGTGACATGGCTCAATCGCTCTGTCATTCGGCTGCTCTTTTAGCATTATCCTTACTGTACTGAGGACACAACCGGTGGTGTTACCACAGAACAACTGTGGTTTGTTTTTGATGGCATGAAATACAGAGTTGTCAAATCTGTAATACATGACTTTGGGCTTCTTTTGTCGTTGTTGTTATTGTTGGTAATGTGCACTTAAAATCACAATTGGTGGGATTTAGTGTGCCTTTATTAAAATAAACTGCTCACTAACCATAATGAAAACATGAAAAAAAGTATTTCTCTAATGCACTTGCCTTTAAAACTTTCAATTTAATGCTTTGGGCTCATTTATTGATAAAATTGTATTGATAATAATAAAATTAATGAAAAAAAGGCTAGCTTTGGGCTTTCTTTTGAAGCTTTGGTCACATATTTGTCCTGCTAGCGTTGGCAACATGATGAAATATCATCCCACCGGTACTGTCAATGCGTGTAATCATCCATATCCCCCTGTGGATCTGCATGATTTGGCTTCATACTCACCAACCCTGCTAGGACAACCAGGTCAAATTAGCATAAGGTGGTCAAGCTGGTTTTTGGAACATGGTAAATGTTTTTTACTGGTTCAAGATGGTCTACCAGGCAAGCCAGGTCTTCACCAGATGGTAGTGCAGCTGGTCAACCACCTAAACCAGCTTGGAGAAATAAATGACCAGCTTGGACCAGCTTGAAACCAGCTGCTGTATTGCAAAACACAGATACTATGCAAAGCTAGTTCAAGATGGATGTTCATTACAAAATGCAGCAACAGCACTATGATGTGCTGGGCGTTTCTTTTGCTTCAGACTAGCTGTTTCAAAAGAAAGAAAGACATTGTTTAAATGACTTCTTTGCGATGGGAAGGTTTTGGAAAGCTGTTTTTTTTTTTGGTATATTTTATTCACCAAGTATAAACTCTTTTCTGCAATTGTTTTAGGACGTCAGATTCATTTGGAATTTCCTATAAAGGAGATGACTAGAAATAACAAATGGCAGTAAACGGTCAAACCAACTGCTCCACAAACAAGCCTGATCATGGCAACACATAAGAATAAAAATAATATATTGAGAAAATACCCGTTTGCACAATAAAACAAGCTTTCGTTTATTAATCAATGGAACTGATTGAATCACTGAACGTTTAAAGACCAAGTTCCATTATCTGCACCCATTCTTAAAGAAAGAATAAGGTCAATAGCAGGGCCAGAGTGGGACTCCTTTTCAGCCCTGGAGTTTCAAGCCTTAGACCAGGCCACTTCAGTTCACGACTGACTATATAAAAACAACGTCATTTGCAATTCAGTACTTCACATTGAAGATTTATTTGAACAGTTAACACAATGTAACTTTAACAGTATCAGAATCTATTTTCTGTAAGAATTAGTGCTCATAAATATCCAAACCCGGTGTGGTCTTCTGCTGCTGTAGCCCATCTGCCTCAAGGTTAGACATTTTGTTCGCTCAGAGATGCTCTTCTACATACCTCGGTTGTATTGAAAGGTTATTTGAGTTACTGTTGCCTTTCTATCATCTTGATCCATTCTGGCCATTCTCCTCTGGCATCAACAAGGCATTTGCACCCACAAAACTGCCGCTCACTGGATATTTTCTATTTTTTTTGACAATTATCTGTTAACCCTAGAGATGGTTGTGCGTGAAAATCCCAGTAGATCAGCAGTTTCTGAAATACTCAGAGCAGACCATCTGGCACCAACATCCATGCCAATTGAGTTGCTTCCTTGTGATTGGCTGATTCAAAATTTGCTTTAACAAGCAGTTGGACAGGTATACCTAATAAAGTGTTCAGTGAGTGTATATAACTATGATATCATACAAATAAAATAAAATAAAATAAAATAAAATAAAATAAAATAAAATAAA
>CAIGQQ010032566.1:6366006-6379684 GCA_903798035.1 Danio albolineatus
TTTATATATTAAAAAGAAATAAAGAAGTGAAAATATATTGTGCAGGTTTCCCTAACAACCACACACGATGTCACCCAGTCTGACCTTAGGTTAAGAATTTATAAGAATTTCTTTTGAGATAAACAGATTCTGTATACTAAGCAGTATGTGATGAATAATTATGGAGAACAAGAAGTACAATGAATTTCAATATAACAATGTCTGGCAAGAGCTTTAGAATTCTTTATTTCTCACTGTGCTGCACACAAAAAAAGTGTTTTTATGGGTGCAAAGATCTCTTTCCTTATCCCTTCTCCTAATTTTAAACTTAAAGGTTTTACCTTTGTTCTGTAAATCTCCCCGCAAAGCTCTGATCCCATAGTTCACAGAGAGCTTGAGACAGCACAGATAAGGCATATTGCTACTTCTGATCTGTTTACATAGCTTAAGTTTAACTCAGAGAGCTTATAGTTAACCTACTGTAGGAAGCATTGCATGTTGAAATTAAAGTGATAGTCCACACAAAAGTCTATTGAACTATACTCTTTTCTTTCATGGAAAAAATAAAATGGCTTTTAAGCAGAAAAAGCTTTCTTTTTTTTCATATAACAAAGACATATAGCCAAGCTCCAAAAACAGTCCATTCACCCTAAAATGGGCTGGTTTGTTAGGAAACAATGAGAATGAGTTTTGTTTATTTCTGTAGAACATTGTGAAAAGAAAAGCAATGATTTGAATGGAGAGAAAAAAAGGTAAAATTGCTACAGTAAAAATCAGCAAAGTAGTTAACAGTAATTTTCATTCATCTATTCATTCATTCATTCATTCATTTATTCATTCATTCCTTTATTCATTAATTTTTCTTTGGCTTAGCCCCTTGTTTATCAGTGGTCACCACAGCGGAATGAACCGGCAACTATTTCAGCCCTTGAAGGCCCTTCCAGCCTCAACCCAGTACTGGGAATCACCTATTAACTGGTGCGTTTTAAAGCCAATCAATTAAGGTAATGTAACAAATTTAAGTGAACGGAACATAAAACAATTATGTTGTCCCCCCAAAAATCTCACAAAAGTGTGTAATTTCAGCTCATTTTAAATCAGTAGTTTAAACAAGCAGCAAAACCATTTTTTCAGTGTACACTGCAAAACATGCTGGGTCCCACACAATTCATTCATGTTGTCCCAACACAAATCGATTGAGCTAACTTATTTTTTTCCCAAAAATAGGTAGATTTAACACAAAATATTAAATTTTTCCAAAAAAAACCTCAAGAATTGTGTTGTTTCAGCTCGTTTTAAATAGGTAGTTTGAACAAGCAGCTAAAATAACTTTTTTTAGTGTAGATTACCATAAAATATATAAATCTCAAGCGTATTTGTAACAGTAAAATTCTTGCAACCACAGCTTTTTTTACCATAAATTTTACGGACTTAGACTCGGACTCAGAAAGCTAAGCTGAAGAAAAGTGAGTAAGTGAGTGAGTGAGTGAGCGACTGAGGACTCAGAAGGACTTTTTAAGTGCGAAAGAACCTCCATTTGACATTAACTGTTTTCTGATGCAAGATCCCTCTTCATCCTGTACTTTGTCTGATAGGAAAAGCAACGGTTTGTAAGTTGATGAAAGAAGGCCTGGCATTTAGCACGGTAAACACATTCATCACCAGAGACAGATAATTATCTCTTTAATTCCGCGACCGCGTGAGGCCTAGCGCTTGTTGTCACAGATGCCGGAGCGCAAATAGAGGAGAATGAGGTTGGTCTTGAAAGAGGCAGCAGTGCTTGTTGCCTTCTGCTTGCTCAAATAACCTTGTTCGCCGGGGTGTCATTGTAGCTATTTAATTTGAGAGGAAAAAAAAAAGAAATAAATAAGGGGCGGAGCTCAGAAAGAGGCGCCGATGAACGAGAGCACCCATGAGAAACGACAGGCTGTCTTCTCTTGCCTCTCTCTTTATCTGTTGCTCATTTTCTCATCTATTCGTCCTCTAACTCCTGCAGCTTTTTCTCCCTACCCGGTGTTTCTGTACAAACTAACGGCGATACTTTCCAGATGATTGCATGCTGACAGATAATGAAACAGCATGCAGACCTTAACACAAAGTAACAGACCATCTGAATGAAGGGGGTTTGGGTTTTCAGAGAGGTTGGAGACATCATGATTATCCTCAATGGCATCGATTATGTGTAATGAATGTGGAAAGCATGATTCTTGAAGTCATGGTCTAATCTTTCTACCTGGATTTTGCCATACTTGCCTTTTTTATCTGCAAACTTTCCTGAAGTCAGTGCTGATACGCGGGTTTTTATTTTTCTGCTTGGGCAATTTTTCAAAATATTCAGATAGCAGTGCGTGATAAGCAGGCGGTGTTTCCATAATGGCTTGACAGCATGGAAGCGATCTTGACACACTTGACACATATGTGAGAGTGACAGATTAGGAAACACTTTCAAGTGTGAATGCCATTGACTTGGAGTATGCTTAAAGAGGCGGTCACAGTGCACATTTCCTTCCATTGACTTTCATTCACACAAGTGTGAAATTTCAGATCTTGCTGCTCCTAAATCTCAATTAAACTCTGAATTAAAAACATACATTCTAAAAGTATTTATGTAAATAATTTTTTTTAAGTAGTTTTTTTTTTTTTCAATTTTGCATGCCTAGTGTTACTTTTGCTTAAAGTCAGTGTAAAATCAAAACACATCATGATTATCTTGATAGTGCACGTTGTTATTTTTCAGATGAACAGTTAATCAATGAATTACTTCAGATTATCCACGGAAGAAAAAAAAATCAATAAAAATCTGACTATTTGAGATTCTTTCTTTGTCAAAAAAGTAGACATTTTACAATAGCTCAATTGTTACAGGCTCTCTGACATATTTCATAACAACTTTTGTGTTCAATGGACAGAAATAAACTCAAAGGTTTAAACTAAAAAAACCTTTTAAACAATTTTTTTTAAATTTCTGCATAAATGCAAGATTTCTGCATCTCTTTAAATCTTATATTTGTTGTATTAATATTGTGAACAAGAGACAGTGTATAGTGTTCGTTATTGATGCAAATTATACAATGATACAATAAATTAAGAAGAGAAGATGTATAACTTTATATACGATAATAATAAATATATATATATATATATACTTTTTTTAAATTAATTTTTTCTTCTTCTTCTATTTGCTTGATTATTTAACAGGGACAATACACTTGACAAAGACAACTGATGTCACACGTACATAAAAAAAAAAACAATACAACAAACACATACTGTACAGTATATACAGAGCCACAAACATAAAATGTAAGTCAATCTGCATACTTATGAGAAATGTAAATCTGACCAAACTGGAAGAATAACACTTAATGTTCACATTACTGTAAAGATTTCAACCATTCTTTCAGCTTTGCAGAAAAACTGTTCTGATTGTAATTTTAAATAAAACAGGCGTGGCATTCCATAGATATAAACCTTTCACTGAAAAGGATGAGTGACCCATAGTGGTTCTGCATCTGCAAATTCTACAATTCCCACTTACTGCCCCTCTAGTCTTTGCCCCATCACTGCTCAATTTATGTATCAACTAACAAACTACTTTGGCGGCAAGACCATGTGTACACCTAAACATGGTTTTTAAAAATGAAAACTTTAAAAAAACATCAAAACTTAACAAGTTATAATTTTTTAAAGAATTTGACAATGATGCCATTTTATTGGTTTCTGATCCATTACTTTTAAAGTTTGTTTGTAAAGTGACATTACAGGCTTAACAACTGATTGAGTAGCTTGACCTTCAATTATTGCACAATAAGACATACATGATAATATCATAGCATGCACGAACATTTGCACTCCTTTGAGAAATATATAAGGTCTATGGTCTATATATATATATATATATATATACACAGTATATAAATATATATATATATATATATATATATATATATATATATATATATATAATGTTTTTTGAAACTAACAACAATACAGACAAAAAAACATACAAACACAGCAGCTTACGTTTAGTGTATAAGTTGCTATGGCAACATGAAATCCCTGAAAGTTAGCTTGGTTTATTTAGAACCTAAGGCTGAGATTATCTGATTGTATATCCTTAAACTTATCCATTTCGCTGGTATTTCACATAACCTGTTTTCAGCATTTAGCTATAATCAGGGATGGGTTTGATATTTTCATCTGTAAGGCCAAGCAAAAACTTTAAAAAGACAGTTCAAATGCAGTGTGTTTTATTTACTCGCCCTCATCTCCTTCCAAATCTGTATGACTTTCCTTTATCTGAGGAACAGAACAGAGAATAAAAAGAAAAATGCTTCTGTCATCTATACAAAGAAAGTTAATGGAGTCCAATGTTGTTTTGGAACTGACTTTCATTGAATGAACTAAAACCAGACTCATCCATGTTTTGTTTTGTTTTTTCTTACCAGACTCTAGTGTATTATTTTCCTATCCATGATATCCATTTTAAAGCTTTTCGTTCCTCCCAGAGAAACATGGTTTGGTAAAGCAAGGGCTCAATTAACTGAATAGCAGTTTTCGGTGTGTCACTGCTGCTGATCAATAAACAAGACATGTCTGTAATGAGCTGGCCACCTCGCGAATCTCACAGACCTCTTCCACTGCATGCTGGGATAGCAAAGTTTCTTATGGCAGTAGAGAACGTATGACTTATCATCCCTGCATCAGTAGAGCTGTATGAGCTTCAGCCTTGAGAATGTCCTGGTTAACGTCAAGGCTAAGTTAAGCCACGGATTAGATGATTACACCCTCCAGCTTCATTACGGATACCACTGGCATCAAAAGCACTGTTTATTCTGTTCAAAAAACACCCACTCTTTCAGTAAAAGACTTTTGCTTTGAGCATCCTGAACACAGCTTATCTAGTACCAAGCAGATTTCTGCCATTGTGTGTGTCTGTGTGTGTGTGTCTGTGTGTGTGCGTGTGTGTGTGTGTGTGCGCAAGGCAACGTTTGAGGTCATGCTGAGATCAATTGGAGCTTTTTTATATTATCTGCACAAAAAAAAAAAGAAACCACCTGTGCTGTCAGCCACATCCTGCGTTCTGGTCTGCTTTTCACCCCAGGCTGTGCTACTTGGTCTGCAAAAATGAAGTCTGTGGTGAGAGAGGTCGAGGGCTTAGATTTGTCACTAAAAATGCTAATTCTTATTTTAAAGACCTTATCCAAGTTACCAGTTGTCATCTTTCACTGAAATTTGAATATGAATTGATTGAGTAATTGTAATGTTCAAAAGTAGAAAGTCTGTGATTATAATAATCCACTTTTAATTTAGTTTGATTTTTAGATTTGAGCTACAAACAAAATGGGTAATTCAACCACTTTACCAACAGTTAAAGCTCACTGAAAATGACTTAAATCAACTAAAATTGTAGGATGTTTCAAAGTAAAATTAACTAAAATGCATGAATGAATCATCATAAAAGATTGAATAAAAACCATTTCAGTTGTGAATTGCTTGATTTTACACAAAATAGTGCAAAAATGAACACCAACTCAGAAACTCATGCACATTCAGTAAATTGCATTCATTTCTGTGTTCAAAATCTCTTGGTTTCATTCTTTTAGTAAAGAATGCACACTTTCCCAGGCACACACATCAGCCTCAACCACACATATTCCTAATGTCATTTTCAGGTGTTTCAGTAATTTCTGACAGTACTCTGGTATACATGAGCAATATGACACGAGTAGCAGTGTAATATGGCTGTATTTCGGCACTGGTGGGAGGCGTGCGTTGGCACAAGGCCACAGGCCTATTGCCTTAGTGTCCCACCAGTGATGATATACAGCCATATCGCAATGCAACTCATGTCATATTGCATGTATACAACAGTTTGATGGCACAATCATGTTTATAAAAAAGAAAATGAAACACTAGAGTCTAAAAACCCTTTTGAATGAGGAACTTCTTTCTTCCGCCATTTATTCACATCTGCAGCTGACAGCCAGAACAGCAGAACCCGTTGCTTATTCACAAACATCATTTTAGAGCTAGTATTTGAATGATTATCTAGCGTAATTTCTAAAGTGCTGACAAAACTGGTGATTTTGCTCATATTTAAGATTATAAGGCTGAACAGCATGAAATGCCATCAGTCTACATGGATTTCCCAGGATTTATCTTTTGCAATTGGGAGATCACAATAATTATTCCTGAAAAAGCCAAAGTAGTGCAAACACTATCAGATTATTGTTGTGTTTGCAATAAGGAAAAACGCTAAACACATGTGGGCATTTCCTTTTTCTTTCTGTTTACTGAACTAGTCTGCACTAACGAAAACCGGAGGAGACTCGTTAGAAACGAACAGATGGCCAACTGAAAATTAACTTAGGCTTCTACAAAGAGTGGCCAACACAAAACACATACACTCCTGATATGTGAGTCCCTTCTCACAATCAATACACTACAATTACTATGATATAAATACAGCACTACAATATACAAAAGAGAGACATCGACTTAGACATGTCACTTACCAGTTTAATAATGATTTGATCAGCTGTAGTTAGAAATTATGCTGTTTTTCTCTTCTACGGGCATATTATGCATTCTCTGTCACCATCTTGTGGATGGACAACGTCAAACATCTGTGTTCTGCTCAATGATAGGCTAATGGCGGCTGACTTGCTATCCGAAAGTATAAATATTTAAAATAGGCACTATCACTATAAATAAACTGCATGGTTGCAGTCTAAACAACTACATTCTAGTCTAAAAAGCCTTAAAAGTACATTATTTTGTCCAACAGCAGCAATATTTGTCAAACTGTAGAGTGTCCTCTGCTTGTCGCTGTATGTGGGTGGAGTTGCAAGGGTGAAGGGTAAAGAGGCTGGACGATTGCTGTTATACTGTACATCAGATTCAAGAACTAGACAGAACTGTTGTATAAATGCCGATAGCAACTATTATATATTAACTGATATATATTAACAATAGGCAAAGGAAGGATCACATCAAGCATGCTAAACAGTTTTATTTCACATATTAAAGTGATACCGAATATTATAAACATCACACCAGCTTCCCATTTTTCTTCATCCATTTCCAGAATCCTTCTGTATTTAGTAAAACCCGTATGACTCAGTGCACTCTTTCCCCTGTCTGGGTTCGTCTCATTTCTTAGCACGCCGAATATGATGAACAAAGCTAATGCCTTTAGATAAGGATGATTAACCTAGAGTAAAATCAGCATAGTATCTTGGTGTATGGTATATGGCTTTCGGGGTGAGCGTGGTGCATGGGTGCTCATTTTGTAAAGTGACTAATGGCACATGGAAATGTTGGGATTACATCAGAATAGTCTCCAAGATGTCTGTCTACTGCTCTTGCATGTGACCTCACATATTTCTTTCCTTTAAGTGCCGTAAAACTGCACGAGACACTGAATTGTCAGAGAAAAGAATGACAATCCGGGCCGACTGAGAGATGATCCAGCCGCTTTTAGCCTAATGATTCGCTGAGGACTGAGGCTATTGATCATTTTGGCATGAAGCAAATGCACTGGAAATAATGAATGACAGCAGGTGTTCATATTTTTGTAATTGATTGCCCCATAATTGGACAAATTATTGAGCTCACTGATGAAATACAAGATTGAGGGTGACGTTTTTTTGTAGAAAGTGACTACTTCACGGGGAACAAAGAGTTCTTTTTGAATGTGAAGCGCAGGTGCGGCACTTCTCGATCGATATAGCCCAGCGTGGTAATTTCTAAGTACCAAAGTCAGTCATGTCAGTGTCTACACACTTTTGAAGTTATTATGCTCGCTCTTATCTGGTCAATGGATAATTGCTGTTGTTTTCCCATCTGGCTCATAGTCTTTTTTTCTGTCTTCTCTAATCTTGCAGATCTCTCTGAGGGCGTCTGGCATCATGGACAGCAAACTGGATCAATGAGCCAAGGTTCTGTCTCATCCTGAGCTGAGGGTTCTGCAAACATCAGAGAATATCGGCGAGTCAACAAAACGAGGCTGTCGATCCTAAATTTATAAGAAAGCTCGCAAAAATAAGTCTTCGCTATCTTCAGCCTCACTCTTTTTTGCTGTTAACAGCCATGATATCAAAATTCTTAGGTAACTGTTCATCGCTGATCCTGCTGTTCCCTCTTCTTCAACTCCTGCGGATGGACATGCTCAACGCTGCCCCCTCTGGTCCGGAGACTGACAGCTGCTCCACATTAGTCCAGAGCCGTTTCTTTGGATTCTTCCTCTCGTCCTCTGTGTTTCCCAGCATGCCCTGCACCTGGACCCTACAGAACCCTGATCCACGACGCTACACCATCTTTATCAAAGTCACAAAACCAACTAGAGACTGCATTGCCCGGCAGCACCGGACCTTCCAGTTTGACTCCTTCTTAGAGACGACTCGGACCTTCCTCGGAATGGAGAGCTTTGATGAGGTGGTGAAGCTGTGTGATGCCTCTACCCATGTTGCCTTCTTGGAAGCTGGGAAACAGTTTTTGCAGATCCGGAAAGGGCTGCCTAGAGCAGGCGCCGGGTCTAGAAATGGGGATGGGGAATTTAAGGTGGAGTATCTTGTGGTTGGAAAGCGTAACCCTAGTATGGCTGCCTGTCAAATGCTTTGCCAGTGGTTGGAGGACTGTCTGACCTACAGTTCTTCCACCCGACCCTGTGGCATCATGCAGACACCATGTCAATGTTGGGACCAGCCTCCACCGGACAAAGAAACCAATGGATGCTACCGAGATGGGGTCTTCCTGGAGAATTGCATTTCTGTTGTGAAAGAAGGAACGTCTGAATCTGAAAATAGCGGTAAGACAGTTTTGTCTAGTTATAATTCAGCATGGTTTGATTCTTATTGAATTGAAAAAGGGGTTTTTCTACCACTGTGGAGCTGTAGCTTGTCATATTTGTAAGCAAAGAAACAAAATAAACAAAGCTGAAGAAAGAAGTTCAGAGAAAACTGATGGAGGTTAAAAAAGAGAAGGGAGATAAAAGGAGTTTTAGGTTTCAGCTGATGTGTCCTAGCTGGGTGACCTTGGCTTCTTGGCGCCATGTGTGATCCTGTGAGGGTTCAGATAGGGATATTGGATCGGCCCGTGGGAGAGTTGATGCTGCAGACATGCTCTGGGAGTGACACGGGATAGTGGTGGTGCTGCTCTTGGCAATTGATTATTAGGAAAGAAATGGGGCCGGTTACTGGGTTCAGTGCTATGATGTGATCTCTTTTCCAAGACTGAATGTGGCACAGAAACGCAAGCCCTAGGAGAGGCTGTAACCACTGGGCTGGAAGATCACTCAGCCCATTGCACTGTGTGACCTTTTTGTGGACTTTATACTTTTTTATGTCTTTCCTGTTTGGTGGAGAGAAAAAAAAACTGTTTACAGAACTCCACAGCTCAGAGTGTTCAAAACTGTCTGGAAAAAAAACACTAAAAGCATTTACTAAAAATATCTGTTAAAGTAACACTGCACATATTTTCACATAATAGCTTAAGTTCCCTAGAGTTAAATAGTTGAATCTGGCAGGGCAGGAGCACTTTTGGCTTTAGCTAAGGTTATCATAGATCAGGGGTGTCCAAACTCGGTTCTGGAGGGCCGGTGTCCTGCAAAGTTTAGTTCTAACTCCAATCAGACACACCTGGGCTAGCTAATCAAGCTCTTACTAGGCTTTCCAGAAACATCCTTGCAGGTGTGTTGAGTCAAGTTGGAGCTAAAATCTGCAGGACACCGGCCCTCCAGGACCGAGTTTGGACATGCCTGCCATAGATCATTGAATTGCATTAGACCATTAGCATCTCACCCAAAAACAACCAGTTTAATATTTTTTCCAATTTAAATCTTGACTTCTCTGTAGTTACATTGTTTACTAATATTTAAGGAGAATGGAAAGTTGCTATTTGTTAAGGATTCATGGCTAGGAACTACAGTATGTTCTTATTCCAGTGTAATAATCAATGAACTTTGGCTGCCATACCATGGCTGAAGCAGGCAGTGATATTATGCAGTGGCAGAAAATACTTCCTAATATAACCAACAAAACCATCTACCTGCAAAGGAGCATGCCTTGCAACATGGAAACATTCATGAGAGACAATTCTGAAAATATTTATTTTGGTGCAGATTAGGGCTGCACAATATATCGTTTCAGCATCGATACCGCAATGTGATCATTAACAAGAGTCACATCATAAGTATATGAAATGTTGAGTCTGGATTATAATTATATAGTTTTTTGGCGCCTGTGACTGACTTAAATGGGAAATTGTATCATTTTTATTTAATTAACGATTAGTTTGATTGAATTGTTTATTCAACAAAGAATATGCAGTATTATTTTCATTCATTCATTCATTCATTTTCTTTTCAGCTTAGTCCTTTTATTATTCTGGGGTCGCCACAGCAGAATGAACCACCAACTTATCCAGCATATGTTTAACACAGCGGATGCCCTTCCAGCCGCAACCCATCACTGGGAATTATCCATATACACTCCTTCACACACATACACTATACGGACAATTTAGCTTACCCAATTCACCTATACCACGTCTTTGGACTCATGCGAACATGGGGAGAACATGCAAACTCCACACAGAAATGCCCAGCCGAGTCTCAAACCAGCGACCTTTCTGCTGTGAGGCGACAGCACTACCCACTGCGCCACCGCGTCACCCAGTATTATTTTGCATTTGATAATTCAATTACAGCATGTCTGAATGCAGTTTTACTCCTCTGGAAAACAATAAAATACAGTTTTTTAAATTAGTATATTTTTCTTTATTGAATTATCTATGCCTGTAGATTGTTTATTATATTTGATGCGCTTCTACACAGAATTATCTCAATCTAAAATTCAAAATAGTTATTCAACTTATCTAGTGAAATAATATCCTTATTGCAATATTTAATCGAAGAATAAAAAAATATCGCAATGTTCGATTTTTCCAATATTGTGCAGCCCTAGTGCAGATCATGCATCATATTTATTTCAACCAAAATGCACAGAAGTTAATGGATTTTAACTTCATTTTTGAAACTCCAAAGGCTCTGTCTCTTCAAAGAGTGCCCTTAAAAAAGGTAACTGCACTTTTAAAAACTATTAAAGACACCTCAGAGTTAAAGAATTTCATCTAATGCATGTACACACAACTTATTGCTTGTGAATGGACCATAAGACAAGCAAGGCATATGAATAGAGGGACGGGTGGTGTGATAAAGAGAGAACATCTCACAAATTGATCATGAGCTTGGGAGGTGAGCCAGAAATGTCCAACTGGGCCCATTGGACGTAGAAAGGCAAGAGAAAGATGAGTTTTGAAAGACAGGCTGTGCATCATTACGATGCTACTCTCTCGAACTCTCCATGGATATCCCCAACCCCAGTTTTAATGGCCGGCTGTCCTTTTTATGTGTAGCCTCTTTTTTCATAGGTGGAAGTACCCCACCTCTCTTCAGTTCCTAAGAGGGAATGTGTAGAGTTAAATAAAAGGACACACGAGGGAGAGAGTGTGCATGCCATCTTAAAATGCTAAAGGCGTGTCTATTGTGTGAATGTGACCCATTGCTCAGAGGCATCATGGGTGATGAGTAGATTCATCTCTCGCAGCTTAGAGCAGTGACAGATTATGGGCAGGATTTGAGAGACAGAATGGAAAAGAGGAGTCGAGTGAGAAAAAGCTGCGAGAGAATTTCAGGTGTGACACGACGACAAAGGAGAGGAGAAAATACTATCCTCATGACTTGCACTTTTTCGCTGCTTGAGACCGATGTGTCTCAGAGAGCTTTGGTTAAGCTAGATGAAAGCACACACTTGTTATTTCCCAGCAAGGTGCTTTGATTTGAAAGCAGTGTCGATAATAGCTTGGCTGTGATGTTGCTAAATGAAGAAATTTAAAGTGACTGCCCCCATAGTTCACAGTTCTTCGTCTTAAGGTGCAAAAGCAAGATTTAACTTATCACTGTTTTGTTATAGTCATGTTTCTTTTTCAGTAAACACACACACAATCCTCCACACTAGTCTGCCCCTTTCATGCTGAGCCATTTCATTGTAGATGGCTGAAAACGGTTGTGCAGGCGGCACTCTGTCACTGTGTGTGGGGGTGTGTGTGTGTTATGAACATGTTTGGCCACCAGGGGTACACACATTTTTAGTGTATGACTTATAAAACTGCTCCCACTGCTCTGAAACGGATAAGCACTGTGCTTATCTCTGCTGGACGGATGGTCTGTCGGTTTCTGTATATTTTTCTCTCTCTTGCTCTTGTTCTTCTAACGTTGCCTATGCAAGCTCGTGGCCCATCCATAGCTCTCCAGCGCTCATGAAATATTCATGTTTTAATTAAGCAGTTTTACTGCCTCTACGCTTGATAATAAAAAGTGCCCCAGGTTTGGTGTGCATTAGGGTGTGTATGTGTGTTTTAAGAACCTATGTTAGCCTTGAGACTGTGACTAGCCTATTGTAAACACTTTCAGGGGATGAGGGGGGGAGGGATTTGTCAGACATCTGTCTTGCTGTAGGGGTTCATCGCTATTTCATGCACACTTTCACCAGGGATTTTTTAGGGTGTTTGTTTCAAGAGAGCATTACATTGTTGTTTAGGAGAATATATAGCTTTTTTTATTGTTTACTTTATGACTGAAGCTGTTTCAGCTATATCGTCTCTATTTACAATGACCCTGCCTTGTGTTTGTTAAAGTAATAATACCGTCTCTCTAAATCTGCGCCAGAAAAATGCAATGATTCAATTGCTGATTTGCAATAATACGAATGATCGTTGAGAAAAAACATAGCTAAACAAAGTAAAATGTCCCCACCAAAATGTGTCACAGGAGTAAATCCTTCACCCCCAATGCCCCACAAAAATCTGTTAATATTTGCTTACCATAACGACCCATGTATCTTTCTTATCTCAGTAGTTCACACAATTGCATGTGACAGTAGCTTTCCAAATGAAAAAAATGATGTAACTAAAGTATATCATAAAAGCAGTCTATTTACACTAAAATTCAAGTCTTAACAATTCAACAGCTAGAAGTTAATCAGAGATATATTAATTAATCATGGATGCCATTCATAAAAAGTGCAGTAGTTCACAATAAAAATGAAAACTTTTGAAAGAGTTTTTGTCAGTATGATCTATGGAATATTTTTCAGTGGTTTTTATAGTGATTTTTCAACTTTTTAAAATCTAATTCATTTAATCTGTTTTTAATAAGCTGATTATTGCTTTTTAATCCAACCTTTTAAAAAATAGCAGACATCATCTAAAATTAATATTTCAAATCTGAAAATAACCGGCTGGGCCAGTTGGCATTTCTGTATGGAGTTTGCATGTTCTCCCCGCGGTTGCGTGGGTTTCCTCCGGGTGCCACAGTCCAAAGACATGCGGTACAGGTGAATTGGGTAAGCTAAATTGTCCGTAGTGTATGTGTGTGAATGAGAATGTATGGATGTGTTTCCCAGAGATGGGTTGTGGCTGGAAGGGCATCCGCTGCGTAAAACAAATGCTGGATAAGTTGGCGGTTCATTCCGCTGTGGCGACCCCGGATTAATAAAGGGACTAAGCCGAAAAGAAAATGAATGAATTAAAATAAATAAATAAATAAATATTTATTCATTTATTTATTTATTTATTTATTTATTCATTCATTCATTCATTCATTCATTCATTCATTCATTCATTCATTCATTCATTC
>CAIGQQ010032566.1:6402716-6433366 GCA_903798035.1 Danio albolineatus
ATTCTATCTACAGTATTTATATTAACGGTGTTTGACCAATCCTTGTTATACTGTAGATCTGGTAATCATGACCTATATCTGTGATGCAGGATTAATTCTACGGCGATGTTCATTAGACAATGAGGGTATTGCATACTGGGAGAACCCAACATATATGAAATGCGTCTCAAATGATTACAGAAGTATCCAAACACTGGTAGGTGATCTCCAAATGAACTTCAAACAAGGCATAAACTAAGTCTGTGTCTGCAAAACTGAGTTTATTTTTTTATTATTATTCCAGACCAGAGATCACCTGTCCAAGGCTCAGCGAGGGCTTGTGGGAGATGGTGTTTCTGAAGTGATGACAAAGCTGAGAGTGACGTCAAGTGATGGAACGAGTTACAGTGGAGATCTTCTGGCTATTATAGATGTACTAAAAAACATGACAGAGATATTTAGGAGGTCCTACTACAGCCCCAGTAATGCAGACATGAGGGTTAGTGTGGTGCTATGTGCTTATGTAAAGGTGCCATTGATTGGATATCTGGATTTAATTTGGATTTACCATAATAAGAGTACATGTAAATGACATACTGTAAGCCTCAAAAACCTTTGTTTTCCTCGTTATCATATACATCTAGTGACTTCACAATCTTGGTGAAAAAGAGGCAAATTGAAACACACACTGACTCTTACACTGACACTGATCCACACAAGATGATTAAGCCCCAGACTGTTTTTAATAGGCCAAATTGTTTTCTAAGGAGATTGCAACAATAAAAGTTCCCCTTTAGCTAAGCTTGTATTTTCATTTCTATGCAAGTGGGACTCCTATTTTAAAAATGTGACTGTTATCATCTCATCACAGCTCATCGTCAGAATGCACATTTCAGGAAAGGTGGATGATACATGCATTCATATTCTAAATATATACATTTATCCTGGCTTAAATTTATCCTAATTCATAATTTTATGACCAAAAGAAGCAAAATATCTCCTTAAGTGTGTCTTTTGTTAGTTTAACATGAACATTGTGCAATTTGCCACCTATGTGTGTTATAAAACACATGTAGACTGCTGAAAAGGAAGTATTCAATGCATGTTTATGCATAGTGTCATATCACTGGTTTTAATTCCTGCCTCTGTTTTCATATACCTTCAAAATATAACCCTAAATGCACCCTTGATTGCCCCTATTTTTCAAGTATATTTATAATTTAGCCTATTTTTTATTTACAACACAAATTAGGAGCAAACTTTTATTTCATTCACTCACTTCTTCTAGCTAAAATAAACCTCTCTACATCATTAATATTCACAAATGTTCCAAATATGGTCAAACCTGAGCTTTTCATTCTATGGGGTAATTCTTGTGGCTATTAATGAACATACAAAACCATTTCTGGGTAATTTTTGTGCATACCTAACCAACATACCTACTATGAAGATATTAGGGAACACTTTAACATATTGAATCAGCACTCTATGGCACCTTTAAAAAATAAATACAAGTATTGGTCCATACTGCTTCTGAATGTTTCCGAATTTTTATTTTATTCACAGAATTTTGTGCAGTCTGTTAGTAACTTACTGATGGAGGAAAACAGGGACAGGTGGGAGGAAGCACAACTGGTGAGTCAGCCCTCAGTATCTCTCCGTTTCTCCTGTTCACTCATTCATTCTTCCACGTTCATCATTCACTCATTCTATCTTTATAACGTTGACATCGTTTCACTCTCTTTCACTTTGTAATTATGCGAGATTCAGCTGGTTTTAAAAGTGATTAATTGGCTAATTTTCTTCTCTTCACTACACATCTTTCTTTTAGCTGTTTGTCTCCTGCTGTTTAGTTAGATCATTAGTTAGTTTACGATTTATGTCTTAACGCAAGCTTCGGTTTACATTCTGAAGCAAGGATATCATTAAGCTTGTGCAGCAGCAAAACCACATGATTATCAATGTTGTTTTTAGAAAAAATATATATGTATTTTTCTTACAAAAATATTTAAATTGCACTTACGGTGAATAACATCAAGCTCTGTTCTTCTTTCTTCCAGCTGGGACCCAATGTTAAGGAGCTTTTTCGTCTAGTGGAGGACTTTGTGGACGTCATCAGCCTTCGCATGAAGGACTTCCAGGATACTTATGAGGTCACGGACAATCTAGGTCAGTTTCCTCTGACATTTATACTCCTGAAATGATGTCATAAGGAGCTACTTTAGTAGGTAGATATATGGGCAGGAAGCTACAAAACCCAAGAAAGAACTAGAGACTTGCATGAAACACATTACAATAAAAAGTAATTAACCATCTGATGCATAGTGGCCTTTTCTGTGAAAAAGGTCTTGAGAGCCCATTTGTAACAATTCAGGGTGTGATTTTATATGCAGATCTTCTTGCAGATTATACTTTTGCCCCTTTTTCATAGTTTCATAAATGACTCTTAATCATTTTTGCAATTGTGGTTTTAATAATGACGAAGGATTAAAGGAACACTCCACATTTTAAGCAAAAAGACAAATTTTACGAGTCCTTTAGAGTAATCCAGTTGAATTTTACCTTTTGTGAATTCATTCAGCCAATCTCCAGGTCTGGAGGAAGCACTTTTAGCTTAGCTTGGCATAAATCACTGACTCGTATTAGACCATTAGCATCTCTAAATTATTTGTATAATTTTCCTATTTAAAGCTTGACTCATTTGTAGTTACATTGTATACTAAGCCAGACGGAAAATTAAAAGCTGCCATTTTCTAGGTTGATTTGGCTAGAAAAGGGTGACATGGTGGCTCAGTGGTTAGCACTGTCGCCTCACAGCAAGAAAGTCACTGGTTTGAGTCCTGGCTGGATCAGTTGGCATTTCTGTGTGGAGTTTGCATGTTCTCCCCATGTTTGCATGGGTTTCCTCCGCGTGCTCCTGTTTCCCTCGAAGTTTAAAGACATACGCGATAGGTTAATTAATTAATTCATTTTCTTTTTGACTTAGTCCCTTTATTATTAGGGGTCACCACAGTGGAACAAACCGCCAACTTATCCAGCATATGTTTTATGCAGCAGATGACCTTCCAGCTGCAACCCATCACTGGGAAACACCTATACACTCTCATTCACACACATTAACTTTGGACAATTTAGCTTACCCAATTCACCAACACAAAATGTCTTTGGACTTTTGGGGGAAACCGGAGCACCCAGAGGAAACCCATGACAACAGGAGAAGACCATGCAAACTCCACACAGAAATGCCAACTGACTCAGCCGAGGCTCGAACCAGCGACTTTCTTGCTGTGAGGCTACAGTACTACCTACTGCACCACGTGTGCCACCCTGCGGCATAGGTGAATTGAATAAACTAAATTGGGCGTAGTGAATGTGTGTGCATGTGAGAGTCAGTGGCGTAGCGGACGGGCCGCAAGACTTTATTTTAATATTAGTTGCCATTTTTAATAGTTTAAGTTAATTTGATTGAACATATAAAAATCAGTGGATATTATCGGTGCATTTATTGAGTGAAATTGCTACTTTTGACCGTCATTCAATGTGTTTTGGTCACTTTAATTGAGTGTGGGCAGCTAGGCAAAGATAGACCCAATGCCGAAACTATCGTGGCACTGCTGCTTCAGCGATGCTCGTGCTGACGCGGTGCTTCAGCGTGCGGTAAGAAAGTTCTAATCTGTTAACATCGACACCGAATAAACACGCGCTGCTCACGCTCTGTTCGCACTTGATTCATTCGTAACCTAGCGCGCACCGTTCGTCTTTTTTCTTGTCAATAAAAAGGCTGAAAGGTCGGTGCGCCTCGCGTTTTTGTAACGTACCGTGTGAAAATGAGCCTTTTTTTTTCCAAAAAAAGTTGTTCCTTCATGAATATCTCTGTCTATTTACATGACAAAAAATAATCTGAAATAATTTACCCATTTTAATTAATTGCCAGTCTGAATCATGCATCACTGAGCATTCTCACATCCACAAATGAAATACACGAACCCTTTTTAGAAATCCAGAGCTGTGAATGAGTCTGTCCCTAAAATGCGGCTCACAGACTTCCAAACGTGGGCATTTCTATAGCTTTGTAATCACTCACGAAACCACGCACATCTCTTCAGCACAAAGAAGACTTTGGTTTACTCAGTAGTCGGGTTCACAGTAACAGCGAGAAGATGAACCGCCATGGTCATACGTTGTGGGCCGCAGCTGGCTGAGTTTAAAAGGGCGCGTGAGGGGTGGCATCAGGTTCTGTTTACCTCTGAATCACTGCGCTCTGATTCTCCCATACTTCCAACACCTGTCCTACAGCAATGACCCGTCAGTCCTACACAAAGCTCTAAGACACGGATATAATAGATGCGGACGTAACACCACGCATTCATCAAAAGGTGGAAATGCTGTACGGTCGTTCCGTCAAAGAAGTCGGTAGAGTAGAGTTAGCGGTTAGCTGTTAGCACTCGCGTCCGTTCGGGGAAGGATCAAACCTGGTCTGCAAGGTAATTAAAGGGATAGTTCACCCAAAAAAATGAAAACGTATCATTAATTTACTCGCCTTCAGATTTTTCCAATGCTGTAGAAAAGTCAGATGTACCAAATGGAAGGTATTTGAAAGGTGTTTTGCTGTTACCTGAGAGTGTGCAAACGATAGGATTTTTATTGAAACCTTTAAGATAACTTGTTTCTGCTTCATACATTAATGTGTTTTTTAAAATTAATTAATTAAATTATTTTTTTGTGAAGCATTTAAAAGTATATCTCATTTAACAGCAAGTTTAAATCAGTCATTCAAAGCGTGCTCTAAAATGATTCATTCTGGTTTACTGTCTGGGCTTTTTCTTTTTTTAATATATTTTTTAATGTTTTAAATTATTATAAAAAATAAACAATAACATTAAACTAGAACAGAAAGAGTACAAAGGCCATATCACAATACACAGAATGTTGGACACAACATATACAATAGCGTCAAGAAAACAAAAACAAAAAATACATTAAATAAAGTAAATAATTTATAAAAAAGTGAGTAGGCTCTCTGGGCTTTTTCTTTCTGAAAGTTTTGAAAAATAAATGTTTTTGTATTCTTTTAATGTATAGAGTTAGATATGCTTTAATCACCAGAATAATTTTTCAGCGTTGTTATTTTTTGCGGTTTCTTTTTACTATATATTTTTTCAGACTGTATAACAACAGCCTGGTTTTAAGTTTTTGACACCTCAACAAGGTAAACATTGTAAGAACAGAGGGCTTTTTTAGAACTCTCAAAAAAAGTACATGACATTTATTCACGATAGATTTTCTTTAGATAGAAGTTTTCCTCATTCCCAGTGAAACTTTTTTTATTTCTTGTTCTTTTTTTGTTTTTTGTTTTGTTTTTATCAATAATTTACTGCATTTAGTTTAGTATTTAGCATTAAGTACTGCATAAAATATACTGTATTTTAGTAATTGGTGGTTCATTCCACTATGGCGACCCCTGATAAATCAGTGACTAAACTAAAGGACAGTGAATTAGTTAAAAAGAAACAACACATCATATCCAAAATACTATTATACAGTATCTTGATATCTTGTAAGCCCAAATAGCCTACAGATGAGAACAATTGGTTACTTTAAAGGTGCTATAAAGTGTTTTGAAATGTGCATTTGTATGTGATGTTTGACGTAATTACAACCGAAACATGAACAGTGGGACATAATGTAGCTCCTCCCCTTTTTAAAAAACAGCCTATAGCGTTTTGGTTTATCACCGATCTGTGAAAAAAAATGAAAGTGGTTGAGTGCGAGCCCATCAGGTAGTTGCTAGAACGGATAAGGCCGGAAGAATTATTTATATTATTTATTAAATTTCCTGTTCATTGTATTTTATTATCGTTTACCCCCAACCTTAAACCAAACCATCACAGTAACCAGAAAACAGTAGTTGTACCGAGTATTATTTATGTTATCTATTAAATTACCCAATAAATTGTATTTTTTAACACCTACACCCACCCAAAACCTAACCGTCACAGTAATGATAAAATATAAATTATTGTTATACAGTGTCATACAAAAATGCTGCTTTATTAATGTGCATATCGCACTTCCGGCTGGCCGCATATCCATTCTAGTCTTTACCAGCGCATCAAATTTGAAGCATCTTGAAAAGGGTGGTGCGTGGCAGATACTAGAGAGCATTTGATTGGTCATGATTTGATGAGTAACTGAAGTATGAGGTGATGTGAATCAAACCGTTTATCCGTTTAGGTGAAAGTAACAAACTACAAAATTCACTGTTAATACTGTTAATTGTCTCCACTGTTAATTGTCTCCTAAATGTGATTTTGGTGCCCACTGCTGTATATAGATATCCAAAAAAATAAACAATACTGATACTAACATCTAAAAAACTTAATTTTAATTTCAGGAGACCTTTAAAATGACTTGGTTGCTAGTTTTTTTGAGAAGTCAGAGAATAAATGCAGAACTTTTTGCTTAAAACCATTCATATGTAAATTGTTCCATTACGCTGAATGCAGTAACTTAAGCACAAATGGCTTTCTGAAAGATTTACACAGATTCCTGCATTAAGTTTCCTAAATAAATAAATGCAGGTCTTTTACTAGGACTGTAAATTTCTTCTGTGATTTGAAATGTGGTGTTGTGAAGTGCTACAGAGAATCTGGCTGGCAGCAGGAGTTTGTCTGACAGCATTGAGATGTGATCGCTGTTCAGTGAATCAGGATATTGGTGCTGCTGTGGATCTTACTGTTCACTCTGGATTCTTCCTCTAGTGTTGAGCATTCACAAGCGGCCCGTGGCTGGAAATGCAGATATCACTTTCCCCATGAAGGGCTGGAGGGGGATGGTGGACTGGGCTCGCAGTTCTGAGGACAAAGTCAGAGTGGCCAAAAACATCCTGCTCACTGGAAAACCAGGTAGGAAAAACACACACCGTCAGACCCAACTTTACACACATATGCTTGTAAGCACAGAGACTAAGTTGTAACTGCACAAAATATATTGGGCTTTGGTGTTCATATGGAATATATAGGTTATATAATAGCTTTTTTGTTTTGTTTTGTCTCTGTTGTTAATCAAAATAATTAATAATTTAATTTCACAAAATCTAACAATTTGGTCCTTTTTGGTCATAATTTACAATAAGGTTCCATTAGTTAAGGTTGTTTAATAAATTTACTAACCTGAATTAAGAATGAACTAAAATTAAGAATATTTTTGTACAGCATTTATTGACCATTCATTCATTCATTTTCCTTCGGCTTAGAACCTTTAATCATCTGGGGTTCCACAGCAGAAAAACTGCCAACTTATCCAGCATATGTTTTACGCAGCGGATGTCTTTCCAGCTGCAACCCAGTACTGGGAAACACCCATACACATTAATTTACACTCATTCACTACGGCCAATTTAGTTCATTTAATTCACCTACCAGATGTCTTTGGACTTGTGGGGAAAACCAGAGCACCTGGAGGAAACCCACTCGAACACGGGGAGAACATGCAAACTTCACTCAGAAATCCCAACTGACCCAGCCGGGACTTGAACCAGCGACCTTCTTGCTGTAAGGGGACAGTGCTAACCACAGAGCCACAGTGATTTAACAAGAACTAACAATGAATGACTTAAAGATTAAAAAAAGATGCAATAAATGTGATTTTAATAGATTGTTTATGGTAGTAAATAAATAACGAACACAAACTGAATCTTATTGTTAAGTATTACTTGCATCTTTTTAAAATGTATGTTAATTAATTTATTTTAATTTTTTGTTTATTTTTTTATATTATATTATCTATTTCAGCATGTCTTAATTTAATCAATACAGTTTTATCAATTCAATTCAATAAAATATAAACTAGTTAATTTACATTTTGGAAACATCAATTAAACATTTACTTTTTATTATTATTATTTCTGTTGCATAAAAAGCTACAAGATATTTGTATTGAGTTTCACATACTGAGTTTATTATTTCTCCAAATATTATGGTGAAATATTTGGCAGTCCTTTCTGAATCACACATGCACACACACACATCATTTTGATTTAATTTATTATTATTATTTTTTTTTAATTCTTTCAATTTCCAAACTACATTCCATTTTTACACTGGATTTCCCTTTCTCTCTCTCTTTCCTGCCCCTTTTCCTTGCCAAATAGCACAAAAGAGTCATCATATGAATCTTTATTGTTCACTTTGTCAGTTTATGATGTCCTGCGCTGAATTGCAGTAGGCTGCTCAGTGCTTGCCATGCCCACCGTTACAGGCCATTAAAAAAGCTCCTTCCCCCGTCACTATGCTAATAGAGGAGTTGCTACTTAATCAGGAGTCGGCAGGAGCCAATCAGGCGCAATTAGGTTTAATTCCTCCTCCCATTGGGAGATCTGTTGCCATGGCAGCAGCAGTGGATTGACAAGTCGTCAAGCGTTGAACATGCTGAGATGAGCTTTCATATTAAAGATGTATTAGAAAGAGGTGGATGAGAGAGGGATTTGACAGACTCAAGCATGAAGGCAAATGTTCTCATTTACCAACTGAACCAAAGACTCCTGTCCTGATAGTGGATCTGCTTATTTAGTTGGTTGAAACATGACCTCTTACTCAGTCTAATATCAAGTAGAAGAGGAAATTGTTCACTAATTAAACAAAATATCTAACTAACTAACTAACTAACAAAAATAACAGATTTTACTAGTCTTAACAGCTCACAATTAAAATATGGACTTTCTTTTTTTTTTTTTCAAATGTCAGTGTACGAATGTCATTGTTTATACAGAGATATAACTCACTTCAACAAACCCATAATACACTGCCTAAAGAAAAATAGTAAAAAAGAAAAGTAATATTATAAATAATATTTAAAAAACAACATTTTTTTATAAAAGAAAATAAATAAATAAATAACAATAAATATAATAATAAATCTTATAATAAGTAAGTAAATAAATAAATAAATAAACAAATAGACAACAATAATAGGTGATACAATGAGCGATAATGCTGTTCTATCTTAGTATGGTAGGCTAACATATACTAAGCATGAGGGTCTGGACAGAGAAAGAATAGACAAAAGGATTACAGAAAAAAAAGATTACAGTTACATACAAGACAGTCACATTAGTCCCCAGGAGGTACATTTATAGCAGAGAAATATGATAGTATGGGTTGCCAAACATATGAGAATTTGCTAGAACCTCTAATTGAATATTTAATTTTTTCCAAGTGTAGCTATAACATCAGATCTTGAAGCCAGTATGATGCTTTAGGTGGATTTAAAGATTTCCAGTGCAATAAGATTTGTCTGCGAGCCACTAAAGATGCAAAGGCAATAATGTTTTATCTTTGATTCAGACTCAGTTCATCAGGTGGAATACCAAACAGAGCAAATTCTGCACATGGCTTAAGCTGTACTTCACACACTTTAGACAATGTATCGAATACAGTTGACCAGTAAGGAGTAAGCTTAGGGCACATCCAAAACATGTGACACAAGTCTGCTTCACCTCTGTGACACCTTATACAGGTCTTGTCAAAAGTAGAAATAAAAGAGGCTATCCGTGATCTACTTAGATGTAACACTTTAAATTGTATTAAACACAGTCGAGCACAAAAACATGGACTTTCTTTATAGTCCATATGAACCAGAAGTTGGTGAGACTTATTTAGTTAGAGACTTATTTATTTGTTTAGACACTTATTTACTTATTATTATTTCAGTATATTTCGGTGGATTAACTTGTATGGATTATTTGTTTACATAAACAATAACATTAACAGTGTGATTTGTTTTTTTATACCCAACATTTATGTCCATTTACATATACATTTATATTTGTATTTATCAACATCCATTCGTGGTGTAGGACAAGTATGAGAAACTTAATAAATAATAATAATAATAATAATAATAATAATAATAATAATAATAATAATAATAATAATAATAATAATAATAATAATAATAATAATAATGTGCATTTAAGTAAATTAAGCAAATGTAAAATGCCTTCATACCACAACATATTAGTCAACATGTGTCATTGTAATTAATGATGAAATTTATTAACATAACTAGTGAAAATGGTTCCATAATAAAGCATAATTGTTTTTAGATTAACAAAAATAGCAATATAAATCAAAAATGAAATTCAGAATCTAGTCTTTACTTTTAGCATTCTGTAGTGCATTTCTCTAGTGTCTTGTGCATTTCTCTTGTACCCCATGTTGCACAAAAATGCCCCCGTGGGTCTCATCTGTTCCCTTTATTGTGGCTGTGGCATATTAGTAGAAGGAAAAGAGGGCTGGGCAAGCAAATCTCTATTACATTCAATCATAAGTCTGTGCTCTTGCCCATGGGAGCTCAGCTGCAGGCCTGGAGCGGTGGCCTCAGCCCGCTCTCTCTTTCTTTCTCTCTCACTCTAGTCTGACACATGTTTGGCATGAGCTGCAGCAGCGTAACTTCAGGACTAGATGGACTATATGTGTGTGTGTGGTGGTCAGAGTTTGCGTATAGTGTATATATAGTATATATTTATTTTTACAGATTTTCAATGTGATATTTCCTATAATATTTTTTTTTCTAATGCACAACGTCTCTTTAGTTAAGCTGGAATAAAAGCATTTTATATATATGAGTGTTGGGGAAAGTTACTTTTGAAAGTAATGCATTACAATATTGAGTTACTCCACAAAAAAGTAACTAGTTGCATTAACTTTATGGTAAGTAATGCATTGTTACTTTTGAGGTAAACTTTAGGTAAAGCATTACTTTTTATTGGCTTGAGGCTTGATCTCTTTCAGAACTTGTTTTTTTTTCCCTTCTTTTTTAATGGAGGAGCTTTGCAATTAACAAAACACTGTATAACCTACACCCACATGTAGCTTTAAAAAACACGTCCAAAAATATTTTAGGACAATGTTATCTGAGAACTTTCTGACCCCAGAGCTATACATGCCACCTATACAGATTGTTGAAAGTTTAAAGCAATGTGTTTGCTACTTTTGCAAGTAAAATGCAAGTAAAAGTAAAATCACTGTCCATTGAGACAATCCCTTTTCTTCGATGCGAATAATGAACACATTCTCTCATTGACTGCGTGATTCATTGTGACAATTTGTCCATTTATTTTTAAAAACTTATTAATTAAACTAAAAAGTAACTAGCATTACATTTCATTCATTCATTTTCTTGTCGGCTTAGTCCCTTTTATTAATCCTGGGTCGCCACAGCGGAATCAACCGCCAACTTATCCAGCATATTTTTTACGCAGCGGATGCCCTTCCAGTCGCAACCCATCTCTGGGAAACATCCATACACAAACACATACTCATACACTACGGACAATTTAGCCAACCCAATTCACCTGTACCACATGTCTTTGAACTTGTGGGGAAAACCGGACAACCCGGAGGAAACCCACGCAACCACGGGGAGAACATGCAAACTCCACACAGAAATGCCAACTGACCCAGCCGGGGCTCAAACCAGCAACCTTCTTGCTGTGAGGCGAACGTGCTACTCATTACGCCACCGTGGCACCTGCATTACATTTCAAATATATTATATTTGATTTCAAATATAATTATATTTTAAGTGACTCAAATATTATTACTTACTTTTTTAAGTAATGCGTTACTTTACTCGTTACTTAAAGTAATATTTTTAGGTAACTCGCGTCACTACTTGTAATGCTACTTGTATTTTTTTATTTTTTTCTATTTTTATTTTTTTTAGGTCAGTATTATCAGTAAGGTCAGTATTGATAGCTCCTTTAAACTTGCCTAGTTCACCTAATTAATCTACAGGTAGTTATGCCTTTAAATTGCCATTTAAGCCCAGTACTAATATTCTGAAAAATAACTAGATGGATATTATTTACTGACATCATGCATGGCAAAGACAAAAATAATAATATAAATTAGTTAATAAAACTATTGTGTTTAAAGATGTGTACAGATAAATGTGTCTGTAAAAATACCAAATAGAAAAATATTTTTAACCCAACCCCAATAATATTGACTTCAAATATATATAAAGTCTTGTATTGGCTTTCATTTAACATATGTCCACACTGTGTTTGATGAAGAAGTGTGTGAGCATATGTTAAATGATTAGTCATGTTCCTGACTCATATTCTGAGAAGCTTCAGGGTGAAAAAGGAAGTGACAGGATTCCGCAGTCTCACCTAGAGTTATATTACACTGCTCTAAATAAAGACTCTGCTATAAGTCTTCGTGACCTTTTTCTTTACAGCAGTTCTTTTCTCTATCCTTTTACTTTATGACTGCTTCACAGGAACGCGGGTGATATCTTTGTTAAATGTGTATGTGTTTGTGTTACAGATGAAGATGACGCTTCAGCATTTGTGACTGGGATCGTCCTGTACAGAAACTTAGGCAGTATTCTTTCGCTACAGAGGTGAGACTTACTTCTTCATCTTGTTGAGAGGTTAAATCTACAGTATATTCCCTCTCTGTTGCTGTGTTCTTAGTTTTTTATTTTAATTTAGATAAAATAGGAAGCACACAAATTAAGACTATTTGTCTTTTTGATAGTGTTTATTTGCCCTAGAGAGCATATACATGTAAATTTTTTTAGCATTATTTAAGAATAAATAAAAGGATTTGCATTGATGGTTCTATGAAATGATTGCATTGCACTGATTGTTAAAATAGTCTTTAGCAAACCTAATAAACAAAAAAGGTTCTTATGACAGTTGTTCACTGAAAAGTTCTTTGGAGAACTCAAAATGTTTTTTTTTATAAACTAAAAAAAGTGAATGCATGCAACTGCACTAACAGGACTGATGTATTGATCCATCCATGGGATTAATACCTGGCAACCCAAGTACAGCTGAATGAGTGAATGAGGAAGTCACTTTGTCATCCAGGAGTTAAAGAAACAAAATTCTGTCATTGTTTACTCACCCTTTTTCTTTTTTTCTTTTTTTCTGTTGAAGACAAATAAAGATATTTCGAAGAGTGTTGGAAACTGGTAACGTCAACAAAAACATTGACAAAAACTGTGGAAGTCAATAGTTACAGTTTTCCAAACATCGACATCCATAGTATTTGTCAATGTTACCAGTTTCCAAACATTGACTTCTGTAGAATTCATATTTGAATACTATGGAAGTCAGAGTTTGGAAACTAGTAACCATTGACAAATATTATGAAAGTCAATGATTACTGTTTTTTAACATTCTTCGAAATATTTTCTTTTGTGTTCAACAGAACAAAAAAAATCTCATTCTGGTTGGGAACAAGTAAAGCGTGAATAAGGGATGGCATCATAGTTATCTTTGAGTGAATTATCCCTTTTAATAGTGTTTGACATTTTAGATTAATTGCAAATTGCCATGGCATTTTAATGGGACATATACCTAAGCAGCTACTGTAAATAAAACTGTAAGATATTCAATCATGAATATATTATAAACATTAACATCATGAATAGCTATGTCATTTGATCACATTGTGAAAGTGTTATTCATATTTTTAGCTTAAATTTAAAAGGTTATCATGGCTAAATGAATGAATATTGAGGACAGAGAGCTCTGTGCTGGATTTGAAATGTGTCAAACTCTGATTTCAAACAACATGACAGTGAGCAAATAACAAAAACTGTATTTTTTGGCTCAAATATTCCTTCAAAGTTGTCTTGCATAGGAAAAAGAATAACATAAACAAATCAAAAATATAAAAACACACACTGTGTCTTGTATTCAAGAGAGTAGAAAAATGTCTAAAAATAATGAAATGTCTTTAGGAGTAGAAACGCTGGTACTTTTTCATTGTTATGTTTTTTTTTTCAGTCTAAACTGACTTCAACCTTTACTTTTCACCTTTTCTCATTTCCTGCTATGTATAGTGATTTTGAAACTGATACCTAGCGTCTTTTTTATTATTTTGTACAAAAAAAGTGTGTATTAATGGATAAATGAATGTGCATATACTGTATTAGCCAATGACATGTACGTTTATAGCAGCACAGAATTTCATACAATATTTGTGACATGCTCTCTGAAGGTCTTGACCTCCACTCTGTTTGATGTTTTTTTTTTCTCATTCTTTTCTGTATTTTCACAGAAATAGCACAGTGCTGAACTCCAAGGTGATCTCTGTGACAATCAAGCCCACTCCCAGCTCTCTCTCGAGTCCACTAGAGATTGAGTTCTCACACCTTTACAATGTAAGTCAGCCTGCCCTTTAAACCCATATGCTGCACCAAACAAGACATGTTTACAGTCTCCTACTTTTTTGTATCATTCAAAGACTGGAAATCTGACACTCGGACAGATTATAACTGAATTCATATTTAAATGAATGGTTGTATATCTGTTCTTGTTCTTGCTTTAGAATTAGGTCTTATTTGTTGCAATTAATAAATGCATTAAGCCTAAGACTTTTCGCCTCAAAGACTTCCATTCATACAATCATGGGAACGCGTCAGAACGGCAATGTAAGCTTGTGTGACAAGTTTCACATTTCACTGCATAGCAAAGTTCAAGCTTAGTGAACTCTGACCTGCAAAATTGCATCACTTGACTGCATAGGACCAAGAGAAGTTCAAAATGTGACCTCTCTGTACAGAAATGTAAAATATGGAGTAATCGCTCGCTTTTTTTACCCCTTTTTCGCAGTGCTGTACGACAGTATTTTGCAAGCTCAAACTCTAGTGTGACCATGGCTTTAAGCTTGAATTTATTCAATATATACTCACCCTCAAGTTGTTCCAAAACCTTTATGATTTCCTTTATCCTACAAATGTTAGAAACCTGTAACCATTGTTTTCCATAGCAGAAAAAAAAACTTATATTATACATTTTGATTGTTACAGGTTCACAACATCTTTCAAAATAACTTCTTTTGTGTTATTATTTGTGTAACTTTTTTGTGATATATTTTTTTTCTTTTGTGTTAATCTCTGTTTGTGATTTTATTACTTGTGAAACCGATTGTGATAAGCATTTTCAGTTTTGAATGAACTGTTTATTTATTTCACCATTTATGGTTTATGTCAATGAATGCAGGTAACTAATGTTAACAGTTCAAACTTTGTTGGCAAGTTATTTATTTATGGGATTTTATCTCTTTTTATGATATTTAAAAATTCTTCAATAAAAACATTAAATCAAAGTTTTAAAGGGGTGGTCCAGAGTGTATTTTAAAGCTTGATTGTGTTTATGGGGCGCAAAGCAATGTGTGCTCATGCTTCATTTGCAAAAAAATAACGTTATTTTTACATATATCATACTTTGATTAAATACAGCTACTCAGCTAACATGAAAACGACTGTCATATTTCCTAATTCCCCCAAAAGCTCGCCCTAAAGAGGGTCTGATTGGTCAGCTAACACAATGTGCTGAGATTCGTGGATTGGCTTCATGTCACCATGAAGCATCCTGCTATACACATTACAGCACGTCGCCCCTTCGCTGCGTATGTTGTGTGCTTGTAACCTGAAGGGTTTATGACATCATTAACCAGGATGTACTGCCCCCTTTGCATTGAACTTTGAGCGTCTTACATTCAGAGATGTCGTTGTTTAATAAAGTTTAAAATATGATATCGTAGTGGACCACCCCTTTAAGTTCTAAAGGTTGGATTTTAATATTTGTACATTTGAGTGTTTGTTCAATTAGCATTTGCTAATTTCATTTTTTATCTCAGAATATGTATGTATTTATTTATTAATTAGATTGTTTTAGTTTGACTGATTGATTATACTTGTAATAATTTTCTATAAAATTTGTATATTTGAGTACAATTGAGTAATGATTTTTATATTTCTGCCATTAACATCCCTCCAAGCTTTATTTTGAAAAAAACGGTTTGTTCAAACTTTAAAGGGATAGTTCACCCAGAAATGAAAATTCTGTCCTCATTTACTCACCCTTCACTTGTTCCAAACATGTTTAGCTTTCTTTCTTCTGTTGAACACAAAAGAAGATATTTTGAAGAAAGCTGAAAACCTGTAACCATTGACTTCCATAGCATTTGTTTTTCCTACTAAGTCAGTGGTTACAGGTTTTCAGATTTTTTCAAAATATCATATTTCAAGTTTAACAGAAGAAAGAAACTCATAAAGGTTTGGAAACACTTGAGGGTGAGTAAATAGTGAGTAAATTTTCATTTTGGGGTGAACTATCACTTTAATTGACTAATCCAAGGCTCTAGCTTTTGTCAAATAATTAAACAAAACATTATGTGTGTGCGCTTGTATAGAGGTTTTTATATAGAGAATTATCAAAACGAACCCTTTTGCCATCACTCAAAGCATCAAAAACTTCTTGAAAAGGTTGACTTCAATGCTGATGCTTATGATCAGATCTTTATTCTAGGAAATTCATTAATATCAGATTGAAGAAATTTCATATTCTAAAACTCCTGGAATTGAAAAGCACCCCTCACTGAATAATAACACATACATATTTCCAAAGCAAAATCACAAGGTGAAATCCTTCTCTTCCTCTTGCCCTCTTTCTCTCTCAACAGGGAACCACAAACCAAACCTGCATTTCCTGGGATGAGAACGACAGGTGAGAAGGCGTTTATTGATTTAAATCAGCTTTTTTTGTGGCGTGCTCAGAATCTTCATTCTCGCAGTAGGGTGTATTTTGCGAGCGTGTGTTGATAAAGGGTTAGTGACAGCATGCTGTAAATGCGGGTGACATGGGAAGGTTGAATGGCGCTGATAGCTGTTTTGATCTTCAGTTGACCCAGCACTGACTCCACTTTGACACTGCATGATGGTGAACGCCTCGCTCCTTTTGTGCTGTACACACATCAGCTGCAATAACAGAAAACACATTTTCATTTACGCAGAAAAATGAGACGAGAAAGCAGGCTACAGTGGATACTTGGATAGAAAGAGGAGAGAGTTGACATTACATGCCTATGTAATCTCAAGGCAATTAATAATGTTTTAATTTAGTGGCTAATTTGTATTCATTTGTACAATCTCAGTCATACAATTTAGTATGTACCCCCAATAATGGGTATAGTGTTGGAGTTTGAGGGCACTTCCGCCTTTAAAAATGAGTATATGTTTATATAATTGAAATAGTATGAATTAGTGCACATTATTAGCACTTTTCTGACAATTAAACAGCAATGTTTCCTTTTGTTATAATTGCTCTATATGGGTATGTTTAGATGTCAACATATACCTTTTGTTTTTTATTTGCATATTTGAAAAGTTTTGTATATAGACAACAATGTTGCAATGGTGTCAACTAAAAACTAAGCATAAATAAATAAATAAATGAAGGAGGGAAGAAAGGAACGAACAAACGAACGCTGTTTTGTGCATGCCAGGACATTTACAATGTTATGCATCGTTATACACATATACAGTTGATGGTACCATTTTCTGAAAAAAATCATATTGCCATTCAAATTTTTGCTGTAAGATTTTTATAAAAGAATTTTATATTATTATTCAGCAATTACACATTAAATTGCTAAAAAGTTACCATAGGTATAATTATATTGAATATTTTATTTTACTTTCGACCAAATAAATCCAGCCACATTGAGCATAACTTTAACATTATAAAAGCATTTTTATATATTACAGGCCGCAAACGTTTATTATTAGTGTATAGCAATTTATGCATCTTGATATAATTTTCTACATATGCTTCACTGTAAATAACGTCTGTTAATTAATGGGTTACATATTTTGTGGTTTTGAGTTTATGTTGAAAATTCAACTCTACAGTTTAACAAAATAACTTTTATTGACATTTTAGAGATTTTGTTTTTAAAATTTACATATAATATATAGAGAACTAAGTCTGTAAAAGAAATGAAAATGTACTGGTGGCTTATTACAAGGTTTTTATACTGTAACCAACCCATAATCTCAAAAAAAAAAACGTGAGCTGTCACTGTATTGGTACCTTTTCAAAAGGTACAGATTTGTACTAGGTCCATATTAATACCTCAAGGGTACATAAAAAGTACAAAAGTGTTCCTCTTAAAACCTTTAGGTACTAATGTAAACGTTTGACCAAAAGAGTACAAATATGGACCCTTTAAGTACAAATGTGTGCCTTTTGAAAAGGTACCACCTCAGTGACAGCTTGCGTACGTTTATTTCCGATAATGCAGACAATATATATTTTTTAAACTGTTTCAAAATGTCAATAAAATCACTTTTTACAAATGTTTCTAGATCAAAAGCTTTTGGGGGGTAGATCAGGATCCCATAATGGATTTCAAAAGCATAATTATAAACATAAGCGAGGAGGGTGTCATGGTGGTGCAGTGGGTAGCATGATCGCCTTACAGCAAGAAGGTTGCTGGTTCGAGCCTCGGCTGTGTCAGTTGGCATTTCTGTGTGGAGTTTGCATGTTCTCCCAGTGGTCGCGTGGGTTTCCTCTGGGTGCTCCGGTTTCCCCCACAGTCCATAGACATGTGGTATGGGTGAATTAAGCTAAATTGTCCGTAGTGGATGTGTGTGAATGAGTGTGTATGGGCATCCGCTGTGTAAAACATATGCTGGAATAGTTTGTGGTTCATTCCGCTGTGGCAACCCCTGATAACCAGGGACTAAGCCAAAGGAAAATGAATGAATAAGTTCTAGCATTAAATGTTTTCTCTTGGTCATTACGACAATCCTCTATTCAGATCTTAGATCATTTTAAATGTCTGACTAAAATCCAACATTCAAATGGAAATCTCAATAAACTCCTCATACATGTGAAAGAATGAACTCTTTCAGCGTGCCATCACAATCTTTAATAAAGCGAGAAACAACAGGTAAATCAGGACAGCTTAAAGTGCTTCACTTGCGGAATTTACATCTAAATTATTATCGTCACATCGAAAACACACATCGCAGAGCCTCAATAGGAGAATCATTATGTATTACCATGAGAATACGAGCGCTTTCATTAGCAAACATGAAGAGAAACGCATGTCTTCTTCGGCTGCAGATAGAGCAGGCAAAGCTGGATTGTATTGGCAAAAAGGCAGACAGACGATCAGACAGATTTATGTTGTACTTTAACAAAGCTCCATGAGCCTCCTGGTCATGCTTGTACTTTCACCCCCTACACATCCATCTGTTTGCGCTCTCTTTTGTCTTTTAAAGTTGCCAAAGACTAGTCTTCGCCCATAGCACTTAATGCAGTGTGGGTGGAACATTTGCATTTAGATGGATACATATAGATATGTTACAGATATAAAAGTTTTCTGCCGGTGCCTCGAGGGGATAAAGACCGAGAACAATAGAATTTAACAGAAAAAAACCTTTAAAAAAACAAAATCGGAAGAGTGAAAATCTTGCTGTGGCTATTAGTTATCAGGGCATTTCTGTGCTATTGTTGATGGGCTTCTGGTGTGTGTTGAAGAAGCTCATCATTTATTAAGCAATGATGCATTAAATTAATCAGAAGTGGCTAAATATGATTGTGATTAGGGCTGAAGAATATATAGTTTGAGCATCGCTAACGCATTGTATCCGCAATAGTCACATCGCAGGATTAGATTATTTATTAAAGATGTAGATATGTATTGTTTTAATTATTTTTGCAATGATGACCATTAAATGATTGTTCAACTTATTTACTTTAATACTGTTACACTCCCCATAAAGCACTGTTCATTCATTCACTCATTCATTTTCTTTTCGGCTTAGTCCCTTTATTAATCCGGGGTCGCCACAGCGGAATGAACCGCCAACTTATCCTGCATTTTTTTTACGCAGCGGATGCCCTTCCAGCTGCAACCCATCTCTGGGAACATTCATACACACTCATTCACAAACATACACTATGGACAATTTAGCTTACCCAATTCACCTATACCACATGTCTTTGGACTTGTGGGGGAAACCGGAGCACACGGAGGAAACCCACGCAACCACAGGGAGAACATGCAAACTCCACACAGAAATGCCAATTGACCCAGGTGAGGCTCGAACCAGCAACCTTCTTGCTGTGAGGCGATTGTGCTACCCACTAGGCCACCGTGGTGCCCCATAAAGCACTGTTTAGTTAAAATTTTGCTATGTTATTTATATATGCTTGTAATATAATAAGCATAGTAAAAGACTTGATCATCCCAGTTGATCTAAATTAATGAAATCTTTCCAAATAGAGCTATTTAAATCATCTGGTGTTATATTCATATCGCAATATATATCATAACAAAACAAAATATGTCAAAATGTCAGACTTTTTTCAATATCGTGCTGCCCTAGTTGTTATATATGATGTTATGCTAATGTTCTTTTGGAACGTACTGCATATCCATCAAGGAATCATAAAAAATGGATAACAGTTTAAACAAAAAACTGTTCAACTTTGACATTAGTATTCATAAAATTGCAATAGGATCTGCTGAATATTCAGTGTTGCTTCACTGAAATAAATGGAATTTTTAAATTTATAAATATACAAAGAAAATGCATACATATTTCCCAAACAACTATGCATTACTTACATTGTTATATATGTATGTTTATTAGCCAATCAAAATCATTCAGCAGCCCAGTAGTATAAATATTTTTTATTTTAAACTTTCATCAAAGCTTCATTCATTTTCTTTTAGTCCCTTTATTAATCTGGGGCCACCACAGCGAAATGAACCACCAATTTATCTAGCATATGTTTTACACAGCGGTTGACCTTCCAGCAGCAACCCATAACTGGGAAACACTCATACACCCTCATTCACACACATACACTACGGACAATTTAGCTTACTCAATTCACCTATAGCACATGTCTTTGGACTGTGGGGGAAACCGGAGCACCCGCAGGAAACCCATGAGAAAACGGGGAGAACATGCAAACTCCACACAGAAATGCCAACTGACCCTGCCGAGGCTTGAACCAGCGACCTTCTTGCTGTGAGGCGATTGTGCTACCGACTATGCCACCGTGATGCCCCTCATTAAAGATTCATCAAAGATTATTTTTATAATGCATCACAGTTTCCAAAAAATCGTTTTAAGCAGTTTTTACTAATTTATTTTAAAAAAGGCTTAATTATAAATGTTTTTAAAAATCCATGTAGTTGCAAATTTATATGAATCACAGAAATAAATTACAATTTTAAAATATAGAAAACAAACTGTTATTTTAAATGGTAACAATACTTTCAGAAATTCTGGGTTATTTAAACACAAAATTGGATAGAATATGGACCAATCCAAACATCGGGTTAAATTTGGTCTAATTAATTTATTTTAAAAAATAATCCAGCAGTTGGGTAAGCCTCTTTAACACACAGAATTAAATTGAAACAGAGTGAATATTTTATGCTTTTACTGTCTTATTGATTCAATAAATTACTTGCATAATTCAAATTCTATTAATAATCTATTTATTTATTTTTATATCTATTTCTATTTATATCTACTAATCTATTTATATTTACTTAATATAATTTGCATGACTGAAATTGTAATGTTAAAAAATGTATTTGACTTTCTAAAAAGAGAATAAATACTGTTTATGTTCCTTGTACTTAATAATTTTTTTAAAGGATTAAAAAGGAGAGTCGAACAACTAATAATAATGTACTGCCAGTTTGTGAATATTAAGTATGTGCAAACATTAAAAAAGTAACTACAGTATCTAATACTGTAACCCGAGAGCTTTAAAACATAATATAATCAAAGTCAGTAGAATACAAAAGGGACTTTGATAGAATCTAAGAATTTATTTATTGATTTTTTTATTATTATTATTTTATAATCCAGATTGAGCAAATAGTATTTACAGTATGTAAATCTAAGCACATTTTTAATTCACCTTTTTTAATGTTCAACAGCTGCAAAACCATATCTGACTGAAAAGTAATAGCGCAGTGAAAACCACTTACAACAAAAGAATATAACACATTTATGCAAAAGGAATGAGAAGAAGGAAAGTAACAGAGTGAGGACGGAGTGAGATAAAGGAGTGAAAGAGAGAGAGAGAGAAAGCGAGAGAGACAGGAAGAGGACAGTGAAATGTAATCTGTCCGCATTGAGCGAGGGGAGACGGGGCTGCTGTGTGTTCGCTGCGAAATTAAAATCCATCTTGGACAGCTGCTATGATTAATGAGTTCATATTTGGGAGAGAAATTGGAATGTGAGGAGGCGTCCTTGTCACCGACTGTCTTTTACTTAACAGCTTTAAACAGTGTGGGCTTTTTGTTGATTCGCACTTCAATCACACGCTAGCGATACAAGCCAGGCTTGTTTTTTTTTGTTTTTTTTCTGAGGGTTCATACACTATCATTTTCCTTCTTGGATTTATTTTCTGTGTGCATTTTATTATTAATAGTACTAATAATAATAATAATAATAATAATAATAATAATAATAATTTTATTATTATTATTATTTGTTATTTATTCATTCATTCATTCATTTTCTTTTCGGCTGAGTCCCTTTGTTAATCTGGGGTTGCCACAGCGGAATGAACCACCAACTTATCTAGCATTTGTTTTAAGCAGCAGATGCCCTACCAACCATAACCCATCACTGGGAAACACCCATACACACTCGTTTACACACTACAGACAATTTAGCTCACCCAATTCACCACGTCTTTGGACTTGTGGGGGAAACCGGAGCACCCAGAGAAAACCCGTGCTAACACAGGGAGAACATGCAAACCAGCGACTTGAACCAGCGACCTTCTTGCTGTGAGGTGATCGTGCTACCCACTGTGCCACCGTGACACCCATGTTAGAAAGTAATTTAGTTTAATAGTTTAATACACTTAAAATAATATTGCTTTTGTTTAGTTGAATCAAATGAAGTTTTTTGTTATCATTTCAACCTGCATCAATCCATCAGACTAAAAATAATAAGTAAAAGTTTGTAGAACTTTTATATGTAGTTGAAAATAAATGTAAATGTAGTTGAAAAAAGGATTAAATATATTTAGGAAAAATGTTTTCATTTTGAGACAAACCTTACTGTTCCAGTACTTTTGTTAATCATGTTGTTTGCAGTATTTAGCATGAAACAGTAAGGGTTGTCTCAAAATGTAAACATTATTCTTATATTTATATATAAGAATAATGACCCCAGATTAACAAATGTGTACCTATTGAAAAGGTACCACCCCAGTGACAGCTCGCATACTTTTATTTCAGAGAGTGTATGGAGAAAAGGAGGTTTTATTTCCAGATCCTGACTACACTGTAAAAAAGGAATGACAAAAAGTTAAAGTATTTGTATGTTGCTTAAACATATTTAATCCTTTTTCAACTGTATTTACATTTGTTTTCAACTACATCTAAAAGTTATACATTTTACTTAATATTTTTAGTCTAGATTGATGCAGGTCAATGTTAAGAACATTTAATTTGATTAAACTAAACAAAAGCAGGGCGCCACGGTGGCGTAGTAAGTAGCACGTTCGCTTCACAGCAAGAAGGTCACTGGTTTGAGCCTTGGCTGGGTCAGTTGGCATTTCTGTGTGGAGTTTGCATGTTCTCCCCGTGGTTGCGTGGGTTTTCTCCTGGTGCTCTGGTTTCCCCCACCGGTCCAAAGTCCAAAGACATTTGGTATAGGTGAATTTGGTAAGCTAAATTGTCCGTAGTGTATGTGTATGAATGAGTGTGTATGGATGTTTCTCAGAGATGGGTTGCAACTGGAAGGGCATCCGCTGCGTAAAACAAATGCTGGATAAGTTGGCAGTTCATTCCGCTCTGGTGAGCCCAGATTGATAAAGAGACTAAGTCGAAAAAGAAAATGAATTAATGAATGACTTTTGCACTTTTTAGGTACTGATACTGTACGTACTCTTAAGGTATTAAAATGGACCCTTTAGGTACAAATGTGTACCTGTTGAAAAGTTACCACCCCAGTGACAGCTAGCGTGTATGGAGAAAATGAATGGAAGTTTTATTTCCAGATCCTGACTACACTGTATAAAAGGAATGACAAAAAGTCAAAGTATTTGTATGTTGCTTAACCATATTTAATCATTTTTCAACTATATTTACATTTTGTTTCAACTACATCTAAAAGTTATACATTTTACTTAATATTTTTAGTCTGTTAGATTGATGCAGGTTAATATTAAGAACATTTAATTTGATTAAACTAAACAAAAGCAATATATTTTTAAGTGTATTAAACTATAAAACTAAATCACTTTCTAACATGGGCGACTCGGTGGCTCAGTGGTTAGCACTGTCGCCTCACAGTAAGAAGGTCAGATGGCATTCCTGTGTGGAGTTTGCATGTTCTCCCCAATGTTGGCGTGAATTTCCTCCAGGTGCTCTGGTTTCCCTCACAGTTCAAAGTCATGTGGTACTGGTGAATTGAATAAACTAAATTGGCCGTAGTGTATGTGTGTAAATGAGTGTGTATGAGTGTTCCCCAGTACTGGGTTGCAGCTGGAAGGGCATCTGCTGCATAAAACATAAAAGTTAGATTTTGGATTAGTTGGTGGTTCATTCCGCTGTGGCAAACTCTGATTAATAAAGCGAAAGGAAAATGAATGAATGAACTTTCTAACGTCTTGCACACCTGTCTCTCTTTATTTTATTATTTCAAGCATATGTCTTTATTACTTTAAAAGTGTCAATAACTCTACTATGTACACTCTCAGAAAAAATGGTACAATGTTGTACCAAAGAAGGTACAAACCCTTGTCACTGGGGCAGTACCTTTTTATGGGACAGAATTGTACCTTAAGAAAAGAAACAAATTTGTACCTTTTAGGGTCATGATTTGTACCATGGGAAACCAAAATGTACTTTTGTTTTTAAAAACCTGCGTGTATACTTTTTGAAAGGTACCACCACAGTGACAAGACACTTTGTACATTAACAGTGTCAAAAATGCTTACCAAACATTTATTAAAATGCCTTAAATGTTTACAATACCTATAGGTTTACGTTACCAGTTGTTTTGTATTATTGTATTATAGAACTAAAAATTTATAAGTATCTTTAAACATATACTTTTAAGTATTCTTGTTTTAATATGGAAATTATTCATAAAAATCACATTGCCTTTCCAGTCATATTTTTTTTTGATAGATACTGTAATAAAGAAGGAGTACAAAAACACTTTTGTACCTTTTATATGAGAACAATTGTGTACCTTCATTTCAGCTGTACCATAAAAGGCACAAAACAGTATTATAAGAAGTCTTTTAAGTACCATATAAGGTACAATTTTTACAAAGGTACAAAACTGTTCCTCGAGGAACATTATTTGTACCATTGTGTACCTTTTCTTCTGAGAGTGTAGCATTACTGTGCTATATTTACACACAGCCAAATACACACGCTTTATATATTCATCAAGATATATATCATCACAGCTCGCAGCACCTAATCTACACTTGGCATGTTCTCTGCAAACATGCACACTACAGCTGGACTGCAAGCACACTGATCCAATTACACCGCCGTGCTGCGCTGTCTTTATATTTGTGTGGTCGACACAAAGTCCTAATCGCATCACGTACAGTGTCTGTGCAGTGGGTGATAATATATTGAGTTTCAGGTTTATGTGCTAATGTTAACACTGAGCCTCCCCTGAGGCTGCAACACGCTGTGCTTCCAGCTCTGTGCTGTTTGGCCCTCAGCGCTCTTTTAGCCCCGCTGCATTATGGGTATCCCAGACTGCAGAGATCTACCGCACAGTGGGTTTGGAATGGTGCCGGTAGCCTTGGGTTTGTGTGGAAAAGCGTCTGTGTGTGTGTGCGTGTGTATGTGTGTGTATTGACTTCACATTGCAGCTGCATGAAGAGGATGCTACATGATTGATGGCTTGCTGTTGGGAGCAGTTGTTTATGGAGTGGGTATGTTTTGATATGACTTTCATATCACTTTCATTGATGTCATTATGAGGTCTTTGTTACAATTATTGGAGCGTCACATCAGATGCATCAGACGCAGGCGGATCACGCTGTCAAGAGAGCTCCTCGTCAGCATTATGAGATTCATGTTTGTGTAGGTGGTGGAATGGACTAATTATTGAGTGGCTTTGGGCACCGGGACCAACTGTAACCGAAAGGATTCTTTAGTGTATTTATGATATTCATGCTTTTATTGTTGTCTTGCTTTTGTGCGGGTTTCATGGGAGGCGTAAAACTGATTTTTATTTCTTGCAAAGGACAGAAAGATGTGATTAATGTTCCCATCGGGTGCTATGAAAATTCTGCTTTTTGACATTTGTTTCGTGTGTTTATGTCTTAATCTCTACATATAATACTTTGTGGTATACTTGAATATTATTCATTTTTTAGTATTATACAGTATACATTATACAGTATACTAGTCAGAATTATTAGTCCTCCTGAATTATATTCCCCCATATATTTTTTTCCACAATTTTTGTTTAATGAAAATATGTTTTTTGAACACATTTCTAAACATAATAGTTTTAAAAACAAATTTTAGTAACTAATTTATTGATAACTGATTTACTTTATCTTTGCCATGATGATGTAATATTTTAGATACTAGGATTCAGCTTAAAGTGCCTATTAATGGCTTAACTAGGTTAATAAGGCAAATTAGGGTACTTAGAAAAGTGATTGGTGCGGCACGGTGGCTCAGTGGTTAGCACTGTTACCTCACAGTAAGAAGGTTGTTGGTTCAAGTTCCAGTTGGGTCAGTTAGCATTTCTGTGTGGAGTTTGCATGTTCTCCCCATGTTGACATGGGTTTCTTCTGGGTGCTCTGGTTTCCCCTGTAGTCCAAAGACAAGAGGTACAGGTGAACTGAATAAACTAAATTGGCTCTAGTGTATTAGTGTGTGTGTATTTGTGAACTAGGCACGGGCCGATATAAGATTCAGACAGTATGATAACCTTGGATGAAAATATCACGGTTTCACTGTATTGTGTTTACTGCCCTAAAATATATTATTTTTAAATGTCCTCATTTTTCCCCATTGAACACAATATATTTTATTTTGAGAAACATTTAAATTATTTTGGAGGAGTAAACATGTCAGGCTAAATAATTCAAATGAATCATTGAGTTCTGCTGTCCTCATTAGTCTCAAAAACTCAGATTTCTTTACAATTTAAAAAGGCATCTTTAGATATCTTTTCTGCTGGACATACTGTTGTCCTTAAACACAAACAAACAAACAAACAAACAAACAGAACAAAAACATAAATAAAAAATAAATCTTACACATACCTTGGGAACGGTATAGCAGAACATTTTGGCGGTTTTATAACCTTGACTTTTCCAAACGGCGGTAAACCTTGAAAACGGTTATCGTCCCATATCTAGTGTGAACATATGTGTATGGGTGTGTCCCAGTACTGGGTTGCGGCTGGAAGGGCATCCGCTGCTTAAACATATGCTGGAATGGTTGGCGGTTCATTACACTGTGGCAACCTCTCAAATAGAGACTAAGCCAAAGGAAAATAAATGAATAAATGAAGTAATTGTATAACAGTGGTTTGTTCTGTAGACTGTAGGGTCTATTTTTAAGGATTGCTTAAAACGGTCTAATTTTTTTTTTTTAATGTAACACAAAAATTTAACACTGCTTTTATTCTAGCTGAAATAAAAAATAATAAAACTTTCTCTAGAAGAAAAAATTATTATAGCAAATACTGTGAAAAAATCCTTGCTCTGTTAGCTCTGTGGGAAAAAAATCCACATGAGGGCTAATAATTTTGACTTCAACTGTATATATGTGTATTATATATATTTAAGCGTAGTATAAATGTTACCAGTTTTCTCAAAGTAAATGAGTTACTCTTTGCATTAAAGCTAAGTTAATGCTAATCATATAAACAAAAGTAGGTATGGATGTGCTGCATTAATTTTGTGTTAATCTTTGTCATCATTTCATTAAAATACAACTGTATATTATTAGTTCATGTTAGTGCAAGTGTGTTTAATAAACAGCATTTTATCAAATAGGCCCATCTTATTAGTAAATGTTAAAAAACATTGTTTTCTTTTTATTGTTTAATAATGTTAATTAATATACAGCAGTTAACCATTTACTGGGAATCATATAATAAAGTGTTATCAGTAATTTACTGTTCATTATTCTCTATCTAAACCGAACCTGAACTGAGATATCATTTGCATTCGTTAATTTTCCTTCGGCTTAGTTTTTGATATATCAGGGGTCGACACAGCAGAATGATCCGCCAACCATTCCAGCATATGTTTTACACGGCAGATGCCCTTCCGACCACAACCCAGTTCTGGGAAACACCCATACACACTCATTCTCACACACATACACACACACACACACACACACTCGTACACTATGGCCAATTGAGTTTACCCAGTTCACCTATACCGCATGTTTTTGGACTGTGGGGGAAACCGAAGCACTCGGAGGAAACACAGGAAGCGCATGCAAACTCCACACAGAAATGCCAACTGGCCCAGCCAGGACTCAAACCAGCAACCTTCTTGCTGTGAAGCGACAGTGCTAACCACTATGGGTGCCGCCCATATCAGCCGCATATCCGACATTAATAAACTGTAGATAATAAACAGTAAACATAAGACACTTTATTTTTTTTCTTTCTTTCGTTCCTCGTGTTGTGCTCCTGGTCTCAATGTCCCAATGTAATATCCATCCTCTGCTCTGTTGCACTTTTCCTCCACACTTTATAAACTTACAAAGTTTTGACAGGTAAAAGAGACTGTTCTTTACTCCGCTTGTAAGACTTGCTGCAGGCTAAACACGGTGTGAAAAGGCTACCCCAAACTGTCCTTTGGGAAGCTTCATTCTGAAGAGAAGTGATTCTGTGTTGTTTGGAGGTGTTTGACGTTTTGCAACAAGCTCTAGCCGCACTACTAGTCAAACAACAACAACAACGGATAAATCATTGATTGATGTTATTAGGCTAAATGTAGGCACTAACACCAGATTTCCTATTTGTTAGCAGGTACATAGACAACCAATCAGAATCTTTGCTGAAGAAATATTCATACTTTGTTCTGTGTAACAGCTTTCAAGCATTGTTGGTTTCAGCATCTGATCAAGAAGGCATTGCGTTGTTTAAAGTCTGCGTGAACCAGAAGTAGGTGCAGACTTTTATTTCAGTACCAACTGATGAAATATTTCAAGCGCTCGGGGTGGGGTTTTATGTTTGTGCTCCTCCTCTCATCTTTCTCTAAGCATATTAATGGTTGGAGGGACGTGACTAAGCATATTTGGCCAAAGCCATCAAACTGACGTCATCAGAGAAGGACTGGCATTCCAGAGAGGAAGCAAATGGTCAGGTTTTGATTGAAGGTTGCCAAAACCTCTTCTTTTTTTCTTCAGTGGATTAACTTGCACTGATTAATTGTTCACTTTAAGACTAAGGGTGCTTTTATACCTGTGGATCGATTTTCTTGTTTTGAAAAAGGGATTAAAATTGTTACATTGTTGTACTTTGCTCTTGGTGCAGTTTGCTTTCACACGTCAAAGTTTCTAAATGGACCAAAAGAGCTGAAACACGTCACGTGTGAGTGACTTTCGCCAATTGGTGAAGTTTTTTCCTGACCGCTGTCGCCTCTGGCTTGCATGGTTCGGGACTTGTAGAGCTGCTCATCGATGGATTTGCTCTTGAGTGTTTGGACTCTCAGCAGTGAATATTAAACCACACTGAACTGAACTGAACTAAACTGAATTTCAACACTGAAAACTGGACTGACACTGTTTCAATTTACTATAACCTTCAATGTGAAGCTGCTTTGGCACAATCTACATTGTAAAAGCGCGATACAAATAAAGGTGAATTAAATGGAATTGAATTGAATTGGATAAACTCTCCTCACATTGGTCAGAGTTTCACGGTTTATTTTGCAGAGTACCGCTCCGCTGTCATGTGTCCTTATTTTAAGTTATGACGATGAGCAATAAGACAATATAAACGAAAAGCTGTGCTTTCATTATGAATGGTGACACCAACAGATATCATCACCAGATATAAATCAGAGGTAAGACTGTCTCATACTTAGCAGTTGGCTTATGCATTATAGGCTTTACATTATAGAGAGAAATAACAGATAAACCAAGACTGCTGTTCGATCAATTTCCCTAACAGATAAACAGCTCTCGGTAATAGTTAACATGCTTTCACTCTTGTATTTGACATGAAACGCACATTTGCCGGTAGGAATGACATCCCGCCCTACTCTTCATATACAGCCACATATGCATATCCATAATACACTGTGATATAGCTGGGTTCGAATCGTTTTTTTTTCTCACTACAATCAATCCTCTCCAGAGTTTGTTTCAATCGAGCCAAGACCATCTCATTCAGGCTAACTCGGACCGATTGATTTGGCGCAGATCCGAGCGCGATTGCTGGATTCACATATGTGCTAACTGGGGAAATGCGAAAGTCTACGTGTGAAAGCACCCTAGGACCAATACGTGCTAACAAAATAAATACTGTAAATACTGTAAATTTAGATTTAATGTGGACTTCAAGTTAAACTACAATGACAATTTTTATTATTACCTTTATTTATTAACAGACAGCCAATCAGATTCCACAATTTCCTGCAAGCAAGATCTTTCATGTTGTTTAATTTTTTTTTGAACAATGTTGTCAACTTAGCGACTTTTTGCGACTTTTCAGACCCTTTTGAGAAAGCGACTAGCGACAAATCTAGCGGCTTTTTTTGGTACTACAGGAGATCTTAATAGATTCTCATGTGTCCATACTGTACCGTTCCTATTCTTCTCAATGGTGATGCCGTCAGTCCCTCCCCG
>CAIGQQ010032566.1:6433376-6473784 GCA_903798035.1 Danio albolineatus
TTATTATTATTATTATTATTATTATTATTATTATTATTATTATTATTATTATTATTATTATTAACCGATTTCCTACTTGAACAGTATTGCTTATTTTATTTATTTATTTATCTTTTTCAAGACGACCTAGATTATTATTATTATTTTTGTACATTTTGTAGCTCTTTTCACATCAGCTAACCTGGCCATGCAGAAAGCAGAGGTGTGCGCTGCATCACATCGTCCATTCAGCTGTCTTTTCACTGTCTTTTCTCGCGCTCGGGCTCTCATACGGCGGGCTCTGTGTGTGCTGGATTAGCGAAAAATAGCAGTTTTATCGCGCAGGGATTTGGTCTGATTCCGCGCTCTTTCTTGTGTGTCTCCGCTCCGCAGCTCGTCGTTGCTGGGCTCCTGGTCTGCGCGAGGCTGTAGAGCCGTGCCCGTCGACTCCAGCACAACCAAATGCTTGTGTGACAGACTCTCCACCTTCGCCATTTTAGCACGCCTCAATCCCGATGTGGTAAGTCGAGCCATTTCTTTTGTTCCCTTTAATGCCGAAGAACATGAAAAGACGCGTTTGTGTGATATTGTGTGATATAGTGTAGCGCTTTTTTGGTCATAGGCGTCATTGTCGTTGTGTATCAACAGATCCTTCTCTCTCTCACTCCCCCCTCTCCTCCTCTCCATGACATGCCAGAGCCATAGAGCAGATTTAATGCAAACTATTTAAGATGTTTCGATCTTTAATGGGTTCTGAGTGTACTTATGCACAGGTGTTTGATTAAAATGAATGGTTTGCTATGTGTTTAATTCCTGAACGCAGTGCATGCTGGCTTTCATGTTGAATTTTCCATACATAAAATGATTATTCAAAGAAAATGCATGTGATTATTGATAATTAATGCTTCAAAATAACCTAAAGATGGTCAGATATTTGTGATGAAATGCATTTCGCTTCAAACACCAGCATTTAATTCACTATATATTTGTTTTATATGATGTTGGATTTTGTACTGTGTGGAAACCTCAAATAATAATTAATGCATGCATACATATACAGTATGTATGCTTTATCATTTAAATGTGCATAGGGATTTTGTTGGCCTTTCCATCTTAGTCACACTCCATTTGGGCCTCAGAGGATTGTCTTTATGCAGATCTATACGTCGACATCTTTCTTTGAAATGATGAGATCTGGTTTGGTTTAATGCAGGAAAGGGCTGTGTCTTTGTGTGGAATTTTCATTCAGTGTGATTAGTTATTATTAGACTGGAAACTGCCTCTGAAGCAGTTTATTCACCAGTTGCCGTGGAAACAGCATGGGCAGTGGAAGTTCTTAAAGCTATAGAACACGCTATAACACTCTCTTTGTGCAGCTTGGCCCAGATATGAGCCAGAGAGCCCAAAAAAAAAAGAGGAAGAGGAAGCTTGACACCCTACTGGCCAAAACAATGGCCACGTCTTCTCGCAACTTGCTCTGCCAAGATGTTTCAGATTGGCTGCCTCAAGAACAGAAGTCACTGTTGTGACACTGTTTTGATTTGGGAAGCCAAGTGAAAAGGGACATCATAACATAACAGAAGTATGATCACACACAGCATTAGATAAAAACTGAAATATGAGGTTCAAGAAGGCTAAAAAAAGTCAAATGAATAGCATCTTGCAACATACTTTCTTGTGAACTTTCAAATGCAGGGTGCTTTCAACAATTGGACTGGAAATGGAAATACTGGAAACTAGAATTTGATCAAATTGTGTCAGAATAACTACTTGGCTATTGGTTTAGTAAAGGAGGTCATGTCGCATCTAGGACAACAAATACAGTGTAACACGCTCTCGTGTCCAGTTCACGACAGCAGTTCAAATCATATTAGGGCTGCACAATATATCATTTCAGCATCAATATCGCAATGTGCACATACGCAATAGTCACATCGCAAGATATGCAGTGTTGCGTCGCAATTATTGTTGATCAGGAGCGACAGAATTGTATTTAATTACTTTACTTATACAGAATTTATATAATTTATGCAAAAGAAGAAGAATATTTGTCCAATTTTTTGTCCAAAAATGAAAACAAAAACAAAAGCGAAAAAACAAGATTATTTTACTTGCCTCTCTGGCAGATAATTTTACTTGTTTTAAGGAAATACTCTTAAATTTGACTTATTTCTTGGAAAAATGTGAAAACTAAACAATATTTTTTTACTTGATCTGAGGATTTTTTGATATCTGGACTATAAATAAGACAAAGCAATGTAAGCAATGTAATTTTTTGCATTGTTATCATTCAACGTTATGTAGGTGAATACTATAAGACTCGGCAGAAAAACTGTAAAATAGTACAGAACTATTCATATCACAATATTTATCGCAGAAAACTAACATATCGCAATATTAGATTTTTCCATTATCGTGCAGCCCTAAATCATATAATCCAATCAACATAAAATGCGAAAGTTCACTTCAAGAATTAACAAAATGGCATTGAAGAGTTGGAAGTTTGGAGATGACAATAACAGAGCAAATGGAAAGAGAAAGCATCATTTGGATTTTATTTACTGTATCATACAATATACTGTAGATTTCTTTCAAGCTAGAAAGATGCATTGTACTGATAGATGAAGAATGCACAATATTTGAAGCATAAGGTTGAGTTATAGTAACTATTTAGGATTGTGTATATAGAAAGAGAAAGCATCATTTGGATTTTATATACTGTATCATACGATATAATGTAGATTTTATTCAAGCTAGAAAGATCCATTTTACTGATAGATGAAGAATGCACAATATTTGAAGCATAAGGTTGAGTTATAGTAACTATTTAGGATTGTGTATATGGAAAGAGAAAGCATCATCTGTTTTTTAATAGTTACTGTATCATACGATATACTGTAGACTTCATTCAAGCTATGGAAAGATACTTTTTTTCTGATAGATGAAGAATACACAATATGTCTTGCATAAGGTTGAGTTACTGTATTTATTTAGGATTGTGTAATAGAAAGAGAAAGCATTATTTGTTTTTTTATAGTTACTGTGTCATAGGATATACTGTAGACTTCATTCAAGCTATGGAGAGATACTTTTTTCTGATAGATAAAGAATGCACAATATTTCTAGCATAAGCTTGAGTTACCATGTTTATTTAGGATTGTGTTTAGAGAAAGAGAAAGTATGATCTGTGTTTTTATAGTTCTCATATGAAAAACTGTAGACCTCAGTCAAGCTACAGAAATATGCATTTTTTACTAATAGATGAAGAATGCTCAATATTTATAGCATAAGCTTGAGTTAAGGTGTCTATTTAGAATTGTGTAGTTTTACTGAAAATAATGAATGGTGCTCTGTGGAGTGCCAGGATTTTATACAGATTTTAAGCAGTCGCCGCTTGGCACCATGCTCAGTCACAAGTGGTGCTACCGTTTTGCATGCTTTATTATTAAAAATTGCATTTCCATTATACTTCGATCTGTGCACATTGAATTGTAAAAGTCACATGGTCATTCTTTATATATATATATATATATGGCTTTGCATTTATTTGTAGAAACTGGCTTACTTTGGCATGACGTAGGTGCTACGCGAGGTCTAATTGTATTGCATCTCAAAAAATGTTGATCTGTTTATCTTGAAACTTTAAATCCACAGTTCCTCTGTAAAATTGCATATTAAAACCTCTAAGAACCATCTCAAATGTGACAGTGCCCAACTACAAGGAGCTTATTTGTCATTTATACTTTGATAAAGAGGGTGGCATGGAGGCTCAGTGGTTAGCCCTGTCACCTCACAGCAAGAAGGTCGCTGGTTTGAATCCAGTTGGTTTCTGTGTGGAGTCTGCATGTTCTCCCGTGTTCTTGTGGGTTTCCTCTGGCTGCTCCGGCTTCCCTTACAGTCCAAATACATGTGGTATAAGTGAATTAGGTAAACAAATTTGGCCATTGTGAATGAGTAGGTGTGTAAATGTGAGAGTGTATGGGTGTTTCCCAGTACTGGGTTGCAGCTGGAAGGGCATCCGTTGCGTAAAACATATGCTGGACTAGTTGGCGGTTTATTCCGCTGTAGGGACCACTGATAAATAAGGGACTTAGCTGAAGGAAAATGAATGACTTAAATTTAAACCAGCTTATAGAAAATAATAATACATAATACGTTATGATCCCCTGATGAACTTAATGTTTTGTGATCCCCTTAACAGTCTAAATGGAAATATATTTTTTAACAATAACTGATTTAAAAAAAAAAGCCAATCCTGATGTGAGCTCTGAGGTTATCACAAGATTCTGTGCTTTTGTTTACATTTAGGCTTTTGCTCATTTCATGAAGCAATAAAATCAAGTTGATATCCTATTTGCAATAAACGTGACGTATACTGTAAAGTTTCAACAGATGCAACCAACAACTTTTAATGGATAAATTTGTATTCCTGTATTGTATTTAATATGGTTTCATTTACAATGCGTCACAGGTTTGTAGTTTGTTCCCTTATTGAAACCATTAAATATACACAGTTTTGTTAATTTTTCATGTTTTTTATATTTATTTTGGGAAAAATTAATAAAAAATGTCCAATAATATTTTTAAAGTTGGACGGGCCCTTAAGTGATGTCAACAGAACATTTGTTTTAGAGGAAATATACTTACATTTTGATTAAAGAACACATATGAAATTAAAGAACACACATAAACTGCATCTGAAATCACATACCTCCCTACTGTGTACAGTAGTAATGTGAAAAACAGTGAGCTAGCAGTATGTCCGAATTCACAGTATATTCAAAAAACAGTGGATGAGAAGTGGACTACTGTTCTTCCAAAAAGATTCTGTCCTATTACAGGATGCCACGCAAGATAATCCATGATTTGGAGTGAAACGGTACAGATTACATTGATAGGTCATCATAAGGCATGGGATGAGAACCGGTTTCAAGGTTTACCGTGGTTTGGAAAGGTCAAGGTTTTATTCATTAATTTGTTCATTTATTCATTTTCCTTCAGTCTCTTATTTAACAGTGGAAAGAACCACCAACTATACCGGCATATGTTTTACACAGTAAATGCCCATAGAGTCACAACCCAGTAATGGAAAACACCCATACACTCCCGCATTCATACACGCGCTCATACACTATGGCCAATTTAGTTATATACCGCATGTTTTTGGACTGAGGGGGAAACCGTAGGACCTGGAGGAAACCCACATGAACATGGGCAGAACATGCAAACTCCACACAGAAATGCCAACTGGCCCAGCTGAGACTCGAACCAGCTACCTTCTTGCTGTGAGGCGACAGTGCTAACCATTGATCCACCGTTCGGCCCAAGTCAAAGTTTTAAACCCACAAAAATTGTCTGTTAAACCATTCCTACAATATATGTACATTTTGTTTTTGTTTTCACATGTTCTTTACGACTATTTCATTTAGTTTTTTGGGGCAACAGTATCTCCACATCAAAAGCTACTGGTCAGCCCATGATTCAGCAAACAAACTGTACTGTATATAAACCAACATCCAAGCATGCTATGGATCTGGATAGTGCAGTGGTTTACTAAATATCTAAAGAAAAGAAAGATATCCAAATATACATTTTCAAGCTTTAAAGAAATATGTTTTTTAACTAATAAAGATAGCAGAAGGGCGCCACGGTGGCGTAGTGAGTAGCACGTTCGCCTCACAGCAAGAAGGTCGCTGGTTCGAGCCCCGGCTGGGTCAGTTGGCATTTCTGTGTGGAGTTTGCATGTTCTCCCCGTGGTTGCGTGGGTTTCCTCCGGGTGCTCCGGTTTCCCCCACAAGTCCAAAGACATGTGGTACAGGTGAATTGGATAGGCTAAATTGTCCGTAGTGTATGAGTGTGAATGTGTGTGTATGGCTGTTTCCCAGAGATGGGTTGCGGCTGGAAGGTCATCCGCTGCGTAAAAAATATGCTGGATAAGTTGGCGGTTGATTCCGCTGTGGCGACCCCGGATTAATAAAGGGACTAAGCTGACAAGAAAATGAATGAATGAATGAAAGATAGCAGAAGTCAATGATTTATTACTTTTTTTAGCCTGACATGTTTACTGTTACAAAATATGTTTAATATTAAAATAAAATATATTGTGTTGGGGGAAAAGTTAGAGCAGTAATCACAACACCATGATACTGTGAAACTGATATTTTTACACAAGGTTATCATACCATCAGAATCTTTATACCTCGTAGGTCTAGTGAATTCCATACGTACTACTCACATTCATAGAATGTACTTTTCTTAGGGTTGTGTAGTAAATTCAAATTCAGATGTACAGTACCTTCTCAAGTGGTATTTAGTATTTAATATTTATTTAATAATAGATTTCAGATGCAGCTAGTCTGTATTTTTGTTTGGAATGGTGTGTACTTCAATAAAACAAGGAAAGTACATAATTAGGCTTCACATTTATTTCATATTGGTGTTTTAAGATGTATTAAGGCCCAGTTTACGTTGCAAACATCTTTCTTTAAAAGGCTCCTGTGTGTATTAACGTGCTGCTGTTTGCTTTCATGTAAAGACCGCATGATCTGCATTTCTCTTCACCATAATCCAGAGAGCCATAGCGGTATGCTAATCGCTCACATTATGATGGCTGCATGGCCTGCTCTACCTGGTCAGATGGATGTGGAAGAAGGGAGTGTCGCAGTTAGCTCTTTCTATTCCTCGTGGGAAGCATATTGTGGGGATTTCATTTGTGTTGCCGTGTGCCAGCAGAAGGGAGGACGGCTCCTCCTCTTGGCTCCACTCCCTGTCTGTCTCTCCCTTTCGCTAGCCTTCTCTCGCTCCAGACCCCCACTGCTATGCTGCTAATTATTCCTGCAGCTCCACTTGCCACCTCAAAATGGCCCATCCAACGGCCCCTCCGCTGGCAACTAGCGTCCTACAGCTTCAGAATGATAAAGAGCCAGAGAAACACTTCTCTTCCTCTCTTTCTCTTCCTCCATTCCCAGTCTGAACATACAGTCAGCTGCAGTGCACATGGAAGGAGAAAGAGAAAAAATAAAGGGAGATAGTACACTGCAGCTATTTTAATCACACGCCAGTCTTTCTACAGATGTCTCCAGCTTTGAAGCAGACTCTGGTTTACACGGGTCAGATTGTCTTACGCAGTTTGATATGAGAGTTTTGTTTTTTTTGTGTGTGTGGTTTTGCACGGGTTGAGTTTTTATGAGCTAAAGCTTGTAGAAATGCACAGTTACGCTGCAGTTGTACTTGGATGAAGCTCTGAATACATCACTCCTAAATATGGGTCAGTGAAGATGGCGACAAAAAGAAATTACATGCCGTGTTGGGGCATTTCATGTTAGCGTTTCTTCGAAGGTAGGCCAATGTCTTTTTTTGCTTGTCCTTTGTACAATATTCAGCATCATGTTTACAACTTCAGCGTTTATGTTCGCAGTCTTATTATTATGTATGCGGTCGCATTACATTTGCATACAGTATGGCAAGCTTTAAAATATTAATAGACTGAGAGCAATATTCATGCCGTAATAACATTATGCAAAAACATGACAGGAACTTATATAATGTTTTAATATTTAATTTTCCTACTGTTTATTTATATTGGCTGAACAATTAAATTAACTATATGTTTTTACTTATTTTAGGCAAAGAAAGCTATATTAACATTGCATTTGAGTTGTACGTTTTGGCACCTACAGTAGTTTTAAAAACGTTACATTAATGTTTATTTCTTTGATTTGCATAATCTTAATATTCCTAGTAGCATAATGATCATTTAGTTATTATGGCATCCAAATATTGAAATAAAACAATGTTGGTTCCCAATGCATTGATTGTCAGATGGCTGCACATCCTAAAATAAGCAATATTGGTCAATGTAGTTAAGCAACACAGCATGTATAAAAATAGCATGTGTAAAAATAGCATGCCTGTGTAAGCTGGTATTTGTAGTCTAGATTCATCATTCATGAGGATAAATGAAATCTAGGACTGCATACAAACTAAACAAAGCAGTGCTTTTTTACTATTTGAATACAAATAATGTTAATCACTTTCTTTGGTTTGGATGGCTCATGTTGTCATGTATCTATATACATTTATATATAGTCTGTGGCATCTTGAACTGTTTGCTTGCTTTTATTATTGTTTGCTTTTATTCTCATGTAATATCTGCTTCTGAAATTACATATTCTTTTGTATTCTTTGTCGTAATCTCTTAGTGTAAATCACTTATAAAATAATGTTCTTTATAGTCTGATGTGTGTAGTTTGAATGTAATCTTGGCGTGTTAGATTAGCCGTGTTGCAATTATCACGCTACCTACAGTACCAACACGAGTTGTGTCACTTCATTGCTATTTACTAAACCTCACCAGAGGCCTTATAGGATAGTAAAATGTGTCCATTGCATTCACACTTCACAATCTCACCCAAAGTAGTTATCTCGCAGGTACTAATTGTGTGATCTTTTATGATTACTGTGAATTTGGGCATGCCTCTTTTGTCACATATACATTTTTAACCTACTACTATATACTAGGAAGGTGCAGTTTGCAATTGCGCATACAACCAGCGACTGATTTTGCTAAATGGAACATCCAACTGGAGTTCACTCTCACACTGTAAATGTCAATGGACACCAACTTTGTATGCTCTGACTTGTCAGTGTTGCCAAATCTGTCTTTTTACCCTGTTGACATTGGTAGTTTTTTGTCAGCAGGTTCAATCAATTTCAGCTAAGAGGGACAATTTCCCGTTGGGTAGGGGTTTTGTTACAAGGAACTGGCGAACCTGCATCCCTTGTTGACAGTGTAAAAACACTGACAAACTCAGGTGCTCAAACTGTGGCCTGATATTTGACCAACTACAGTCAACTTTCATCGTCGCTAGTTCTGTAAACAACTTGGTGTTTACGACACTTAAATCAGGCAAATGTACACTTATTTTATGGATACATATGGCAGCAGATAGGATGTAAACTAATGGCACATTTCCATTGAGCGGTACGGTTTAGTAAAGTACAGTATGGTACACATTTATATCTGATTCTATATAAATGTCAAACGTACCAAAAAAGTTAACCTTACCGTATTGCTTTTTGGTACCAGAATAGTTCCAAAAGCGTGGAGGTAGACTCACTACTGAATGCTATTCATTGACAGAGAATTGTCATCAGCAAGGCCAAAGAATCAGCCAAAGAATGAAATAACAGGAAGCTCAATTTTTAAATAAACAACTGTAATGAAGTTAGCGGCCACCTGGCCGCCGGGAAGGAGGCGGAGAACCGATGCATTTTTAAAACAATATTTAATGATATAAATAAAACAAATGGACGGCAGCTCCTCACGGAGACTGCCGTCAAACTGAAAGCAAAAGTAAAACAATATGTCCGGGCCCGGTCCTCTCTCGTCCTCCTCTGCCCTCATTCCTCCTTTTATAATCCAGAGCTCCTTCTGTGGGACTCGAGGCACCTGTGCGCCACAGGTGTTTATTATCTGTGGCTGGCCTCGCCCGTTCCCACGGCTCTCGGCCACGCCCCCCTCGCCACAACAACCAATACATGACACCACAATAATACAATGAAAAGGCACAGCAGTGAGCCGTGGTCGACGTGAACTCAAAGAAACAGCCAAGAAGCACGAACTGAATCTGCTGTATGTCCTCTAATGTTGTTTACCGGCAGCTGGCTGTCTGCAACTCTCACATGGTCGCCCACTGAAGCTAAGCAGGTCTGTACCTGGTCAGTACATGGGCGGGAGACCACATGGGAAAGCTAGGTTGCTGCCGGAAGAGGTGTTAGTGAGGCCAACAGGGGGCGCTCAACCTGCGGTCTGTGTGGGTCCTAATGCCCCAGTATAGTGAAGAGGGCTCTATACTGCACAGTGAGCTGTCTTTTGGATGAGACGTTAAACCGAGGTCCTGACTCTCTGTGGACTTTAAAAATCCCAGGATGTTCTTCCAAAAGACTAGGGGTTTAACCCCGGCATCCTGGCCAGATCTGCCCATTGGCCTCTGTCCATCATGGCCTCCTAACCATCCCCATATCATAATTGGCTTAATCACTCTGTCCTCTCCACCAATCAGCTGGTGTGTGGTGTGCGGTCTGGCACAGTATGGCTGCCGTTGCATCATTTAGGTGGATGCTGCACACTGGTGGTGGATGAGGAGCTCCCCATTGTGTGAAGTGCTTTGAGTGTCTAGAAAAGTCAATATATACGTATAAGGAACTATTATTATTATTATTATTATTATTATTATTATTACAAGGGTGTCTAAAAACATGTGGAAAGCGCAAGTGCTGCCATTTTCTCTCTCTATTTGCATGTGCTTGCTGCGCATCTATGTTTGTTTTGTGAAAAGATTGTATTGTTGAACTATCCATATGGCTTTTTTATTCGAGTGAGAATGACATCGATTGCAACATTCTGGCGTACACCATACCTATCAAAAGGGCATTGTTGGCAGTGGAAATGCATGCCTGATCAAAGTGACCCATACTGAATCGTACTGTACTGTACTGTACTGTACTGTACAGTACTGATCTAAGCTGGGCCGTTGAGTGGAAATGATTCATTAGTGCATCAACCTCAGTACATCCTTCTAAGCCTCCTTTTGCCTCCCGTCCCATCAATTAACTGTCAAACACTGCGAAATTGACAGGACTTGATAGTTTCCTTTCCCAACTTGCCATGTGTCTCTCTGTTTGCACCAGTGGACTAAATAATTCCCTTGGTTCGATAGAGGTTTCTCTAAATTCCAGCCTGTCTTCCACAGCTTAGGCTTAGTCAACTGTTTGATTGGCCAGCAGAAGACGAACTTAGTCTCAGAGGATGCATTTCTTTCTTGATTGTCAGTGGGGACCTCACTGCAGTGCAGATTAATCAGAGGGATTTAATTAACTTGGCCCTGTGTGCACATTAAACCTGGAGACAAGACAGGCTATAAACTCAACCAATTATCTTTGTGTGTAAGTGTAAGTCTGTGTGTTTTTGAGGAAAGGTGAGAAGTCCACACCTTGGAGAATGCGTAGCACCCATTGGCATCCTTATCTAGAGTGTACAGTACCACATAAATGTATTTAAAACATGTTCTAGCTAGGCATTCAGCTTAAGGCTTAAGCAAGAAATGCAGATATTCACGAACACACACACAAGCATGCACTGCTCACACACCTATGGTACAGTTAATGCTGCGTACACCACTGCAGTGGCCGCTGTTTCTCCACCACATCACCATGGCAACCAAGACAATGGTTGCGCAAGCCTGCAAATGTGTGAGACTTCAGCCTTTCGGTTTAGTATCCCTGAGTAATTCGCAGCATCCGGCATTTAGCTTTTCCGGTTTGTATGCCATCACAGGCAGTCACTGGTTTTCTCCGCTCTCCCCTCGGGAGATCTCAATCCTCAGTATCAGCCCTTTGCTCAGTGACCTTCATCTCACCTTGTTCCTCAGCCGAAGCCACACGGACTTCTCTGGCTCTCTTCACCACTGAATCGCATGGAGGAAGGGCAGGCGGTTCAGTTTGAGGAAGCGTTAGCATCTGAGTGCTAACTGAGTTTGTTTTCTTGTGTTGACAGAACATGGATAAGACCCAGCTTCCATCTGTGACTCTGATCGTGGGCTGCGGGGTCTCGTCCCTCACCCTGCTCCTCCTCATCATCATCTATGTTTCTGTTTGGAGGTAAGCTAGAAAAAACTATTTCAGTACCATGGACAGCGGCATCTTTTTGACTCATGAGATTTGGGATATTTGGAGTTTAAGATTCAAGTCTATTATTAGATGTGTAGTAATTCCAAGGAAATCAGGTTGTTAATGATTTTTTTAATGTAGTTATTAGTGACTGATTGATCAATCAGTTATTGTTGATATCTCAGCTCACATTTTGTGAATTATTTAGTATTTTATTTTAAGTACATAACAAATATGGAACATAAATGTTTAACTTTTTTACTTATTTGTATATTCAATGTATTTCTATCATGTTTTTTTATGTTTTTTATTGATTTATATTTTTCCTTGAGCACCAAATCACTATATTAGTGATTTCTTTTTAAAGTCGTAATAGCTAGACTAGCTATCTCTGGATAGATTAAATTAAGGTTTGTTAACCAGGAAGGGATAGTTCACCCAAAAATTAAAATGAACTCACTTTTTACTCTAGTGGTTCTAAACTTTTATGGGTTTCTTTCTTTTAGTTTATTTTGAAAAAAACTGAAAACCTGTAACCATTGACTTCCACAGTAGGCAAAACATATGCTATGGAAACCAATGGTTACAGGTTTTCAGCTTTCTTCAAAATATCTTATTTTGTGTTCAACAGAAGAACTCAAAAAGGTTTAGAACAAGTGAAGGGAACATAAATAATGACAGGATTACATTTTTTCGGTGAACTATCTCTTTAACCAGTCAATAACCAGGTTAAACACCAATTTAAAAAATAAATATAGAAAGAATTTAAAAATTTCATAGCATCTTACTATTTGTAATGCTTCCATTAGCTTTAATGACTACCGCTGCATTAAAACAGTCTAAAAATGTTTAAAACCTGCATGATGAATTAATCATCTGATTAAAGAAGGATCCAAGGAGCATAACTAGCAAATATACATCTGTTCAGATTCCATTGATGTGGCCACCTATTGAAAGCTTTGTTACTGAATGACTGAGCAGTAGACGTCATTCAAATGTATTGACTGTGTGTGTGCTTTTCTTCAGGTACATCCGCTCAGAACGCTCTGTCATCCTCATCAACTTCTGTCTGTCCATCATCTCTTCCAATGCGCTTATACTCATCGGTCAAACCCAGACACGGAACAAGGTACGACTTAAACAGTAGAATAAAATGGTACATCCTTTGATCTGCAATGAAAACTAATTTCCTCCTTTTCTTTGACATTCAGTTGAAGAGAAAAGTATTAGCTTTCCTGTGAAATTTTAATTCTTTTTCCACATATACAGCTAGTGATGTTTAACAAATTATGCACATTTTTAACAGTATTTGCTATTACGATTTCTTTTTGAGAAAGTCTTATTTTTTTCAGTTTTGCTGGAATAAAAAAAAGATACTAAAAGGTTCATATATTTAGCCCCTTTAAGAAATAATCTTTTCAATTGGCTTCAGAATAAACTTCAGTTGACCAACAAATTTGATTAGGTAACCTCTTACACTCTGGTGCTATTTTTGGGATTTCCGCCTAGATTTTGTCTACCCAATTTTAAAAGCTTCCTAAATCCTCATGCAGAGGAATAAATGCAAAAATGTGGTATTATTTTAAAGAAAACCCTTTAAATTTTAATAAAACACTGTCGAAAGTGATTAAAATAATTGTATATGTTGTCTGTGTTATCATAAACACTTAAAAAAAGAGGAGCTTTCTGTATTTTTTCTTTATAAACTCAAATTTAAAAGAGTACCTTTTAGGTTCTGTGTGGTCTAGGTTTCTGTAATTAATATTTGGTGGTTCCTGCACATGTCAGTAATCATAAGAAAAACGATTGGCTTTTACAGAGTTAGCTTAGCAAAACCTACAGTGAATGAAGTTTGGGGACTACAAAAAATACTTCTGGGCTAGTGAAGTCACAAACCCTTCAGGTTACATGCATTCACCACACACATACACCCTGCACAGCGAAGGGGCATGGCCAGGGACGTTGTAATGTTGTAGCAGAGAAAGCTAAAATGCCGTCCAAACACTGCAATTTCCACAGAGCTTGTTCTGTTTCTGTATTTGGGCTTCCAAAAGACATGACACAAAGAGAGAAGTGCTTACAGTTTAATTTTAGTTATATTCCAGAGAATTATAAAAACAAAAACCATACAAACAAACAAACAAAAAAGATATAGCTTTGGCATTTGACAAAGGACAGCTTCCAGAATCTCTCCCAGTTCAGTGCTGGTTTCAGCTAAAAACTCCTCAAAGAAGGAACAGATCCAACCATAATAGAAGAAGCTGTGGATTGTGAGCCACAACCTGTAATTATTTTTATTTGTTAAAATTAATCTATTACATGCATAGTTTCTATCGTTAATGATATGTTGTAAGGACGTAAACAAGGGAGTATACAATGGGAAATGCTGTTTGGCACTGTTAACAATTTAGCTACAAATTCAGATTTATCCATCAAACCCCTGTAAACACCCACAATATTCACCAGCGCTACAGTTTCTCTCTATGCAGCTGCTTTCCGTGCATTCTACATCAAATGCACATCAAATAATGAACTCGCAAAAAATATGTGAACATTTCATATCACTTACACACATACCTGTCAACATTGGGATGTGAAAATAAGGGATCATCCACCAACAAAAAAAAAAAAAACTTATTAAATATGTCCTTCTGGAGCCGTTTCAAAGTAAATAAACAGTTAAAGAGTCAGTAATAAATTTTTTAGATTATTATTTACAAGAGAAAATGTAATAGTATACGTTAGCAAACAGTTTAGCTTATTAAAATTAGATATTATAAAGAAATATGATCTTATCAAATCTTGTTCATCTTTTCCTCACTGTATAACTTACACATTATGAATAAAGAGCAGTGAATGAATCTCATTTATTTAGATTTTTTGTTTGATTACATTAAATAACAGAGGCGTCACTGTTATAAATAACAGAAGTTTACATCTATAGTTATAATGAAAGCATTCGATTGCTTTGCTAAAGTTTTATGCTCATTTAGGAAAAAAATATTTGTGTTTGAAAAAAACCTTATCAAGACCGACATCTTTAGATGTTATTTTTATTAATTATGTGTATATGTCTGTTCAAACACGCACCCTAAACCCAGTATACACGTTCACTCTGCTTCTAATCGAGTGTACAGAACCCGTTTGGCAAACAGCGTCTGTTTATCACTACGGATGCGTCAGCTGAAAGTCACGCACCGCTTTATGACTACTTTGAGAATTGTACAGGAGGAGCGACGGCACCTGTAATGAAAAGGAAAGGGAATCCCGCCGTTTTTATGTTTATTTCAGAGTGTTTCATGCCTAAATAAATAAGAGCAAGGGCGGCCCCTGGTGGTTCGGCGGTAGGGGTTAACTATAGGGAGGATCGGCTCTTTATTATTATTGACACCTGTCAGAGAACGACTGGAAATACGGGAAAATACATTTACGGGATGATAGCGGGATAGAACTGTAAAATACGGGAGAATCCCGGGAAAAACGGGAGGGTTGACAGGTATGCTTACACATGCTTATAACCCAAATATATATGAAAGACACTTGTCGGATTTCATTTTAGAGAGCAAGCATGAGGTTCAGCTGTGTCCTCTTCAGTTTCTATCTGATTCAGGCTCAAACTGAAATGGCTACAATGACTAACAGTATTTACACAACAGAGACAAAGCACGTGCTAATAGAGGCGTGGCGCTTCCTGGTGACGTGGAGCCGATCTGCAAATCACAGCATATTATGTTAGCTGACCAATCAGAGCCTCTTGAGGGTGGATTTTCGGAGGAACTAGGAAATAGGATTGTTGTTTTCATGTTAGCAGAGTAGCTGTATAAAATTAAAGTAAGATATATGAAAGCATAAGGTGATTTTTTTTAAACAAATGACGCATGAGCACACATTTCATCCAAACAATACCAAGCCTTAAAAATACACTCTGTACCACCCCTTTAACCAAATTAAACTAGTTAAGTCCTTAAATTTGCACTTTTAGCTGAATACTAGTATCTTACAAAATAACAAGTAAAATATTATGTATTGTCATCATGGCAAAGAAAAAATAAATTAGTTTTTAGAAATATGTTTATCTTTATGTTTAAAAATGTGTTGGGAAATATTTTTTAAAAATAATTAAAATTTCACAGAGGGCTAAATAAATTTGTCTTCATCTCTTCATCCTAATCTTTAACGGATGGCCTCTGTCTTTTCCCTTCTCTCTGTTATCTATTTTCATGCTCTCAGGTTGTTTGTACTCTTGTGGCTGCGTTTCTGCACTTTTTCTTCTTGTCCTCCTTCTGTTGGGTTCTCACGGAGGCATGGCAGTCCTACATGGCTGTGACCGGCCGTCTTAGAAACCGTATCATACGCAAGCGTTTCCTTTGCCTTGGTTGGGGTGAGGACTGCCTCTTTGTCACTTCCTATGCATCTTTATGTGTTCCTTTATTTATAATATGTCTCCTCTGCAAAAAGAAATGCCCAGGTGTGTATTTGACCTAAAACTTGAGGTTGATTCAAGGTGGTAATAGGTGATGCAAGTTATCTATTTTAAAATCTTTAAATGAAATTTAAAAGGTCAGTTCAGCTCATAACTAAAATTTGGCCATCTTTTGTCAGTCCAAACCAATGAAAATTTTGTTCATCACACAAAGGTATTAGGTATTAACAAGTACAAGAGATTAGTGTCCCTAAATTAAAGAAAAAACAAAACTCAAATCTCTCTACTTTATAATAGTGCTTCAAAAGATTTCAAAATAAGTGTTTTACAAACTAATTTCAAGAGGAGCACATGATATGATTGATCGTGACTGGTCTCTCATCTATAATCAGCAATAATCCACTCAGATTGATCTAAGACTACAATAAATAGACCTATTTTGCCCTACTACCTTATTTTCATTTTGGAAGAATCTGCCTTCCACCCCATCTCCTCCTTTTCCTCCCTTTACTAGGGGGAGCTCTTGAGACCTACCTGATCTCTGACCCCCTTACTGTATATGCTTACTAACCAGACAGGACCCCTGGGCTCATTTATCTCCGAGCCAGGCTTCTCTCATTAATTTCATCAAAAATAAAAATAAAATACAGTAAATAAAAGTAGTTTAAAATTCAATGTAATAATTTATTCAAGTGATTTTAATGATAAATTTTCAGCCTCATTTCTCCAGTCTTCAGAGCCACATGATCCTTCAGAAATCAGTCTAATATTCATTATTATTAGTAGTAGTTGTAGTAGTAGAAGTAGTAGTGGTAGTAGTAGGAGTATTATTATTATTAATGGTAATATTAATAAAAGCAATAATGACTGAACTAATTATTTCTTTTGAAAATACATTCAATAAGTAATAAATAAATATTCATTAAACAAGTATTTAACAATTAATTTTTAAACAATTAAATGTATTGATGAACAGAATAATTTTATTTAAAAAATAAAAATAAAAAACAAACTGACCCTAAACTTTTGACCGGTAGTGTATGCCGGATAAAGTCTTTATCTGATAAGAAAATTGTAATGGAAACACAATAAATTTCCAGCATGTGCACCAAAACTGTCATTTGATTTTGTCACCAGATCATGCAATAACAAAAGGGGTGCAATAGGGCAGCATGTATGGACAAACCAGTGGACTGAATACATTGCACAAAATCTAAAGTGTTGTTTTGGTACCAGATGGAAAGATTATTTGCAAATGTTTTATGCGATATTCCAGTTTTGTGCATATGTTTAATTCGCATCTTTGGATGTAAACATAGCTTGTGTTTACAGCGTTCATATTTGGCAACAGAAGCTGAATGCTCACTTACAATCTGTGTATCAGCCAGCAGATGTTTTGGTTGTGGGGAAACAGACTTTCAATGCAGGGACAGAGATCTTTGATTCTGTTATGGATATCTTCATTTGTGTTCTAAAGATAGACAAAAGTCTAACATATTTGAAATGACATGAGGTTGAGTAAAAGATGATAAATGATTGTCCAAATAAATCTGATCAAACATGTTGACGTGCTATACCGTGCTATAGATCAAATCCAGTTTCTGGAGGGCCACAGCTCTGCTCGGTTTAGTTCCAACCCTGCTTCAACACACTTACCTGTAGGTTTCAAACAAGCCTGAAGGACTCAATTAGTTTGATCAGGTGTGTTTAATTAGGGTTTAATCTAAACTGTGCAGAGCTGCACCCCCTCCAGGAACAGGATTTGACACCAGTGCTTTATACTCGTATATCATGCAATTCACCCTATTCTTCGTGAATGAGCAGGCGCAGAATTTTGAATCTTTTTGGCTCGAGACTTCAGGTCTTAAATGTTAGAAACAGCTTTTTACTGCTTGATGTTGCATACTGATATTTTCTTACTTTCTTATTCTATTTTCACTGTATAGTCATGCAAACACTTGTTTGTAGAGCAATAAGTTTGACCGTTTTCTGCTGTTTATTATTCCTAGTCATTCTCCCACAGGAAACTGTATCACAATTGCAAAGTTGAGCACACTTCTGCATTGAAGAATAAGGTCAATACTCTATACCAAGTACTCAACTGCTCTCCATTAATGTCTGCTCCCTTTTTATAGGTTTACCTGCTCTCGTTGTAGCAATTTCTGTTGGATTCACTAAGGCAAAGGGATATGGCACTGTTAACTAGTAAGTATGATCACCATTTTATGTAAGTTCTAATGCTTCTTATGATCAGTCCTACATATAAGTGGATACTTTAAAATGTTAAAGAAACACTCCACTTACTAGATTTAAACATTTGAGTTTTACCATTTTTTTAGTCCATTCAGCTTAACTGTGTGCCTGCCAGGAGCATTTTTGGCTTAGCATAAATAATTGAATGGGATTAGACCATTGGCATCTCGCTCAACAATGTTACCTATCTAGCTAGCTGGGGACTTTTACAGGCAATGCATAACATCTTTGCACCTGCTGCAATCATGGTACGGCAGCAAAGTTCCTTGATAACTATACCGGAATGAGAGTATGCATAGGACGATAACCAGTTTACCGCGGTTTTGAAAGTCAAGGTTTTAAAACTGTTAAAATGTTCTGTTATACCATTACTAAGGTATTTGTAATTTTTTATGACTATTTTATTGAGGTTTTTTTTAGAGCAACATTAGAAATGGACCCTCCACATCACAATCTACTGGTCAGTCCATGATTTAAGAAACATCTGAAAAACAAATCTCTTATAAACCAACATCCAGCAGGCTGTAGAGCTGAACAGTCCAGTGACTTACTTTATATCTAAAGTATAGATATTTTATATAGAAAGAGATATCCAAAGATGCCTTTTCAAGTTGAAACGAGATCTTTGTTTTTGAAACCAATTAAGACAGCAGAAGTCAATGATTTATTTAAATTATTTTGCCTGACGTTTATTGTTTCAAACTATTTTAAATGTTAAAAGTATATACCATGTTCAATACATCGTGGAACAGTGATATTTTTACTCAAGGTTATCATACCCTTCAAAATTTTAAATCGGCCCATGCCTAAATGAGAGTATAGTTCCTAGCCATACAGGTTTCAACCTAGAATATAGCACCATTTCTTTTATTTATGTTTGTCTTAGTACACAATGTAACTAAAAAAGAATGAACCTTTAAATAGGAAAACCTTCAATTCTTTGAGTGAGACGCTAATGGTCTAATCCATTGTTGTAAAATTAGCCTATTTCCGAAAATGTGCCTGCTGTATTTCCAAAAAAAGTGTAGTGTTCCTTTAAAGTCGACTAATGACAGCACCATTACTGATTCCCGCATTCCCTTCTGTCTTCTGTTTTCTTTCTCTATCTCTTTCGCTCTTTTTTTTTTTTTCACTTCTGTGTTTTGTGTTAGTTGCTGGCTGTCTCTGGAAGGAGGGCTGTTGTACGCATTTGTGGGACCAGCTGCTGCTGTCGTCCTGGTACAATTTCTCTCTCTGTTTGATTTATTCACAGAAATCGTCTGTCCCTCATTTCCCAGACTGTGTTTAATGTTGCTAGCATCACTGCACCCAAACATAGCATTTTACGATAAATAAACCACAGCTTTAGTGACAAGCTCTTGAAATAAAAAGTGAATGAGCATCCTGGCAATTCCAGATTTTATCTTTGTAACTCTACAACATAATACCCGGCAAACACGTTTTAATGGATCTGTTTAAACACAGCGTATGCTAACCGTGATAATGATAGTCACGTCATTGCATCACTGCAGATTAAATAAACCCGATCTAGAATTAGACTATTAGACTATATTAAAGCGATAGTTCACCTGAAAATAAAATTTTTGCTATCCTTTACTCATCCTTTACTTGTTACAAACTATTTATTTTTCTGTTGAACACAAAGTAAGATATTTTGAAGGATGTTGGAAGGCTGAAAATGTTGACTTCCTTGGTATTTGTTTTTCCTACTATGGTTGACAATGGTTACAGGTTTCCCAGAACTAGTTTTGAACAAGTCAAGGATGAATAAAGGATGGCAGAATTTTCTTTTTTGTATATCCCTTTAATATAAATTGCAGCAGTATCTCTTTTATTTAATAACAGATTAAGATATAATGTCGAGTGTTTATTTTCCTACATAGTGACATAAGAAAATGTCTTTCTAGTGCAGTTTTCTGTCCACAAGCTAAACACCACACAATCATTTTCACTGAATTCTGTATTTTTAACTTTATATTACAACACAGTTTTATAACACAATAAAATTAATATCCCAAGTCATAAAACTGGAAACTAAATGATAAAAATTCTGTAATTATAATTTATAGGCCCAATTCCAGTTCTACCACCTAGCTCTTCCCCTTTCCCCTCATTTTGCGCGTTCACATGTATGAGTAGATTCTCTTTACCTAGAAGGTGTTGGGCTAAGAGGAAGGGCTAGATAGCTCTTGAAACAGATTTTTCAGGGCCACTCTTGAATATACTAGTCAGGAGATGCACAAATTAATTTTTTTGTCATTATTGCAACTATTTTTTGTCATAATTGCAAGTTTTTGCAACAAACAAGCATATGTTTTAATACATTCATAATGCGTCCGTGTTTTACAAGCATCCTTTTTTTTATCTATAATCTATAATCTATGATCTATAATTTGATCTATCTGATCTATAATCCCTAATAATAACTTCTGTATAGTAGTTCCACAACATACTTTTACATCTGACACTCGAAGACACTGGAATCCCCTTTCAGAAAAGTCTAGTGGCTGGGAATGAGCTTTTTACAGTGTCTGGTATAATATTAATGTTGTTTTTGTATGTTTAGACGAATATTGTCGCAGTGTAAATGCACCGTACAGTTACAATCTTATTGCCACATTATATCGTTATGATAACATAATATACGCCTTCAGTGATTTCCTGAAGATAAATACCAAAAAATAACACAACTGGAATAACTACAGCAGTCATCATTGGCGATCTCATGTGAAGCAAGAGATCGCGATGACTTGTGCAGGTGTTGTAGAGGTGTACCATTTCTTAGGGGTAAATTTTGAAGCCCTTCCCCTTCACACTCTGTTTCAAGGGCCAAGGGGAAGAGAAAGGGGTAGGAGTACAAAAATAGAATTGGGATTGGGCCTTAATCTTGCATAAATTTCTATTGACACAATAGCAGCAGACAAAGTAGTATATCCAATATGAAAACAAATCTTATAGTAAAAGCCCAACTCCAACCCATAATTCATCCCGGATGAGCCCCCGGTTTATTTTATGACTTGTCTCAAAGTCACAACATTAAAAAGAGGACACTTAACAAAATTGGTTTCAGCAGAGGTCATATAAAACAGATAAATCAAACAAAACATAAACAGAATTTGAAGTTTGCAGAAAAAAAATCTTAAATTGAAGGTAATTTCTTTATTACTATTATTACCCATGTTCTAAAATCTGAGCAGGGAAAGTAATACATCGCATAAAGAAATCTCATTGTTTTATTAAAAATACAACAAGATCACAATTATTTAATAATTTACAGAATAATTTTAACCAACACAAAAACAGCCATTTTGTTGCACGTCACTAAGAACATGTTTTTTGTGGCCATGTTGTAAGACTTTTCAAATGCTTGTGTGTGTGTTCACCTTTCTCCTTTCTCTTCACCAGGTTAACATGGTTATCGGGATTCTGGTTTTTAACAAACTGGTGTCCAAAGATGGCATTACTGATATGAAACTCAAGGAGAGGGCCGGGTATGCCTCACTGCACTCATTCATCTCATTGGCTCAACTCTGGGAGGAATTTCATTGGCCAGACCTTTCGAAGCATCTCTCCCCCACAGCGAATTAGCAGGAATGAATACAACACAGGCTTATTGTGAATATGTACCCCCGTATACATTTCTGGAGAGCGCAAATTATGTAGCCAGAGAAACGTTTGGCTGCATTTTGTCTTTCAAACGAATTCTACTGGTCAGTATGACCCGGACGACGGCTTCTGTTTCTTTTCACGCTACCAGCTGACTGCTTACTTTCATGTGGACAGCTTTTTCGCTGTTTTCCCAGTGGCTCGCTGCATACTTTAATGGACTTTAGATGCAGAGCGGAATTGACCATGACGTCGAGTCCGGTGTTGAATGGTTCCAGAAAGCAGTTAAAACAGAAGGCAAAAAAATAGAATAACCAAGTAAATAACAGAGTGAGAACATGGTAAGATCGAAAAAACATGGTAAAAATTAGGTGCCTTTTCTTTTTCTGGATTGCTTTTGAAAACACTATCGGTTGGGTTTAGGGAAGAGGGTGGGTGGGGGATCAGTCAGTCAGACGATAGCGACCTCTGGTGGATTTACGCTTGAAGAACAGGCATGAATGTCACTTGCGAGAGAAATTTGAGATCTCAAGAAGCAGAAACTGCAGCCTCTGGTGGATTCGCAAAAACAAAAACTGCGCTCTCCAGAAATGTATACAGGAGTACTTATCAATAATCAGCCTGGTTTGAATGAATAAGTATTGAAAAAAGTAATATATTAATTTATAATAACATACTTTCACATTACCTTTCTTTCACATTAAGTTACTTATTTTTTTATAAAGGCGACCTAAGATTATAATATATTTCACTTTACCCAACGCTGAAAATGTCATATACTGCAAATAATCGTAAAAGCAATCATGACTGTCAAATGGTGAATTGAGTTTTTTTGACCTTTTTTTGACCATCAAGTGGTGTTTCATTGATAAAGTAGCAAATCTAGTATCTAGGTTTATGCTTAAAAAAAGCATGGGGAAGAGATTGCAAAGGACTGGTTATTGGTCCCATCAATATCAAGACGACGACACCTTTTGCTCACTCACTGCATTTCTTTCATATTTCTGTTGGTGATTTGCCACGTGTCGCTTAATCATTTCTCCAGCTTCTCTTGGTTTTTTTAGGTGTTGCTGTGCATCTTGAATTCAAAGCAGTTTAAATCCATGTTTTATGTCTATTAAATGTTTATTTGACGGGCAGTCGCGAAGGAGCCAGTAAAGGAAATCTCACATGACACGTCAGCTTCATGCGTCTGATCAATAGCACTCAAGCTGAGCGAGTTTCTCATTTTATAACCATTGATTTTGACAAGTTTTCGGTGGTGTGAGTTAAATGTCACTGAAGCTGAAGAATTGCTATTATAGACCTCATTATAAGGTTTTCACAATCGTACGCTGTCCATCTCAGTGCCACGGACCATCAATTACATACCGCAATTGTTAATCTTCCGAGATTCACGTGCCTTCTACCAATCAGGCTTTACAGCAGAAACGTGGCCTGGGATTTATTACCGAGAAGACGAATATTACTCATGTTATGACTCATGATTGACTGACTGTGTTTCCTTTTCTGGGCTGTGCTCCACTGCCTGCAGGCTGAGACGCGTGCCCTTACTGGCATTGCTTTCTCTTTTTTTTTTCTTTTTGCATCAAGTGTTTCTCTACCCATTTTGTTTTGAGATTTTTATTACGATTATTTCATTTCAACTACGTTGTGTTTGCTATGATCTATCTGATCGATTGCGTTTGTTTTTGTGCTGTCTGAAACATTGTATCCACAGCATCCCCTCGCTCACACTCAGGGCTCTCCTCTATCCCCGCCCACCTGTCACTGATTGGCTGAGATGCAGCTCTACTTATTACATTAGCCTCTCCCACAATTTAGCTGCTGTAATGTTCAGTTCCCCGCAGAGAATTATTTTTGCACTTAAACTTTCCTCATAATAGGGATTTAGGACTCAATTTTCTGATTGCTTCTGATGGAAGCGTGCTGGGTAATGGGCTTTAGATTAGTCATTTAGATTTAGAATAGCTGTAGAATTTTATATGGAACCGTAAATTAGTTTGTGTGTATGTGTGTGTGCGTGTCTGTGTAAATATGTGGATTTCATTGTTTGGACTTTTTGGATCAGATTTGTTTTTGTTAAAGTCAGAGTTCTGTTTGTGTTTAAATAATAATGGGAAATATATTTTTTTGCAATTCTACATCCGTTATCAACATGTCTGTTTGAGTATTTTGGAGCTGCATTGCATTCTCTGCGGAAATCGATTAACTCAAGGCTGGCTGGCATTGTTTGGCGCTGAAAGACGGGGAGGGCGGATTGGATTTTAGAGGAAGGATTTTTATATTCCTTCTATCCTTCGCCCTTGTTCTTAAGCACAGCATTTTTCATTAGCCTAATTAATAAGCACCGCTGTTAATTACACATACAGCAGGAGCGGCACTTTGGGTAGTCACGGCACACCTGTAAATTCTGCCAGTTTTCGAATAACAAAGTGCACTTTGACAAATTGCTAAGGTCTTCATCAAAAGATACCTGTGGCAAGACGAAACAAAAGATTTTTCAAGAATGGAGGGCAAAATAAATGAGAATGTTTGTTTTAATATTTGGTATAGGATCTTATCAGTTTGGTCTTTGAAGTCCCTCCACCTCCGTGAAGACTAGCAAGATGGTCTTGTAATTCAAAAAAATGCTGATTGCTTTTTTAATATCACTGCCTCTAGTGGGGTTTTATTGGTCGCATTGGCCTTTTCCTTGGAATTGAATTTCTTATATTATGTGGGGTTTAATCTACATGTCTGCCAGTAGCAGAATCAACTTCCTATGCGTTTGGGCAGCCATGCCAAGCTGATGGCTTTAATTGTTTTTTTTTGTTTTTTTGTTTTTTTGCAGGTGCTTTGAGTGTAACAGTTATATGGCAAACTAATACTTATATTCAGCAGTAAAGCATTAAATCAATCAATAGTGACACTAAAAACGTGTGTAATGCTAAAAGTATATTAGTATAGCAAAAATTGCTGGCCTTTTGAACTTATATCCGTCAGAGAATCCTAATAAAAATGATTATATTTAATGATTATGTTATAAAAAGGAATATAAATCATTTTTTAACATTCATTTTAAGTGTTTATTTTGCACCAAATCTTCATATTGTATTAAAATGATTGTTGAAAGATAATATGACACTGATGCCTAAAACCACAGGAATAAAGTATAATTTAAAAATATTTATTTTAATAAATAGTTATAATAGTGTACAACTTTTGTAGTCAGATAGATAGAACAGAAGTTTTTGGACCATAATTTTAATACTGCATCACTTATTTTATATTGTTTTAACTAGGCCTAGATTTCTCCTAAACGTAACTAGATTTGTCATAAGCTGTCTTCCTGCAGTAGAAAACACATATGAGATCCTTTATAAAAATATGAGATAAAAGTAGCCTTTTAATAAAACTCTCTCTGTCTCAGCGATGACAAAAATAGTCACCATCATGGGAATAGTGTAACCTCGCCGGTCCTACACCAACCCACCCCATTCTGAGCTGGGATCGAACTGGCGGCTCTTCACATGTCGGTTGCTCTGACAAGGAGGCTAAAGACCATCGCTTCTAGCGCTAGCACTAGAGCACCTAGAGGTCAGAGGAGTGCGGTTTACCTGCACAGCACTTTACTAGCTGGCCTCTGTTACACTCACCCCCCTAAACCTCACTCCCATCTGGGTTACGGCACCAATGTAACCCCGCCAAGTCCTACACCGCTCAACCCACTCTGAGCTGGAATCGAACTGGCGACTCTCCGCATGAGAATCGGTTGCTCTAACAAGGAGGCTAAAGACAGCATTTCACCAGCTGGCCTCCGTTACAATAGCCATGAAATATTAAATATTATTGCACTCGGCAGTTTATTAGAAAGAATAAGCCACACATAGACATACAGTATATATGCAGTACAGAATTCAATATTGGCTGTCATGACTTTAACGTGTCTCCTTAAATGACCGTGATTTTGCTCGAGTCTGTGAATGCACGATCTCCGGGCTGTCAGCACGCATGAATGTTTGTGTGTATTTTTTTTTTTTTTTTTCCCGAGTTCCCATGTCTCTCTCCAGGGCCCAAAGACAGATGCAGATTGGGACGGATAAAGCGCTCGCAGCCTAAATCAAGCAAATTCCATATGGCATACAAATGCTAAAGACGATTTGATGTCATTGATATGACAGAATCAAAATCCTATCATGTAGTGTTTTACATAGGCTGTCAGTGGAAATAAATGATGGTAATCCATACACGCATGCATAACATATAGAGTTGATTTTTCTTTCTTTTTTTCCGATAGCTGTTTGTCCCACATGTTCAATCAGGCCTGTTGAGACATAAAACTAACATGACAGCATCTTTTCCATCATTCCTGCACTTTTCCCAAAAAACAAAGATCTGCCCTGAGTGAGAGCTGGAAGGGGATTCTGTGGCCGCTGTGTACTTTATAGGTGCATAAATGTCTATGTATGTGTGTGTGTGTGTGTGTGTGTGTGTGTGTGTGTGCGAGAGCGTGCTTGTGGTTAAATGTCAGCGTACATGTGTATTTCAGTGTGTTGATTTGACTTTGCAGTCAGATGACAGTGCCACTGTACAATATGACGCTCAAATGTGCCAAGTGCGGAGTTATCTCGTCGGCTGACGTTTCCACTACAGCTACCAGTAACGCCATGTTAGTCCCGCTAATTATTTACCAACTTTTTTGATGCTCTGCCTTCGGTTTCACTTTTTATTTTTCCTTTCTTCCTGCATATTTCCTCTTTCACCTCTCATTTTCTTTTTTCTTTTCTGGTTTGCTCCCCCCATTCATTCCCCTCACCCTGCTGTTGCTCCTTAGCTGGTATGTCAGATGTGATTAGCAGAGACGGGAGCTTTTATGCTGTCGCAATGCTAAATCATGCAGATTGTAATAGGAGCCCATCTTGAAGCCTTAGTGTGTGTGTGTGTGTGTGTGAGAGAGAGTGTGTTTGTGTAGTGCGCAATTGACCAGACCGCTCCTTGCAAAAGATTACCATGGTAACCATAATTTCTGTCAAAGTAGCATAGTTTTAGATGGAATAAAATGCATTTGGCAGATGCTGTCATGCAAAAAACTCTCAGCATATGTAATTTCTGAGATTCAAACCCATGGGTTTAGTGTTCCTAGCATCATTTTCTACTTGTAATTAGATTAGTGGTAGATTCATGCATTGGCCTATACTGTAAATCAGACAGTATAAGGTCATTTTAAGAAAGCTGTCATGTCCAATTGGTCATGTGAGTGATGCAGTTGCATTGTGATATATTTCTTGTAATAAATATAGATGTTAATAGAACGATTAGATAGATAGATAGATAGATAGATAGATAGATAGATAGATAGATAGATAGATAGATAGATAGATAGATAGATAGATAGATAGATAGATAATACTTACATTTAAAATACTCTGCTTTTGTGACCTTATTCATGTAGAAAGGCTGGATATATGTACAGTATTTAAGGCAAGTGTATTATTAATAACTGTAAATAAATTACTTTAAAATTACTTTATTGCCATTTATTAACTGTATGTTATCACTAAATTACTAATATTAAGTAATTATTATTATTATTATTAAGAATTACTTTAAAACTACTTAAATAAAATAACAAAATAATCCATTACGTTACTTTATTTTTTATGTAGATACGTAATTTGATTACATTGACTACTTACTTTGTAACTACTTACATCCAACGCTAAATAAATCTAATTTTCATCTAAAAAACTGAATTAATTAGAGCTAAAGCTTAAATACATAAACACATTACAAAAATGATTCGAATGTAATCTAAAATTAGCTTAAAATAGAAAAACAATGATTGTTTTAAATAAAAATGGGACTAGAAAACCAATAAAAAAGCACATTTCAAAATTATTAAAGCAAACTTTAAAATGAGAACTGAAAATATAACCTTTTACAAGAACTAATATAAATCTCAAGTGTCCCTAGAGTGTATCTAAATTTTCAGCTCAAAATATTCAACAGATTATTTATTACCCTTGGCTGTAGATGCCCATGTTTGGAAGCAAAATCGTAACATTTTAAGGCTTATCTATTTAAATGACAGCAAGTAAGGAATGTTTGTGTAGTTTTAGCACATAAAACTGAGTTGGCATCCATAAAATAGCCTATTCTACATACTGTAACCTTCCTAAAAACAGTATATTGACAATACTCTTTATTTTGTTTGTTTAATTTCTTTATTGATCACAATGGTGTCCACATTATATGTTATTATGTAGTGACAATAACTGCATGGTATTTCAGTTGATCTGTGTGGCATTTTAGCAAAAAGTATGGTTGCCATGGGACATTTTTTTTGTCTTTCTAATAATAGCAGCCACGTCAAGAATGGCTTAACTCTGTGACTGAAATGAGCCATGTTTGTCTATTCTCCGTCATTAGCTCTCTGCATAATGTGAGATAAAGTAAATCAGCCATTTATAGATGTACGTAATTATGTGTAGGATGTGTGTTTGTGTGTGCTGACAGCTGAGAAGCTGTTAGAGAGGTTAAAATCATGCAACCTACATTATTTTTATCTTGCTACTGAATTGCAGCAATTTGTAAACAAGACAAGTATAGGGTAAAAGGTCGATGAGCTTTTACCACATAATTTAATGTTGTTATACAGCTATAGATGTCTGGGGTTGACTGTGTTTGTGTGTACACGGGATATCAGGTGAACGCTTTGTAGGGCAGACTTTGTCTTTATTGGGTCGACGCTGGTGTTCATAAAGTTAATATGTTGTAAATCTCTATAGGATAACACAAAAGATGAATTCTGATTATTACCTGCTGCAGTATTCTTTTCTTGTAGAAACGCATTTGTTTTTTACTATTGTTTTATATCAGCATACTTTGATAAATGTGTGTGTGTGTGTACTTGTTTATGTGGTTTACGAGGACACGATTGTATAATGACATGGGTATGACCTTGTTGTGCTTTATTAAGGTGGTTTACAAGGACATGCATTGTGTCCTTGTAACTCAAAACACTTAGAAATCACTGTAACATACAAAATTTGCCACAGTTTTGTGTTTAGGGGTAAGAGTAGGGTAATATAATAAGCATTTTTTTACAGTATAAAATACATTAGATCAGTAGCTAAGTGTGTACCTATACAGTTTGTTTTTGTATTCTCTGTTTTTTCCCCTTTTTTCATTTCCATCTTTGTTCTTAATGGTTGTTGATTATGTTCGTACATGTAAAAAAAATTTTAATAAATCATAAAAAACACATTACGCCTGTGGAGAGTCCTCATAAACCATATTTATACAAGTATGAGTGTGTGATTGCCTGTGTGTGTTTGTTCGTGCATTCTAAAACAGTAGATAAAAATACAGTAGAGCGAAGGACATCAAGAACACAATGTTAAAACGCTAAAATAAAAGGATGAAATGTTCAAATGTAGATCTTGCTGAGCCCTTTCCTCCAAATCCATGATTAGGGGAGAGTTCTTCTCTTAAATCCACCGATATATCTACATTCCTTCATCTTTCACCATCTCGTTTGTCTTTCTCCTTTTTTTATCGTCCATTGCTCCTCTTTTATTGCTTCTTTTTGGCTTCTTTTTTACCTGTTGCAACTGTTTTGAACTGTGATTGAACCTACATGTTTTGAGTATATTGATATTTGTTCTGAGTATAATCAACAAAAAGGGCAACTCTAACACATATTGAACATCGTATTGATCTGTCTGTTTATATATTAATGCTTTTTAGTACTAAATTGTTGTCTTTAAAACACTCACCAGGCATCTACAATCAATTCTATTTGTCATAAATAGTAATTTGTTTAAAAATAAATAAATAAATTCACTCTGATAAAGTGGCTTGTTCTTTAGACTTGCCCTCTTTGTCATTTTTGTATACCACTAGTGATATGAGCCCTGACTCACTGTAATTCTGCTTCTGTCCTGTAGGGCGTCACTGTGGAGCTCCTGTGTTGTTCTGCCATTGCTGGCGCTCACTTGGATGTCGGCAGTCTTGGCTATTACTGACCGCCGCTCAGCCTTGTTTCAGATCCTTTTTGCCGTCTTTGACTCCCTCGAGGGCTTTGTTATTGTGATGGTGCATTGCATCCTACGCAGAGAGGTGAGCGAACTTGTCTGATGCCTGCTCGTAAAATGGACCTATTATTTTATTATTTTTTTATATATATACAAAATCCAATAGATGTTTCAGGTGTAACCAGAATCTGTCTGTGCAGTTTAAGCTCAAAATACCCATCAGATTATTGATTATACTAGGCTGTAGATGGTCATTTTTGTGTGGAAGCTGCTGCTCTCCACCCCTTTTCCAAAAGAAGGTCTTTACAGCACGTGTCTTGGTTACTCTTGGTACAAATAATTGGTTTGGTTGTGATTATCAGTTTGATAATTTATTATTGGATTATCATCTAAACCACTGGGGCAAAAACAGCCACCAACAGTAAATTAGGGAGGAAAAAATGAAAATCAATTAAAAACAATGCATTAAAGGCAATGTTGTTTCACATGTCCAAGACTTTGATAGAAGGTAAAAAAAAACAGCACACAATTACTTTTTATATTGAAAATACGTCATTTTGTGTGTAATTTGTGGGAAAATACATCATTTTTACACCAAATCAGTGACATCATTTGTGAACTTTGCAAATAAAGAGTTAAAATCCTGTAATTATTTTTAAAAAGATTTAATTAATTTGATGAGGACTGAGGTTGATTAACAGATTTATGCAAAAAATTTTGAAACAATATTTATCAGATGGATTTTTACAGCAGTTTAATTCTGTGGATGTTTTCACCCCGAACACAACAAAAGGTAAATTTGAACAGTGCACAGGGGTTAAAATAAATTTGTTTAAAATTAAATTTATTACATTTGTTAAAAATTTATAAGTTTAAAATTTATTTTGTTTAAAATATTGTTGTTTATTTTTAGATTTGTTTTAAAATAAATGCTTAAATATTATTTTAAAAATCAATTAGGTTCAAGAGGCAGTAAAGTGTCGCGTTGTTGACCGTCAAGAAGATGGGAACGGTGACTCTGGTGGATCTTTCCAGAACGGTCATGCTCAGCTAATGGTGATTTGAGACTAGATTTTTTTTTCTGTTACACATAATGCACAAAATAGTGCTTTAAAAGTTCTCATTCCTGCAGTTTTTGTTCTTTTTTTCTACAGACTGACTTTGAAAAGGATGTGGACATGGCTTGCCGATCAGGTGAGACTCTCACAACATACCCTCAGGTCACCTTAAGTAGCTGTGACGTCCCTCTGAGAAGTGCAGACTGTTGTTTAGACAAGACGAGTGCAATTTTACAGGCCGCGTGATGCATTTTCTTCAAGGAGATTCTGAACACGATCTGATAGCTGACGAGCAGCAAAATGCAGATAAATAGACTTGTCTGTTCCCTTGCCGTGCCTCAGATCTGCTGGCCTGTCCTAATTAAGTCCCTCCCGACATTTCATTATCAGATAGCAGCTTTCTTCTCTGATATCTATCAGAAATGGGATTCTGATTATTTGTCAAGACGGCATATCGAGCCCGCATCTAGAAATAGAGATCTGTGATGTGATATTTTTTTGCTTCTTCTTCTTCTTCTTCTTTTTTTTTTTTGAAATGTGAAGGACTAAAAATTAAGCCTTCCATCAGTGTGGTTTTACTCTACAGTCTCTCGCTTGACCTGCTTAAGCTAAACTCTCAGCTGCCTTACTGTGCAAAGTGCTATAATGCAAAATCATTTGAACCTTGCTCGCTCCTGGTTTCCAGTGACCTGTTGTAAGATATCCGATGATTACCTGACACTTTGCATAATGTGTAATTAGCTCCCTGGTGCTCATGTGAAAATCAAAACAAGTCACTGATCTATATTTGCATATTGTTTGACGTTTCCTTTATCGTCTGCAACATATAAAAACAACCAGTAAAACTTTTGTCCATTTCAGGATAAATTATTGTAGCCTTTTTAATATCTGCACTTTCAACTTTTTTCTACCTTGATATCTCAGACTTTTTATATTATAATTTTATCGAAACCATCATCAGCATTGACATTCTGTTTTGTTCACTTATTATAATCAATGCTTATTAAGTATCTTTGGACTTAAAGGGAAAGTTCATCCAAAAAACAATTTTATTGTCAGTAATGGTAATGACGTTGTAAAAGGGAAAACAGTAATTCATTTGATTACTCGTTACTGGAAAAAGTATCGCTGTTAGTAACGCTGTTTATTTATAGCACCATTATTCCCATCACTCCATTTACTATAAGAAAAATTCCAATTACAATATGAAGTAGCATCAGAAATTATTCAAATTAAATCATCAATATGGATAACTACACTGGGCTCAACAATAAGGACTGCCCGATGGCCCGGGGACAGTGTGAGAGATGCTCGGGACAGTAGACAGAATCTTTACTGGCCCAATCAGGCCAGTGCTGCCTTGTCACTAAATTTTAATTTGCCTGCGACTATTTGTCAATTGCATGCATATATAGTCTTAAAATCAAGAAATAGTTTGTGCTTTCAAGTATTTGAACTGTGAAGTTGTAAATACCACATTGCTTTTTTGGTTCCTCTTATCTGATTGGATGTCGTGAGCACATTATTTTTTTCCGTAACCTGGTAAAAACCAACACAGCGAAGAGACGACAACATGATGGCAACATCTAATTATGAGGCTAAAAGAAAATGTCAGTTTTGTGATGTTTTGCTGACATTTTTAAGTCAGCCAGGTTTTATTTTGCAATAAAATACCTGCACAATATCCTTAACATTTTTAGAAATAATTTTTGACACGTTATTTATAATATGTGGCTAAGAAATAGCAATTAACTTTTTTTTTGTTTTGTTTTTGGTGGGGCCAGTGAAAAATTTTGGCAGGGCAAGTAAAAATCTGAACCACTGATCCAATCGGGCCAGTAGAAAAAATCCTTAGTGTTGAACCCTGCTACACTTTATCAATGTTTTACTTTTAAAATGTAAAAATTTCTAATCACTTTATTGACAGGATAAAAAAACAGCATTTAGTTTAAAATGAATTAAGGCTTTAAAATCATTATTATTATTATTATTATTATTATTATTATTATTATTATTATTATTATTATTATTATTATTATTATTAAGCTTTTAAAATGCAATCCAGAAAAAACAAATCTAAAAAAATAAAAATCAAATTTCATAGGCCCCTATTCATGTCCTGATCTCTAATATTTGTCCTATAACGCATCAGGATGATTCAGCAGAGTTTTATTTAAATGAATTAAATTATAATTTGAACTGATTTGAAAAAAAAAAAAAATAGCAAAATGTAGCACTGCTCTATTAAATTAGCATGCGTTTTTTTTCTCTCTCTACTTTTTCACTTACTAAGCACTTTTCCTTTCGATTCACAGGCACCCTGAAGCGTCCCTCCCAACAAGGCGAGGAGAAGGTTCCATCCCAGCAGATCACAGTACAGAAAGGCTCCAACTTTAACACTCTTCCTGCCAGCATGGCAAAGGTCCACCTGCAAAACGTAACCGACTACGCCAGTCACACTCTCACCATGCGCCGCGACAAAGGCGCCATCGCCGGGGTCAGCACGGAGCTACCCGGTGCCAAATCTATTTACATCTGTGACGGCGAGCTCTTCAAACAGCTTGACGGAGCGCCAGGAGACACCGGCATTCCTGAAGGAGGTGGTGGAGGTGCGGGTCAGGGTTATGTGCTCTTGCCCAACAACAACAACACTCTTAGGCCCATGAAGGGTGGAAAGGAAGACCCGGCCGCCAAGTATAACATCAGTATCGAACAGTTACCCCAGACCAGGCTCATCCACCTGGCCAATCCTGTTGGCACCGATCCAGTGGCAGGCTTCGGGCTCAAGAGCTTGCCCACCGACCGAGTCAGCGTTTCATGCTCGGAGAGGGAGTCCCCGGTGCAGACAGTGCAGAATATCTCCAGCGAGTCCCAGATGACAAACACGTGTGAGCAAGGGGATTCTGGGAACTCCGGGATGTCTAAGAGCGAGACTGTCTCCACACTGTCCATGAGCTCTTTGGAGGTAAGAAATGATGATGTTCATTGTGGGATTTAATCTTGCAGCCCTCTACAATTTTGAGTAAATCACTCGCATGTTTGACTAAATTTCATGGTAGGTGACTTAATGTCTATTATTAGTCACTGGCTTATGCATTTTTATATGTAGACAGCCATTGATTAGATTTACGAGCTGAGGGTCCATTCACAGTGATAATTAGGGCCCTTTGATTTACAACATGCACAAACCATTGACGGATTTATAGAATTCATTCATAAAAATTTAATTTGCTGTACGGCGTGAATTGTCATGGAATAAGTCAAATTTTCATACTTCCTATATTATGGTAATGCTTAAGTTTTAGAAATCATTCTAAAAACAAAAATAAATTACAGTCAAAAACTATAATGGCACAGAAAAAGAAGTATAATAGTAATCCATTTTTCCTCATGACTAGCAAATATTTAAAAGTTTGGGGTCAGTAGGATTTTTAAATGTTTTAAAATAAGCTTATCCTGCTCACCAAAGCTGCATTTATTTAATAAAAAATACAGTATAAATTGTAAAAATTGTAAAAATGTTATTGCACTATAAAATAACTGTTCAAAAGTAGTTTATAATTTAATTTAATCATTTATTCCAGTAATATAAATGATGGATTTGCAGCATCATTACTCCAGTCCCCAGAGTCATATGATCCTTCAGAAATTACTCTAATATAATTATTATTGTTAGTATTATTATTATTATTGTTATTATTATTATTATTATGGGGTGTCACGGTGGCGCAGTGGGTAGCGGAATCACCTAACAGCAAGTAGGTCACTGGTTCGGCCAGTTGGCATTTCTGTATGGAGTTTGCATGTTCTCCCCTTGTTTGCGTGGGTTTCCTCCGGATGCTCCGGTTTCGCCCACAGTCCAAAGACATGCGGTATTCACCTTATTCTCCGTGTACGAGCGGGCGCAGCCATTGTAATCTTTTTGGCTCAAGACTTCCAGTCTCGTTCACTTCCATTAATTTTCAGACAATAAAAACAGCTCGTTTTGCTGCTTGATGTCGCAAACTGATATTTTCTTATTACATTATTCTATTTTATCTGTATAGTCATGCAAACACTTGTTTGTAGAGCAAGTAGTTAGACCGTTTTCAGCCGTTTATTATTTCTAGTCATTCTCCCATAGGCGACTGAATCGGAAGTTCTAAGACAATCGCAAAAATGAGTACACATCCGCATTGAAGAATAAGGTCAATTGGTGAATTGAATAAGCTAAATTGGCCGTAGTGTATGAGTGTGAATGCAAGAGTGTATGGGTGTTTCCCAGTGTTGGGTTAAGAGTGGAAGGGCATCCTTTACATAAAACATATGCCAGATAAATTGGCAGTTCATTCCGCTGTGGCGACCCCTGATGAATAAAGGGACTAAGCCGAAAAGAAAATGCATGATTATTATTATTATTAATATTATTGTTAAGTTTAGTAATAATGACTGGAGTAATAATTTCATTTGAAACTACATACAATAAGTAATAAATAAATATGTAATAAATAAGTATTTAACAATTGAACATTTCTTACATTTAATAAATGCCACCATGATGAACAGAATAGTTTTCTTTAAATATAAACATTAAAAAAAATTAACCCAAAAAACTTTTGACCAGTAATAGTGCGTGTGTGTGTATATATTTTCTATATATATATATATATATTAAAAGCCGATCAGAATTTATTCTGCTTTAAAGGACTCGAGCACTTAAAGCTGCAAAAAAAATAGTATTATCAGCAATTAGCAGAAATCTTGTTGAAAAGTACAATAAGAGTAACATATAAGTAACACATAAGGGTAGGTTTATACATCAAGTATTAAAAGCAAAAAAATAATAATAATCCAGCACACGTTATCAAAGTCATCCCTGTTCTGTTCACACAGATCCACAATATCAACTAAAAACACTGTATTTTGCATGCCAGGCAAACAAAACAATACAAAACAAAGTGTTTTTCGCCAGAAACTCCCAAACATAAATGTCATGCAAATGAATAACCCAAATGCAAAACCTAGTTTTACATATAATTTTACATATAAACATTCCTAACCCTGTTGTGTAATGTCTGAGTGATGAGCCCAGGAGGTCATTCGACCTTTATGCGTTTTATATCATTCTAAGTAGAATTAATAGACATAGTTTTTACAAAAAATAAAAGATTGAATTGAGGGACTAGTAATGTCTGATTGGATGACCAGTAATGTCTCAAGTACAAAATATACACACAATTTGGCGAATCAGATTTACTAGTCAAAGGTTTTTGCCAAGGTTTGAGTAGAGGGTTGCAAAGTGATAGACATCCTCCATCTGTTTCCTCACTGCAGATGAGCTGGCTTGACTTCATTGTGTCTAAACGGCAAAATCACTCATCACAATTTTGTATAAAAAGATTCACAGCCTAAATGAATCAGATACAACGGCTTTCTGAATGACTCTCCATTAACATTTCATGGCTTTGTGGATGCTGGTTTCGATCTCTTTAAAATCATGACATCTTTTCATCTGCATTTTGCATATCTCAGCCATGATTATTCCTAATAAATAAAGGACACTTAAAGTAAATTAGGTATGATCACAGGACAATGAGTCTAAAGAATAGTATAAAAAATAGTTTCTTCAAAGATGACAATATTATCAAAACATCTCAAGTATTATGCATGCCAGGCCAGTAGATTAAAAAAAACAATCTACAGAAAATCTAAAGTAACATTTTAGTTGTTTACACTGAGATGATATCGGAGACATTTACAAACACGTGCACTTTCATTTTTAACCCCAAAATGGCCAAAATGCGTAGGTAGAAAACGGTGTTGTGTAATGTACAGGCTGATTTCATTTGTGTCTAAAAGCAAGCATACATGGTCTAATGATCAGAAGATTGAATGTTGACAATTGTTAGTTTATGTTAAGTACTACACGATTTTATAACCTGACAAATTCCAAAGTAATCGCATGAAATTCTGCGCCTGAAACATAGAACGAGGAACACATTGCTTTTAGAGCTACTCTCTCTCTCTTTCTGAGCAATGAACTTAATAACGATTTGCAATACATAAAGGTTCTTTTTCACAACTGAAAAAACAGTACACCTTTTTACAGCCTGTGTGTGAATTGTAAAGCCTGCCTGATGACCCTGTCATGCAAGGCATATCATACAGTGCTTGCTGTTCAGTGAGTTTATTATTCTGATTGGTCAACTTTAGATAGCTATTTAGATAGCTATTTCAACCGCACATACCTCACTAATTCAAGCAGACAGCTCCCAAACGTTTTTGACATTTTCTTTTTTTAATTATTAGGAGCTCATAAGGCACTAGTTCCTCTCGGACTCTGTAAGCCACAACCTTTTGAGCATCAACGATTTCAACATGACTTCTCCCCATGAGGAAAAAACACATACAAGCTTGTGCAACAGGAAAAATTGTACAGTGTACATCCAACTTAACCACTGACACGTACGATCACACCGGAGTGATTAGAGTGCTCATTCCATAAATCTGCTTTCCGGTAATGACTTGCACTGAGCCAATGAATCAAACACAGCGCTTATCATAATTGCCAATGTATTAGTGTTTTCAAACAGATAACGTTTATTTTAGGACATTTAAATACACATAAGTACGAGTGGAAATAATGCACGCACAATAATAAGCATTTAACACATAATCTGACAATGTGTTTTATTCACATCAGTTACACACTGTTTAGGTTTCTAGAATGTTTACTCTATTGTTCTCTCAATTAAACTGACACTTTCTATCTTGTAATTTGGTAGAAGTTAATAAATTGCATGTCGGAAATCCAGTAGCTCTGGTCACTCCAGTAACTTTGTCCCATTACTCAAAGTACATGTTTTTACACATATTTGAGAATCGGATTATCAGATATTTCACAATATAATTAAGACTATAATTAAAACTATAATTAAACCCACCCACACATACATTTTTTCTGATATATATATCTGCACCTGACCCCCACCCGATTGCCACTTTAGTAGTTCTAAAGGCCTGTGCACACCTAGATGTTGCTTGTTTTTTTGTTTTGACGTGCTGCGTCAAAACCTTCTCCACCAATCAGATTGGCACTTTTGTTCACGTGTACGGAGCTGCTGAAGTTACAGTAAACACCCCTTGGAGGCGATCAAGAGCAAAACTGTCAATGCGAGTGCACATTGAAGAAGACGCCCAGAGGCGATATAAACGTGGAGCTGCTTGTTGCACTGGTATCCGAATGAAAAGTTCTCTATGAAAAACGAGACATCGACATTGTTTGAATCGCCAGTGACTTCAACAAAGACCATAGAATCACTGTTGATTGGTGATTCTAAGCTCTTTGTCAGCTTCCCTCTTCTTTTACTGTGTTTTCAAGCGGGTGTCAGAAGCTTAAAGTTCTGTAGCGCCACCCTGGGCACCGGGGTCTTTCTGTTTTCATTAAGTGCCATCTAACGGCAAGGAGTGTTTTTGCATACTCTTCTGCTTGACACCAGTGAAAATCGCTTGGGTTTGAATGCAGAAAAACATCTAGTAAAACGCTGACGATAAATGCAAACAAAAAGCATCCCGGTGTGTATGACCCTTAATTCTTTGTTGTAAGCATGATGATAGGTCATGCCTAGGGCCACTCGGAATCTGCGCGTGCAGAATTCTGCAGATTTTTAGCCCATCATCGATCATGTTTATTTACTTGGGTAAATGTGTGTAAATTTATCTTTATTCAGTTTTTAAATTAATTTCAGTAATAATATTTGACTAATATGAAAATATTCATATGATTTATTTACAATACAGTTTGTAAAGTACTGTTTTCTGTCTTTTAGTAAAGATTTTAGATGAGAGGCTTGCTTTGTTTACCAAATAAAGTGAATCTAATTGGATTCGCATTGTAAACATTAAATAAAAGTAAAAAAGGTATTGCTTTTTTTTTCATATATTAAGTTTTTAGTTATGATACTCCCAAAATCATTCCGCATAAATCCGCAGATTTTTAACAAAACACTCCGCAGAAATAGCAAAAAATGTCCGCAGATTCCGTCTGGCCCTAGTCATGCCTCACGCTTTAAATGTGTACTACGTTAACCAACATTGATGGTGATTTTTATTAACCCAACAGTATTGATTTAATTGATTTATGAATCCTGTCATAGTTTTATCAACAACGTTTTTAAGAGGGCTTCAATTAAAATATAAACACACGCCTCCGCTTCTTCTTTAAGCTCCACCCCCGATTAATCGAGTACTCAATTTTCAAACCTGTAGATTAACCGAAATGAAGAATGATCAGTAATGCCTATCCCTACTTGAAGGCTTCAGCCACAATATTCTTGACCATGCCCCTCCTACCGTTAGTTTGCCATGAGGGAATGATACACAAAAAGAAAGCCCCGCCCCCTACTTAATATTCTGTTTCAGCTGGAAGTACATTGACAAACTGAAATAAAAGTCTCAGCAACTTCCAGTTCACACAGACTCACACAAGGCAGCAGGAGTATTTCAAACTTACGCTACGATACTTACGATAATTACGATACTTACAATACCACAGCTTTCTAAAAGACTCTCCATTAACATTCCATGGCTCTGTGGACGCTGGTTTTGATCTCTTTGAAATCACAACATCTTTTCATCCGCATTTTTGCAAGCTTTCCTTGATTGTTCCTCGTTACTGATGGACACTTTGGTTTCTGGTCCAGAGAAATTTGTGCTGTAGACCCATCTGTGAATTCGCATCAGTGTTTGTCATTTCTGCCACAAGGGAGCGAATGTCCTAATTTATGTGCAGAGTGAAGAAAAAGCGCATGTTTGTGTTGAGGACTGTCATTACGTGGCTCAGAATTACATTTCAACTGACATCAGCCAATGAAAACAACACCGAAACACTTAGCGGAATGAAATAAAACGGCCATTTCGGAAAGGAAGGGATGAAAGAAGGCTACTTAAATGATGCCTTCCACATTCGTAATTATCCCTCTCAGAAAAGAAAGGTCAGATTCTGCTCGTGCTTTAAAAGGGAGCAGATGACAAGCGCGGATTCCTCCTCACCTCAGGCCAAACACGCTCCCAGAATGCACTGCTCTTGCACAGCTGCAGTCAGAATGTCAGACGCTCTCCGACAGGCTAAAGAAAGGCCATTCGGTCACAAGCTGTTTACTGCACGCTCGTGCCAGGAGCTCGCCGGAAACGTGCAAATATATAAGACACACAATACTAACTCAAAGTCCGCCTTAAGCACTAAAATTTTGCTATCCTTTTTTGTCTGCTTGCTGCATTTGGGTCATTCTCAAATAGTTGCAAATATTAATAAATGTTAAATGTCTCCAAATGTAGATTTAACTACAAGATTTTTTTTTATTATTGTTCTCGTTATTATATTGACGTTATTACTAATCAAAAGTCACAAGTTGAAAAAAAAA
>CAIGQQ010032566.1:6476827-6487521 GCA_903798035.1 Danio albolineatus
CTGTGTGTTTTTTACATCTTTCAAAATGGCTCCATCCTTTAGTCTAGAGCAGGGGTGCTCAACCCTGTTCCTGGAGATCTACTTTCCTACAGAGTTCAGCTCCAACCCTGATCAAACACACATGAAGCAATAATTAGGACCTGAACGGGACTTGGTAATTACAGGCAGGTGTGTTTGATATGGGTTGCAACTGAAATCTGCAGGAAGGTAGATCTCCAGGAACAGGGTTGAGCACCCCTGGCCTAGAGTATGGTCGTCACAACAATATATAGGTGCATCCAAAATAGCATACTTGTGCACCATTCTAAACCATTTTGTAGTAAAAATAGTGTAAGTAGTGCGTTCACACTGGAAACTCAAAAAATAATAAGTGCACTTTAATTACCCGGATGATGCACTCATTCAACCGGTAAAATTAAGTATGGAATGATGGACACTTCACATACTCAACGACCGCAGCTTTGCTCACATAGTGGAAGTGGCGGAGTTATCATGCGCACATGTTGGATAACTATTTATTTTGGATTGTGAAAGCAAAAATCTCATACAAGAGTGATTATAGCGACACCCGATGGTGAATGCGGTTATACTCACGGCAGGTATTATTGGGTATTTTGGTCATTTATTTCACTAATTTAGCAACCGTCAAACGTCATCAGAGAAACGGTTTGAACTTACCCTTAAAGCCCGTGCACACCGAGACATTTTTTGCTCGCGTTTTTGGTTCGTGACTAAATAAAGGGCGCCGAATGTGCACGCCAACGCGCAAAACGGCTGGCGTAAAAGCGCCATTTTTAAAGAAACGCCTCATGCTTGTTTTTTTGTTTTTGACGCCCCATGTCAAAACCTTCTCCACCAATCAGATTGCCACTTTTGTTCACGTGTACGGAGCTGCTGAAGTTACAGTAAACACCCCTTAGAGGTGCTCAAGCGCAAAACTGTCAATGCGAGCGCAGATGCCCTGAGGCGATATGAACGTGGAGCTGCTTATTGTACTGGTGAACAATAATCATTTCTTCATCGCTAGAGCTGCTACTTGAACCATCCATGCTTTGCCGATCGCAACAACAAGCATGTAAACTTCGTCTTTTCTTCCTCTGTGTAACAAGCGGGTATCAGAAACTTGGCGCTACCCTGTGCGCCATCTAACGTCAAGGAGTGATTTTGCATGCTCTCCTGCTCGACGCCAGAGAAAATCGCTTGGGCTTGAATGTGGAAAAACGCCGACGATAAACGCAAACGAAAAGCGTCCCGGTGTGTGCGAGCCTTTAGTATAAAAGCATTAGTGTTCCATTTGGGACAACACTACATACATATACTATGTTGTTGAGTGTGTAAGTGCATAAGTACATAGTGCATAAGTGCATAGTGTGCCATTTGGGACGCAGCTCAATATTTTACTCGCATACTTTCAAAGATTTTTTTAAAATAAAAAGATATTGACTATAATAAAAAAATACTTTTATGCTGCAAAAATGGTTTCTCCTTTGTTTCTCATCTAATTTTTGCCAAACTTTTTCCATAATTGTCAGGAAGACGTCTGCCGACACTGTGGTAAACATCAGAAGCATCCCATGATTAACCCTGAGTAAATACTTTAAAACTCTGTGTTACATTTTTCCCCGTGTTACTTTGTGCCCCCCTACAGTATTTTGTTCAACGAAACGAAAAAACTTAGTTTCAAACAAGTCAAGGGTGAAAGAAAAGGATGGCTGACTTTTTATTTTTGGGTGAACTATCCCTTTAAGAACAAGATCCATACAGTAGCCGGTTTGCGTGAACAAACTACATAAACTCAACAACACACAAACACAGCTGAGAGAGGAAACAACAGCTGAGGAATATCAAAGTAATAATTGAATGAACATAACCCCACTGGCTTTGTCTCATTGGCGAGAGTTAATCTTTTACAATCGGCTCACTAATGCATGAGGACATCTGTTTTCCGAGATCTCCATCTACCGAAGCGCGGGAATCATGACGGGTTTTAGACTGTGAGCTGTGCGGACCAATAAACAAGCCCATGGAGCCCGTTTAATACAACAATTACAGTCTCGCTAAACACATCTTTCAGACGTTTATGAGGTGTATGCTATGGAAAGGAACGTTTATAAACCCCGCACATGGCAAAGGTTGGTGTGATACGCTACCCATCAGCTGAACATGATATCCTAATTAAACTTTGAGTTAACGAAGCGTGTGGAAGTGAGACGAAACAATTTGGGCGTTCATGTCGTCGGGACAAAAGAAGGCATGTGTGTAACCTATGCTATAATGATTTGACCTATGTTTTGAGAGTGACCTTTTGGAATGTTTTTATTCTACAGTATAATTAGTAAGCACTAATAAGTAGCCTGTTGTGTGTAATGAGGCTCTGGGTTATGTGGTTGGTGGATAATTTGATTCTTTGGTTTGCTGCTAATATCAATCATAGGTACTGTAGTTAAACTGGTTTGCAGCTTGCATGACTGATAGGCCTACTTTATCATAAACATTCGGAAGACCAACAACAGCATAAGGATGACTTTAGTGTATAGGGGAGAATAAAAGTAACATTTTTTAAAGATAATGTTTTTAGATAGAAATCTTTTTTTTTTTTACTGTTTTCATTAACTCATTAGTGCTGTCTATCAATATAGGGTGGTATTTTGAAAAAATGTAAAACAACTTAAAAAGAATTTTACTTTAAACATAATTTGCACATAGTTCATTTTGACCCTGTCAGTAGGGTGTAAAGCAGGGGTCAGGAACCTTTTCAGAGCCATTTCAGATTTATTTTTTAAATGCATTTTTTTAAAGAGCCATTTGGGCTGTGTGAATATAACAAAACCTTTATTAATTTATAAACAAAACCTTTATTTATGTCCACGCACAACTCAATAATAAACAAATATCACACATCACAATGTATGAAGAAAGCACAATTTATAGATTTTTTTTTTTTGCCATCACCACTCATGACTGGCGTTTGAATTTACATGCGTGAGGTTACCATAGAAAATGTACGTTGCTTGCCCTTTATTGGTGTTGCGATTCAAGGTAAACCACAGCGCCACATATGCGCATTGGTTGAAACCTCCTTTTATTGTGAGTTCTTATTCATTTTGCTATAGAAAATACAATATAAAGGGAATTGTAGTTGTATTTCTATTAATATGAAACTGATTCTAGTGACAGTTATATTTTTTAAACTTTAAAATATTATTGAAGAGAGACAGCTGGAGAGCCACATATTTTTTGTCAAAGAGCCACATGTGGCTCCCGAGCCATAGGTTCCCTACCCCTGGACTAAAATAACACACGGGTGGGTCAAAAGTAGCACCACAATAAGTGCTAAATTTACTAGCTTAATATTGTTAATTTTAAATACATCTGACTATGACCTTGATAATGTTGAATGTAAACATGTTGTCCTTTTATTTTTGCTAAATTTCAAATCCATCAAATTTGTCAAAAGCAATCTAACAATGCAAGATGTTACAGTTTTCTACAATTTTGGAATATATTTTAATTATTATTGGCAATTTGCATGAATTTTATAAAACACATGAATTAAAACACTGCAAACTCCAATGTGGAAGTGAAAAATAAGAATGGCGATTAGCAGTGGGACATAAATAACTGTTACTTTTGTCCCCACAGGAACTCTTGCCATTTAAATCTGATTTACTTTTAAACTGAAAAAACTGAGTGCGTCACAGTGGTGCAGTGTAGCACGATTGCCTCACAGCAAGAAGGTTCGAGCCTCAGCTGGGTCAGTTGGCATTTCCAAAAACATGTGGTATAGGTGAATTGGGTAAGCTAAATTGTCTGTAGTGTACGTATGTGTGTGAATGAGTGTGTATGGATGTTTCCAAGTGGGAAAACCATTTCCATGCGTTGCAGCTGGAAGGGCATCTGCTGCGTAAAACATATGCTGCATAAGTTGGCGGTTCATTCCGCTGTGGCGACCCCTGATGAATAAAGGGACTAAGCTGAAAAAGAAAATGAATGAATGAATGAACTCAAAAACTGTAGATTGATAATTGGTTTGACCTTTGAAAAAAGAAAAACAACTTGTAATTAAGAACCACTACAATAATTTACTTTCTGCACTTAAAAACTGAAATTTGGACTTAACCACGGCACACAATCCCGAAATCAGCTAATATTTGTCAGCTTTATCAAGGCTTGCATGCTGAATGTGCTGTTATAGCCTGAAAAGCAAATGTTGTCAGGGCTTTGAGAAAATCGCTTTGTTACTTTTGTCCCATGAACATTCGTCCCCGCTCTCCCGTACAAAATAAATGCAAGTTTTGATTAGTTTTTAAATAGCAGGATTATGGGACGATAATGGACTGCAGCTTATCATCCATCTGCCTGTCAGTCAGTGCTTATATGTACTTTCCTGAACACTGCATATTGCTATCTGATAGATTTGCCATTATTTGTGAAGCGGTTGGAGATTTCTGCCACTAGTGGTTAGTTGACTTTTTGGAACGTTGTAAAGCAAGACACTTTCTTCCATCGTGGCTAGTGTGGCGCAAATGCTAGAACCCACCTTTATGCATGCATGGCATCGTAAATTGTATGGCATGTGTAAACACATGAATTAGATATGGGTCACAATTAAAAGAACCTGTAAACGGATAGGCTGGGCATCGAGACCTGACAGTATAAACGCTGCCTTAGAGCAGGGGTTCCCAAACGTTTTAGCCCACGACCCCCAAAATAACAATTCCAGTGACTCACTACCTCCGCTGTCCTTTAAGGTGGTTATAAGCAAACAAACATTGCACACAATGTATACACACACCAATAGAAATTATATAAACATGAGCATATTGACAACACAAAAAAGTGCAACATTCAAACAACCCTTTTTTTTATAGTCATTATTAATTTGTTTAGGAGATTTTGATTTGTAGATCATACTCCATGTTCTGTTGTGGCCTTTTTTATGTACGTGAGTGTGTAAAGGTGTCAAAGTTTAACATTGTGCCGTAAAATCAATCTGCTGTATCTGACACTATTGCTGTGTCAATAATATAACGTAAACAACCCAGGGGTCACAATCCAATGGAAAAAAAAAATTGAAAGGCTGATGGCTTTTTACAGTATTTCCATGTTGTTGTTGTTTTATGTAACTATTAAATACTATTTTATCTCCTGTATGTTTTGGATAAAATACGGTAAGTTTAATAACATATATATATGAGACTTTTAGATATCACCAAGTGACTCCCCGCTCATTGTCTCGCGACTTCCACTTTGGGAACCACTAAGTTAAAGAAGACACCCTAATTCAGTGGAACAAAACTAATACAAAATAAATAATTAGAACAAAATGTTATACATATGTCAACTTAATTGACATAATTAATTAGAACAAAAATTATTTCATGAAAGATTTAAAAAACTATCTAAATATAACAGTTCAGCCACAAGAATGCTAATTAATGCTAATTTACCATCTGAGGCTTTTAATATATATATATATATATATATATATATATATATATACACTTTTAAAGTAGTACAATATATTATGCCCACTTATGTTTTTAGTGTTATTTAATTTTTTACATAAAGTGAGATGATACATAATATAACATTTATTAAACCCATATTTTGGCATGTTGACAAAGGTTATTAAAGTACTTTTTAATGTAAATAATCACATTTTTGGTACATGGAGGTGATAACAGTTTTCAAGAACTTGCATTTGAAATCCATGTTCAGATGTTTGCGCTTTAAGGCCCAGTTTTGGGTGGAAAATTTGTCATGTTAATAACCATTAAGGGCTGATCCAAGAAAATGTAGACTTCTAAATGGGTGTTAAAAGCATAAACGTATAATGAAATGCACATCATTTTCCCGCAATTAGCAAAAAACAAACATTATAATTAAGTTTCACACATGTCAGTTTTCCTCCTTCACTACATACATCCCGAATTAAAAGACTATTTTGCAGTATGTCGGTGATTATTAGAATGCATGTTTTCGGGTTTCTCTGCATAGTAGCATTACCCGTAATGTGACATCTGAATAGACAAATTACCTTCTTTGAATCTTTAGAAGCCATATGTGTGTGTGTTCCAGGGATGTGCTTTCAGTTATGCCAGATGAGGCCTAATTAAATGTAATCTGGATTCAATTATATGGAAATCACCTCTCAGTATTTCAGCCATGCAATTTTGCTCCATATGTGTTTGTTCATCAGGTAAAATTGACAACATTACTTGGAAAGCACTCGCTGCTGTCGTTGTCATTAGCTCTCATCTCATGCAGCTCCGTCAATAAAAGCAATAATGCAAACAGCGCAATAAAAGCATCAAAAGGGATCTGAAATAAATCAATAACAATATGTTTGTCCAATAATTAAGATTTTAATATATGTGTGCTCTATGATGCAAATGATTTTTGAGTTTTATTTATTTCACTTGTTTTAATAATTCGGTAAACTGATCAAAAGGGAAAATGAATAGACTTATAATGTCACAAAAGATTTTATTCTTAAAACTATTAACCTTTTAAAAAAAATAAGACATCACAAAAATAACTAATATTTTACCTTAAAATAGAAAAAAAAATTTGGTTGGCATAAAAGACATCGTTCAAAAATAGATATTTTTAAAGTCTTACTTTCCTCATACTATGATGATCTTCTAAATCAAAAGTGATTAGAGTATTAGAGCTGTACACTAATAAATCTGTTCTGTAAAATATTTACATGCACTGAAACATCAAGGTTTTATTTTTTTAATCAAGTGCAATGCTTTTCTTTCAATTCATTGTTTTCATTTATACTTTTCACATATAAATTTAGGATTTTTAGAAGTTAGACATCTTTGCTGAAAACCGAATATCACAAACACACACATTCTTCTAAGAAGCAATGAATAAAGCAATGTTTAGTTTGAACTGTCCATTTAATTTTAACGTACTTTTATATATATATTTGAAAAATGAAACATAAATGTCAAACATCTTAGCAAAACAAAAATTTATATTATTTTTAATGTATTTCTAATATATATATTAGAAATCCAATATTATTTTCCAATATTATTTTAAACGCTAAATAATTTTGCATAAATTTAAATAAAATTTAATATGAAGAGTTCAGATGCAAAAGCTTCTAAATGACATCAGAAATGTTCTTTTAAATTAGCATTTTTTTACAGGCTCGTGTGTGTGTGTGTAGGTTCAGTGTTTTCATTTTTATTTCAAAGAGTAAGTTATTTTCATTCATTTATTCATTTTCTTTTTTGCTTAATTCCTCTATTAATCTGGGGTCGCCACCAGCGAAATGAACCGCCAACTTATCCAGCATATGTCAACCCAGGATGTTGAGAAAAAAGTAAATTTTAGAAGGAAGTTTCAGATGGCACATAGAGGTTTTTGCATCTGAACCTTTCATATGCATATAAATATTCGTTTTTTCTCTTTTTTTCTCTCTTTTTTTTTTTTTTACCCGATGAGTAGCTTCTGTTCAAAATTTCAAACTGAATGACTTCCTTGGAAGAAGAAAAAAGTTAAATAATATAAGATATATAATGTTATTATTTTATTTTATTATTATTATTTTTTTTCCGGCAGTGGTCAATGATCAATACAAATGCACTTTTTTCAAATGTTCTGTTTCTATCACCCAAAGTGTTGCTACTTTTGTATGGAACACTGCCAGCTTATCACATTTCAAGCCTGGGATTATGTCAGGATGACTTCTAACAGGGGCGTTTAAAGCCTGTCAATGGGCCAGAATAGCACCCTTGGGCTGTTCTGCTTCTCGGAGACCAATTTAGCGGAATGAGCGAACCAGCCTGATCTAATTGCATTATTAAAAATAGATAGGTGCTGTCTGAAAGTATCAAAATTGACTTGCAGCTTCATCTTCCTCTATTTATATGCAGCGCTTCTGCGTTGATCTTTTAATTCATTCATTTCGCCAGTTTGTAAACAGGAAGCTGGAGAAGCAATATGGGGTTATTTGGCATTGTTTCAGTCAAACAGTTAATACATTTATTTTTCCAAATGCAAAAATGACGCAGCTTCAGAATATTAATTGTCAGGCAAAGTTTCTTAAACAAACTTTCAATTATTCTCGGTCAGAAATTGCAAGTAAACTTCACAAATAATTACTTAAACGGATGGTTCGGCCCAAAATGAAAATTTGCTGTCAATTTACTCACCTCTGGGCATCGATTTGAATTTTATGAATCACCAAGGACAACAGTTTCAGCTAAATATGTGATAAAAAATATGCTTTACTGTTCTGTGGAAGAAAAAGAGACTGCATATTGGATGACCAACTAATATTCACTTTCGTCTGAAATTGTCCTCTTTATTTTTTTAATATAAAAAGTTTTATGTCAATTATTCATATAATAAAAGAAATTTCTTTTTAAAAAATCAAATATAAAGTAAAAAACATTCTAAAGATTTTGTAAATGGTACAAACAATTTTTAAAACGTATGCTGTGGTTTCCACGAAATGTATATTTATTACAATATTATAATTAGATGTGTGTTTAAAGTGATTAATAAGACATTTTTCTTGAACATATAATTTATATATTTGAATAATTTATGAATGAATTAATCAATTAACAATTTTAAGTAACAGCATCACAGGAATAAATTACATTTCATTTATAATTTATATAATACATTAAAATAAACAACAGTCATTCATTCATTAATTTTCCTTTGGCTTAGTCCCTTTATTCATCAGGGATTCATCAGAGGATGCCCTTCCAGCTGCTACCCAGTACTGGGAAACGTCCATAAACATTCATTGACACACATACACTCATACACTAAAGGGCAATTTAGTTTATTCAATTAACCTTAAGATGGGGCGCCACGATTGCCTAGTGGTTAGCACATTCGCCTCACAGCAAGAAGGTCGCTGGTTCGAGCCCCGGCTGGGTCAGTTGGCATTTCTGTGTGGAGTTTGCATGTTCTCCCCGTGGTTGCGTGGGTTTCCTCCGGGTGCTCCGGTTTCCCCCACAAGTCCACTTGGTGAATTGGGTGAATTGGGTAGGTTAAATTGTCCGTATAGTGTATGAGTGTGAATGTGTGTGTGTGGATGTTTCCCAGGGATGGGTTGCGGCTGGAAGGGCATCCGCTGCGTAAAAATATGCTGGATAAGTTGGCGGTTGGCGGTTGATTCCGCTGTGGCGACCCCGGATTAATAAAGGGACTGAGCCGACAAGAAAATTAATGAATGAATGAATTCACCTTAAGTGTATTACTTTGGACTGTGGAGGAAACCGGAGCACCTGGGGGAAACCCACACAAACTCCACATAGAAATGCCAACTGACCCAGCCAGGACTCGTACTAGTGACCTTCTTGCTGTGAGGTGACAGTGCTAACCACTGAGCCACCGTTTCACCACAACAGATATTTAAAACTGTAAAATTATTACAACCTCCAACTTTTTAATGATGGCATGTAATGTATGTATATATATATAAATGTTTGTAATGACAATGACCAATGTTTTATGACCAAGTATATAAAATAAATTTAGACCTGTTAAAAAAAAGAAATGCATCCTCCATTAATGGGTTAAAGGGATAGTTACTGTAGCTGAAAAATCAAATTTACTCATGATTTATTCCCCTTCAAGTGGTTCTAAAACTTTTAAAGAATGTTAGAAACTGGTAGCCATAGTAGAATTGACAGAATTTTAAAAAATAGTGTGAACTGTCCCTTTAACTATGATGTTTACATGCTGATTGAGTTTTGTTTGTTTAACAGTCCTTCAAAATCTTTTCCAAAGAGAAGAAAGATGAGAGCTTTCAGAAGCAATTAAAAAAAAAAATTCCCCCTTGGGACTTCTCTCTCTGTCCCACTCAGGGTTTTGTGTGTGTTTCCTGACCTCCGTCCAGCCTTGCGGTCCGGCTGGGGTGGTAAATCTGTCTCGAATCCATCTGCTGTGACAGACACAGACAGGGCCTGATTTAAAGCCTGTCAGTCTCAGTCTCAGACACTGACGCCCGGCCACGGCCCGTCCCTACCGATCTGTGTCTGCTTCAGTCAGTGATTAATGTTAGCCTGTTTTCAACACCTTCCTCAGAAAACACACGCTCACATTCACTCATGCGCATTATTGACAGATGGGGAAACACAGACTCACACGCAGCTCTACTGACTCATTCATACTTAATGAAAAATCAGCAAAAATAAAGTTTAAAGGGACAGTTCACCCAGAAATAAAAATGTATTCTGTCGTTCCAACATGATTGAGTTTCTTTTTTATGCTCGTTTTTGGTTTCTAACATTCTTCAAAATATTTTCCAGTGTCATCAGAATAATAAAACTCGATAAGGTTTGGAAAAAGTGGAGGGTGAATTATTTATTTATTTATTTATTTTTATTATTGGGTGAACAATACGTGAAGGACTGTACTGAAATCTCAAACAGTTTGTGATGTACAAAAATTACTAATATATATTTAATATAATTTATTCATACACACACACACACACACACACACACACACACACACACACAGAGTGCTCAGCATAACTGAGTACACCCCATTTTGAAAATGAATATTTGTATCAATTTCTTTGTGAATATAGGCAATGTATTTTGGTGCATTTAAACAAAACAGGTTTATTAAACAGATATATTTATTCAAACAATATTTTAGTCACCAAACATATTTAGAAATTGAAAGACAATACAATTAAATTCAAG
>CAIGQQ010032566.1:6491736-6504917 GCA_903798035.1 Danio albolineatus
TATGCTGGAATAGTTGGCGGTTCATTCCACTGTGGCAACCTCTGAAAAATGACTAAGCCAAAGGGGAAAAAAATAATTAATTAATTTAAGAAAACAGTAAAAATACTTTTGATAAAACATATGCTGGAATAGTTGACGGTTCATTCCACTGTGGCAACCTACTGTAAGAAAACAGTAAAAACACTGAAAATCTTCGTTTTCACTTTCATGGCAAAAAGGAAGACATTTCAGTCCTCTGGAAATGCTATAAATAATCCTAGAAGAGGATATGAGTCTGTCTCTCTGCCAGGAGGACAGTTTAAATGGTCAAAAAAAAAAAAACTGCTGTAGAATTGCTGAAGTTAGTTGGGTCTTGGGGTCAAAAAAAACTCCAAAACTACAATCTGAGTCAATGACACCAGCATCACAACAAATAGTTTGAAAGGGTGTCAAGGAAAAAGCCTCAACTCTCATTCAATAACAAACTCAATCATCTTCAGTAGCAACTCATTACTTCGACCTTGTCAGATTGACAATGTTGCTTTCAAGTAAATAAAGTAAAATGTGTTGCAAATACTTGTTATCCATCTTGCGTCATTGCTCATTGCATCATGAGACACTTCTTTTGTTCACAAGCTGTTTATTGTTTTTGCAGTCATCTAGCATTTATCCTAACCTTGCCATCTGAACTCTAGACAGACGATGTTTCATTCATTACTTATTACAAAGTCCAGAAACTCTATGAAAATTCAGCGTGCATTTGAAAATTTAAGACATTGTGGCACTTGGGCGCTCTCTCCAAGCATTTCTTGATCAGCATGCGCTCCTCAAATTCGACATAAAATGCGCCACGCGGGCAGTCAATTACTAAATAATGACGTCTCCTTCCCGAGGTGTGCGAATAATACCGTCACTAAAGCTACAAATGGATGCCTTTCGCAGGGAAAGCTCTTCAGAGCGCGCGATCTGCCAGAAAAGCTTTCATGCTAATAAAGGAGCGGCGTAGAAATGAGTCACGGGGCTGCGCGCGGACTCTGCGGTAATGAGGAGCTGCAGAGCCAGCCTATTCCCCGTACATTCTGTTGCCGTCAAAGCCCAATTTGTACCTGGAAAAGAGCTAGCCAACTTAAAAAGGACTTCATAAAGGTATGACGATATTCCATTACCGTCAACAGAGCGAAGACGTGGCCCATAATCAGCCGCGCATGTCTGAGGAAGTGCTGTTTACATGGGGAACAGGGGTCGTCCTTGTTGCTTTTAGAGGCAGACTTGGACGTTGTTTTAGAATATGAAGGTTGAAACGTAATCTTCGAGGGTACATTTTTCATCTTTGTGTTCTGAGTTTTTCATTTCCTGGAAAATACAATATCCTGTCCAAAGGGCAATTATTCAACCGGCTGTATGTCTGCTGCTTATATAGCTTTGAACGAACACTGATGTAAGGCAAATTGATATCTGATGTAGATTTGAAATGGAGGTTAAATCTAGGCATTTAAATAATTATGTCTTCATAAAGTATAGATGAAGTTTATGATGTCTTTGGGGCTTAGAGATTTATGCTGGTGAGGATGATTTTTACTTTAAAAGTATTAAAGGGATGGTTCAGCTTTGAAAAAGAATGAAAACTTATTATTTATTCGCTCACCCTCAGGTGACTTTTTTTTTCTTTAGCAGAATATTCTAGCATAAACTTCTTCCTATCTTGAGCAGACAAATCAATTGACTTCATATAACTTCAATTAATTGTCAAGAGATATTAGGGGATATTAAATCAGATTATCCTGTATAATATTGTAAATAACGTTCAGTTTCTTGCACGGACTGATTATGGACCCTTTTCACAAGACCATTATGATGCGTTTAATTGACATATTCTTAAATCATTGAAAGTTTTTAATATTTAGATTTTTTTTAAACATAAGAACATTTATATGTATTTATGACATTATTTTATCATCTTTGCACCAAATTACAAAAACAAATGATCTCTTATGCAAGGTGTTTCTAATGCAGCTTCTATGGGGCTGAGTGTAAATTTGACGTTTTTTTCTCCTCTGGCTGCCGTTATGAGTCTCACACAATTTTTTTCCCCTCTTTCTGAAATTCTTGATAACACCATCCTGGACTTCTTTTATTATTTTAGCAAAGATGATTGTAAAATAATTATTTGTTGTACTCTGATTCACTGCACTCTAAGTTTACCCAACTCAAGTAAAAAAAAGAAAAAAAAGTTAAAGTTCATCTACATCTCAGATGGCCTGATGTTGCGTAAATTACAGCCTGATCTCATAAGGGAAATGTAACTATTTTACTTTTTGTCAGTTAAGTGGCTAATTCTTACGAATTTGTATGATTTTAAAAAGAAGGAGTAGCACCCAAACCCACCCCTAAACCCAACCATCATTCACTGAAAAAAAGGATGTCTGCAAAATTGACACAATTTATAGGTGTTGAATTTTTAAAAGATAATTTTTGTATGTTCAGCTTAATTTATTTGTTTAAATTCAACTCAAATAAATAGTTTTTAACCACCTAAAGTGAAAAAAAGAGAGTAAATCCAAAGGAATCATCTTTGAGTCATTTTTTCAGTGTTGGGGATAAGCAAAATGTACTGAATTGTACAAATGAGATCAAACGAATTCATACGAATGAACCACTAAATCAAAAAGTTACTGCTAGGAAGTCCATCGATTGGAGAGACAATTCAATGTCGTGCTGTACCAGTAAATGTGATTTCAAAAATAAACTTTACTTGAAAGGTGCAAAAATAGTTACAGTGAAGAAAAACAAAAAAAATAAAAAGTGTTCAAAATAAAAGAAAACAGCAACAATGTGCTCACTGGCTATACCTCTATGATCCAAGTATTCACTGAGCTGCAATAAGTCAGCATTAAGACATATCATACCATGCTAATTAAGAGAAATAAAAAGTTCATATTAATCAAACTAATTAAACTTATAAACACTGAAAGCAACACTAGCAATATTTTTCAAACTGAAAATACAGAAATCATTCACAAAATGAGAGCATATCAGCCTATAAATGGCAAAACAACTGTTCATACATTTCTACCCTCTGACATCACACTAATATGTTAGCTTCCACAGGAAGTGATGTGGCAGTAGCTTCAAAAAGACACAAGGTGCGTCCCAAATCGCATGCTTCTGCACTATTCTACGTATCTTTGTAGTATAAATAGTGTAAGTAGTGCGTTCACACTGACAACTCTAAAAAATAATAAGTAATAATAATAAAAATGATGGGCGACACGCTGGAGCAGTAGGTAGTGCTGTCGCCTCACAGCAAGAAGGTCGCTGGTTCGATCCTCGGCTGGGTCAGTTGGCATTTCTGTGTTGAGTTTGCATGTTCTCCCCGTGCTCGTGTGGGTTTCCTCCGGGTGCTCCGGTTTCCCCCACAGTCCAAAGATATGCGGTACTGGTGAATTGGGTAAGCTAAAGTGTCCCTAGTGTATGGTTGTGTATGGATGTTTCCCAGTGATGGGTTGCAGCTTGAAGGGCATCCGCTGCGTAAAACATATACTAGATAAGTCGGCAGGTTATTTCGCTGTGGCGACCCCAGATTAGTAAAGGGACTAAGCCGAAAAGAAAATGAATGAATGAATGATTATACCGCCTCCCGACGGTAGATGCAGTTTTATTGTTATTTATTTCACTAATTTGGCAATGTCAAACTTCATCTGGGAAACGGTTTTAATTTTTCGCATAGTAAAAAAGCCATTAGTGTTCTATTTGGGACAACACTTCATACGTATACTATGTTGTTTGTTGCACACACTATAATATGTGTGTAAGTGCATAAGTACATAGTGCATAAGTGCATAGTGTGCTATTTGGGGCGCAGCTACAGGTACTGGAATATGGGTTTGGATGTACTGATTGTGAACCAAGAAGTGTAACTGCAAAAGGTTGGTGAAGGAAATGTTTGAAAAATAAAGGTAATGAGAATTAGATGGTCTGACTGTTTTTTGTTGTTTTAAGATGCAGTGAAATCAAACAAAATTGTTGTGTAAATTCTGATACAAAATAAACAAACTAATCTAAACACAAAATGTTCATAACACGTTCTGAGGTGTACAGATGTTAAGTTGTCTAATGCACAAAACATGTAACATGGAAGTGTGTTTTAAAGTCCAAGTTTAAAAGTCAACAGGTGAGCTTGTGACATTTACGAATTACCATGAGATTGTGTTAGTAAATTAACATAAACATTTAATTTTTTGGGTGAACTACCCCTGTAAATTCTCAGGCTAATTGCATTCACTTATCTTAATTACTACCTTTTTTGGGGAACAAGAATACCATACACAAGCAAAAGTGATAGCGAGTAAATTACATTTGCACAAACATTATATATTTAATGCCTAATATTTCCTGTAGAGGCAATAAATCCTAATGATTGGAACTGAAGTGCAGAGATTACAGATGATAGATAGTAGCACGATTATTAATTATTATAAATGCATTATGGAACAGTTTGTTTTAAGAACCAATCATTGCAAGTTCAGGGTGAGGTAGCTTTAGATCATGTTAAGACAGTTAAAGAAAAGGTCATTTCTTGAACATTTGAAGGTTGACTGTATACTTTATATGTGGCATGCACTATACAGTATGGTTATTTGGTAATTTGTAGTTCCAATATGTGCTTGAGGAAGAAATGTTCTTTGTAAGCTTGACATGACAATTTATCAAAATAAAACCGTTTAGATGACACAACATCAGTGTTTTAACTTAGAAGAGTTAATAATTTAAAATTTAGTGGAATAAGCCTGATTTTCAATCACAACATCCAAATGACTCTGGATATTAACCATAACAGAAAGTATTTTAATATGCATAAAATGACAATCAATCAAATGCGCTCTAGAAGGCTTTAACAAATGAGTTTGCATGTTGTTCCTCTTTTGGGCGTACATAAAATTACTGTCGTCACTGTACGCATTAAAGAAATTTATCTTTGCCGAGTCAGTCGAAGGCATTTGTCATATCGCAACAGACATTTTAATTGCGTTTTAAATGCCTTGATGAAAGGTGGCAATCTAGCAGAGAAATGATATAGAGCAACATTAGAACAGTATGGCTGTAATAGTACCTGCCCTAACATGGGATAAGGCATTTGCTGCATCCTTTTTGCCTTCAGTTTTTATTGTGTTCTGTCAAATTCCTCGTACTCGCCATCTCACATAGTGAGACAGACTTAAAATGGCCTTTCAGTGAAAATATCAGGCTGGGAGATGCACTGCCTCTGTATTTAGGATATATTGAGGCAGAGCAGGAATGGTTTATTTTCATGGCTCATTCGCTGCTCTCTCAAAGCCATTTTTATTGTTATACCTTTATTCACATATTGCTCTTTTTCTTCAACATGTTTTCTAGGCAACCTTAAAACATCTTGAAAAAGTTTTGTTTTTATATTATTTTTTATATTTAATTTATTTCAAGTTTATTTGTATAGCGCTTTTCACATTTGTTTCAGAGCAGCCTTACAAAAGTTGCACATTATTGCATTGCTATCAAATTAGGAAAACTTAAGGTCATTAGTTATCATAACTTTATTAGTTACTAATAACTGTAATTAACTAGTAGCTTTTAGCTTTTAACAGTTGAATCATTAATTCATTCATTTTCTTTTTGGCTTAGCAACCCCTGATTAATAAGCCAAAAAAGAAAAATGACCTGGATTCATGCTGTGCTGACGTTTGATGTTGAAAATTCAACTTTGCAGATTAAGTGACTTATTGACATTTTAGTACAATCAAAAACAAATCACGATAAAGTTTATCATTAGCTGTTTGTAATCCTTAGATTTTATTTAATTTGTCCGTTTTTGTTTTAAATGTATGTTGTCCGATTCCTTAGAATCAATCGAAATGTCAAATATTATTAGATTTAATCAGTTAAATAAATATATACATATAGTATAAATATGTCTATCTTTAGAAAAAGCCATATCCAATTTATGGTGATGTCTATGTGTACATGTTCAATGAAGTGTATTTGTGTATTATCCCAGCAGGCATACAACGTCATAAGACGTTAATATTAGGTTAAATTTAATGTCTAGCCAGCGTCTAAGGACAATGTTATTCTGACATCCAATAACGATGTCAAATGACGCTGATATTTGGTTGATTTTAGGTTGTGTTGGAAAGTGACCAAAATCCAACGTCGAACCAACATCTTAAACCAAAAATACAGAAATTTATTCATCAGGTATGGCAACCAAAATCCAATGTCTAATAGATGTAATACTGGTAACGTTCACACAACTTGAAGCTGTAACATCATTAGACATTGATATTTAGTTGATGTTAGGTTGGATGTTGGGCATTGACGTTGGCCTGACATTGGGTTCAGACTTTCAATTTCCAAACAAAATGCAACGTACAACATCAGTCTGATATGTTGACATCCTGTGCTTGCTAGGATGTGTATGCGTTGTCCTCAAAGTCTTCGATGGTCTGCATCATCTTTTCATTTATTAAGTTAATGAAATAAATAATTCACAGTATAAAGTTATATATCATTTCATCATTAAATATTGTATAAATTAAGTTTTATACAATATAATTATGGCGCCACGGTGGCGTAGTGAGTAGCACGTTCGCCTCACAGCTAGAAGGTCGCTGGTTCGAGCCTCGGCTGGGTCCGTTGGCATTTCTGTGTGGAGTTTGCATGTTCTCCCCGTGGTTGCGTGGGTTTCCTCCGGGTGCTCCGTTTTCCCCCACAAGTCCAAAGATATGACGTACAGGTGAATTGGGTAGGCTAAATTGTCCGTATGTGTGTGAATGAGAATGTATGGATGTTTCCCAGAGATGGGTTGCGGCTGGAAGGGCATCCGCTGCGTAAAACAAATGCTGGATAAGTTGGCGGATCATTCCGCTGTGGCAAGCCCGGATTAATAAAGGGACTAAGCTGACAAGAAAATGAATGTATAAATATAATTATTATAATTAATTATTAATTCAATCAAATTCATATGCTTTTAAGCACTTAAATATAATTATATCACTTATTTTTTACTCATTGTGTAATTCATTTTTATGCTAAATCTGACTTTATGATTCCCATGGCTAATTATTATTGTGAAACAGACAACAATCTATGCTTTTAAGGACCGTTTGTCATAAATCAGTGCCACCTTTGTGCTTTCAAACCTCCCTGCTGGGATTGCACTCCTGAGCGCTTTTATTGAGATCCAAATGGGCCAAATTTCACTTCAACGGCTCATTGTATTGCCATTATCTTCAGACCCATCCTTTCAGTCTCCACTCAAGAACGCGAAACACTTCCCACTATACTTCTCCAAGTTGTCTGGTGGTGGGTTTAGAACAGTGTTTTGACAGTGCGGCTGAAAGATAAGTGTGTGTTGGCATTGCTCTTCATCAGTGTACGGTCTGCGCCTGACGCTGAGGCTGAATGACAGTCTGTGGGCTGAACGGATGTTTTTGCGTAAAGCTGGTGTTAGTGAGTGGCGTTGCAGTTAGGTGTTTTCTACAGCTCTGTCATTAAAGCTGTTTAATCGGCACGGCACCTCCCACTCAACAGATGGCTACAGTTGAGGAAATCACGTTATTTCCAAGAATAACACTCGACTGACGCTCTTGCATTACGTTCTCCGTCAACTTTTATGTGGAGAAAGTTGCTAATTACACAAGAAAGACAAAGAAAGTGGAGACAAATCGGACTCAAGTTGTATAGCTGAGGTGAAAAGTATTCATTTACGTAATTTGATATTTTATTCAAAGCAAAACAACAGACTTGCTTTTGGCAACAAAGGCACGCTGCTGGGATCTTAGTAATGCTCAGCTTTATAAAGGTTTGGACCTGCAACCTTTAGCTTGGCAGACAGAATCCTTACAGGAATAGCTTAAAATATTTATACAAATGCGCTTTTAGTATACAGTGTACTTTTTAAAAACAAAAAGTAAGAGAGTACTTCCTCTGTTTATGTATTCCTCGGAAATATGTTACCGCTAGGCCTGTCCTCATGAATGTTTTTTGTTGTGTGAAATTTTTTCACAGAAATGATTGCAAGAAGGTCGCTGGTTCAAGCCTCGGCTATTCTCCCCGTGTTGGCGTGGGTTTCCTCCGGGTGCTCAGGTTTCCCCCACAAATCCAAAGACATTCAGGTGCAGGTACAGATGAATTGGGTAGGCTAAATTGGCCCTAGTGTGTTTGTGTGAGAATGAGTATGTATGGGTGTTTTCCACAGATGTGTTGCAGCTGGAAGGGCATCCGCTGCATAAAATATGTGCTGGATAAGTTGGTGGTTCATTCCGCTGTGGCGACCCCGGATTAATAAAGGGACTAAGCCGTCAAGAAACTGAATGAATGAATGATTGCGATAAGTGATATTATTAGACCAATTTTGTCATTGATTATATATAATGATTGTTACATGGTGTGTTGATATTCTTGGTTTTGATTTGCTAAAAGATAGAACTTTGGCATGAACGCTCAAATGGAAAAGCCATAGAAATTTATTGTCAATAAATGATATGTTGGGTATAATACTGTAACATGACTTATGACGTATAATTGAAGTCAAAATTATTAGCCCTCGTGTGAAATTAGTAAAAAATCCTTTAGATTCACATGTATTTATTAATTATTTATATTTTAAACAAGAGTTTGAATAACTAATTTCTAGTAACTAGTTTTAGTCTTTTCCATCATGACAATGCATAATGTATTTTGAAAGATGCTACTGTAGTATTCAGCTTATACTGTAGTGCATTTTAAGGGCTTAACAAGTTTAATTAGGTTAACTAGACGAGTTAGTTTAATTAGGCAAGTGATGGGTTAACAGTGGTTTGTTCTGTAGCGATCTTAAAATGTAAATACGCAACATATTTCATGCAACTAGAGTTATGATATACACTCACCAGCCACTTTATTAGATACACCTTACTAGTACCTGGTTGGACCCCCTTTTGCCTTCAGAACTGCCTTAATCCTTCGTGGCATAGATTCAACAAGGTACTGGAAATATTCCTCGGAGATTTTGGTCCATATTGACATTATAGCATCACACAGTTGCTGCAGATTTGTCAGCTACACATCCATGATGCGAATCTCCTGTTCCACCACATCCCAAAGGTGCTCTATTGCACTGACATCTGGTGAGATCAAAGTGTGCCAAGAAAATATCCCCCACACTTTTACACCACCACCACTAGCCTGAACTGTTGATACAGGGCAGGATGGATCCCTGCATTCATGTTGTTTACGCCAAATTCTGACCCTACAATCCAAATGTTGCAGCAGAAATCAAGACTCATCAGACCAGGCAATGTTTTTCAAATCTTCTGTTGTCCAATTTTGGTGAGCCTGTTCGATTTGTAGACTCAGTTTGCTGTTCTTAGTTGACAGGAGTGGCACCCGGTGTGGTCTTCTGTTGCTGTAGCCCATCTGCCTCAAGCTTGGACGTGTTGTGCGTTCAGAGATGCTCTTCTGCATACCTCTATCAGCTCAACCAGTGTGGCCATTCTCCTCTGACCTCTGGCATCAACAAGGCATTTGCACTCACAGAACTGTCAATCACTGGAATCTTTTTTTCAGACCATTCCCTGTAAACCCTAGAGAGAGTTGTGCATGAAAATCCCAGTAGATCAGCAGCTTTTGATATACTCAGACCAGCCTGTCTGGCACCAACAATCATGCCATGTTCAAAGTGACTTAAATCACCTTTCTTTCCCATTCTGATGCTCAGTTTGAACTGCAGCAAATCGTCTTGAGCATGTCTACATGCCTAATTGCATTGAGCTGCTGCCATGTGATTGGAAATTTGCGTTAACAAGCAGCTGTGTGTGTTTATTGGTTTCCATGGTCTCTGATTGAGTTGTACACCTGTTCCTTGTTTTGCTGGTTATTCACTCTTTCACTGTGTATATTTAAACTTTCAGTATTTTCTGTTCATTGTTTGGCGCCATCTTTGCTAAATGTATGAATTCTAACTAATTTCATTTTATTCTGTTTGTGTAATAATAATTTTAATTCTAGCATCTAGCCACTTGGATTGAACCACAGCTGCAGGTAGGTAAAAAGCAAACAGCTTAAAGTAATGAAGTGCTCTTTGCATTAAAAATTATGACCAGTGTGTTAAAACAAATGTGAAGCCAAGGGTTTCTTGCCAAGTGATTTTACAATGTGAGCGTACAGTATTACAGTGGCAATATTAGAACGGAAATGGGGCAGGAAAACAGCATAACATTGTATCACCATATTGAGCCCTGATGGATTTAACTGGTGGATTTTCATGGTTGCTATATTTACTCACATACACATCAGAATATGTCATGCACCTTTGTAAGCTGTCGATAAACAATTTTTTTCCCATTATGTCAAAGTGAGTTTGTCTTTAAAATAAATTGCATTGTAATTCAGGTCCTTATACTGCAGGAGATTCACTTTCAGGGCAGGTGATGAGGGATCTCAGACTGGAATGGACTGAATAAATGGAATAATTATATCGACAAAGTGTTGAAGAAACCATGCAGGGGGAAAGTGTTTCTACCGCTCAATACACAGAGTCTCTCCACAAACAAAGAGGACACATTACTGCCTGCTAAATTCTGTGTATTGGACACATAGTCAATCTCTGAAATCCCCTTACTTAGAGTAAATCTCATGAATGACCTTGCTCCCTTGGGCTCTTTCTCTTTTTTATGGCTGTTTTCTGCACAAATGAAGAGATCAAGAACGCTTATCAATTTTCATATCTTATTCCATGCCTGTTGAGTTGATGTAAGGAGTAGCTTTTTAGATAAACAATATTTCACACAAAATAATTTTCCCGTACAATACAAAGTCTATTTTAGAGATGTTTTACTTTACAGTTTTACCTTATAGTTGCTTCTGAAGGTTTTGTTTTTTTGTAATGTAAAATTATAATCATAATATACAGTTTAAGTCAGAATTATTAACCCCCCTTTTAATGTATTTTTCTTTCCCAAATGATGTGTAACAGAGCAAGGAAATTTTCACAGTATGTCTGATATATGATTAATAATTCTGACTTCAACTGCATATTTTATAAAAACATATTTATATGATTATTTTTATGTACAATCTCAGAAATTGTGACCCTGAATGGCAAAACCAGTCCTAAGTGTCCATTTGTTTTTAAAAAGTGCAATTTATACATCACCTGAAAGTTGAATAAATACAGTGCTGAGCATAATTAAGTACACCACATGTTGAAAATTAATGTTTTTATCTATTTCTCTGTGAATATAGGTAATGTATTTTGGTGCATTAAAACAAAACAAATTTATTAAACAGATATATTTCTTAAAATATGTTTTTAGTCACCAAACATGTTTAGAAATTGAAAGATAATATAGTTAAATTCAAGTAAAATATTGCAAAAAAAATTGGTAACACTTTATTTTGATGGTCCATTTGAGTATTAGTTGACTGTCTGCTTAATATCTGTTGATACTGACATTTAACAGTCCTTCAACAGACATTTAACTGACTATAAGAAACTTTGCAAGTACATGTCAACTTACACTAACCCTAACCCCAACCCCAACCTAACAGTCTACAATCTAATGAGAGTTAGTTGGCATGTAGATGCAATTTACTGTAACTTAAATTCAACAATCGGACCATCAAAATAAAGTGTAACCGTCTATAACATAAATTTGGGTGTACAAGTTTTTGGGCCGTATTGTAAGTTATTTTGTTAGATAAGCTCCAGATTTGTCTTCTGCTAATCTATTGTATGTGATCGAATATAATACTGTATAACGTCCTATTAAAATATTAATTTAAACGATAGATTTGTGAGGGGTGTACTTATATATGTGGAGCACTGTAAGTTTTCTATTGATGTTTGTTAGGGCAGGACAATATTTGGTTGAGGGTTTGAAATATCAGAATATTTAGAAAATCATCTTTAAATTTGTGCAAATTAAGTATGTAGAAATGAACTTTACTAATGAAAAATTGAGTTTTAATTTGACAACAGAAAATATATTTAAAAAATCATATAAATATATTTTTAATTATATTTAAAAATATACATTTATGGAGCTTTTTAGATATTCTAGTAGTTTTGCCAAAAAATACAAAACTATTTAATCTATTTAAAATTTGGTCCAGTATTTGTTTGTCTATTTCCAGAGATATACCCGTACAACTTAAGGTTTTGTGGCCGGTCACATTTGTTAAAACAAAACAAAAAAAAATCAATCAATCAATTAATGCTTGAAATCTGGTCTTCAAAGGACAGGTTGCTATCAAAACTCACCCCGAAATTTTTGACGGAAAATGAGGACTGAACTAAGAATCCATCATGGGTTAGACAGTGTTCTAGGTTTTTGCGTGTGAGGTTTTTGGGTCCAGTTAGCAAGACCTCAGTTTTATCTGAATTTAGTAACAAGAAGTTATTAGTCATCCAATTTTTAATATCAGCTATACAATCTGTTAATTTAGTAAATTCATACAAATTACCAGGTTGAGAGGAGATATAAAGTCGTGTATCATCAGCATAACAGTGGAAGCTAACTCCATGTTTTTTTAATGATAGCATATATATTGTATCTAACATCATTTTCAAGCCGATCAAGGAGAATATTATGATCGATTGTATCAAATGCAGCACTGAGGTCCAGTAACACTAAGAGAGAAATGCAGCCTCTATTGGACGACAGAAAGAGGTCATTTGTAACTCTTATGAGTGCGGTTTCTGTGCTATGAAATGCTCTAAATCCAGATCAAAAGTTTTTCTTTGTAAGAAGGAACAAACAGTAGTTGAGCAGATACGACTTTTTCTAGTATTTTTGATAGAATAGGTTTGAAATGGGTCTATAATTTACTAACTCTTTGGGATCAAGCTGTGTTTTTTTTAATAAGAGGCTTAATGACAGCAAGTTTAAAAGTTTTAGGAACATAGGAATTAATTCAAAATGTTAAGAACAGGTTCAGATACTTCTGAAAACAATTGTTTTGATAATTTGGTTGGTATAGGATCTAGCATAAACATTGTTGATTTGGACGAATTTATCAGTTTAGACAGTTCTTTCTCACCTACTGTTGAAAAAGTTTGAAGTTTATCCATTAATGATCTACAGTGCTCTACCAGGGACAATTCCATCTGTCTGCCTGCCTGCCTGCCTGCCTGCCTGCCTATCTATCTATCTATCTATCTATCTATCTATCTATCTATCTATCTA
>CAIGQQ010032566.1:6510652-6531005 GCA_903798035.1 Danio albolineatus
CCAGTTTGATGTAAGAATAAACTCTTACTGTGTTAAAATGAACTCTGAGTAATGTACAAATGTCTCACTTTAGAAAGTGTTATTTTTAACTCCAAAATGGAGGGAGTCATATGTACAACCAAGGAGTGTTAAGTTAAACTCAAATTGAGGTAAATTTACACTGAATATTTTGCTGTGTAGCCTACAAATATAGCAATATAATTGACTGTCAAGTGTCCAGCTCTTCGTTTACTGACTGAAGAAAATGTATGCTTTATATCAATAAATGAATGATCGAACAAGCAAACAAATGAGAGAATGACCATTTATGTTTTTTTTTAAGTTTTGTTCCCTTATTAAAACCCTTCCTTAATTACATATGTACTGTAGTACTTCTAGGTTTGAAGATGTAATGTAGGAAGAAATAACAGCAGTTTGTTCCTTAAAAACACTCGCAATTGCGACTTGTAGGCTACTGCCATGTTGATGCACATGCATTTTAAACTACGAACGGTCGGTAGGCGGAGCTTAAGCATAGTCGATTGACTAATTGACACCTGATGTCACGTAAAGTGTGCTTCACAAAATGTCGTCTGTAAGTTATAGGCTACACGCCAGATACTGCGAATATTTTTTAGCAAAGTAAGTTTTGACACTGGATATTCGTCAATGACAGCAAAGTTACACAGGAACAGAAACCATAGGCATCTCAAAAGCTATAACTGGATTTAGGAGGCTACAGCTCTCTGTTTCTGGTAAGCCAAATGTATTTGACCCTGGTCGCCGTGCCAGTTTTGTATTCAGTTTTTTTTTCTCTCCAGGAGAGGCTTTTTGTCAAGTATCAAGTGCGTGCGTGTGTGTGTGTGGTACAAAACTTTGTAGCATTTTCTGTTTTGTATTTGTGTATTAGTCTATGTCAGATCTGTTTTATAAGAGTACTGGATGACGTGTATTTTGTAGAAAGTTTTAGTTTCAGACTTGTAGGTTAAATGTTTTATATATATTTATAAGAGATATTTCCTTATCTCTTCAAAGAGAAAACACGTTTATGTAACACTCCACAAGCCTTCAGTAATTGTTATTGTTTTATGTTTTTCCCAATATAATTTTTCTCTGCCCTTCTTGGGTTGTTTCGTTGCTGCTTCACTTTTTCATGAGGGTTGTTGGCGTTGGCATTTCTGCAGTGCTGCATGTGGAGGATAGGACATTGTAACTGCCTCAGGCTCTGTCAAATAAATCATGTTGTAGCAATTAAACTGCTCCTCTTCCCTTGGTACCTGGAGAGAGCAGACTAGAGTGACTCAGTGCACTTTAACTTAGGAAACACCCTATTTTAGAAAAAAAGATTAGAAAGTGCACACATTTAAAGCTTTCTGCACTTAAAACAAGAAAAGAGAAAAATATTAATAATTCAGTGCATCATAATTCAGTGTGTGTGTTCCACTTTGGTGTGTATTTTCAGATTTCATAAAATAATACATATACCTATATTTTCTAATATAGTCTTTTATGATTACTTAATGTACATTTTTTTGCCATCATCTTGTCAAAAAAATCATATTGGAATTTCATATAGGATTAGTCTATTTTATTCAAAGGATCTTAATGGATTCTTAAAAATCTAATGGACGTTAAGATTTATTTTCATGGAGTTTCATTTTGTCCTATAAGATTTTAAAATCCTTTTGGGCATCATGACTTAATTTATTATCCACTTTATCCTATAGGATCTGATTTCGATTTTTAAAATCTTATTATACATTGTTAATGTAATTTTACTTTGTATATGATATTTTAGATTCTGTTGATGAATTATTTTAAGGTACTTTTAAAAAAGCTGGAAAACATGATTCTGTCTAGTTTACTATCTCTTTTCACTACAGTCTTTGACTTGTTATATTCAGTTTGGTTTTCAAGCACAACATACAGTAAGATTATGTTTGTACTAGCCATAATCATTAAAAACTTATCCAATGTATGTTTCAAACATCCACGTTAGTTGTCTGAAGCCAGATCAAACTGTTTGTATTATCAAAAGAATTAATAAAAAAATCTAACAATAAACAATATTCAGAAAATTAGGACTGTATCATAATTAATTCAAATCAATATTCATCTAGTTTGAACTTGCCCATTGTGAGCCTTTTCTGTTGTAATGACAGGCTTGGTCGGTGTACTGTTGAAGAACATGATGCACAAATTCAGTCAATCAGACGACAATTTTGTGCACCCTAGACATCAGACATTCAGCTAAAGGTCTGCGGACGTGACATCTGAGGCTGAGACTAGTGTATCTTTATTAGGATACACATTCTAATGCAGTTTATTCAGTCTCAAGCACATTGTTTTGAAGCAAGGAGACAGATATTTGTTTCTTACAATGGTTTTAAGGAATAAACATCAATATGCAGAAGGACGAGCACCAGTTTTTATTTATAAAAGATTCAGTCTGACATTTCCCAGTTCATCTTTCATTCTCATTTGCTATTGTTTAGGATGTGAATGAAGATGAATGTGTTGATTATAGTACTAAAATGCAGGTTGTTAAATGGGAATAGCATCAGAGGAGAATATTGAGAAAAGAACAGAAATGTCCTAGTACAAAAGTTCTGTATTACAACATTTAAAGATATGGAGTACGCTCTCCAGACACTTTAATAGATACCCTTTCGGCTTCAGAACTTCATTCGTTCTTCATTGCATTGATTTCACAAGGTTCTGGAAAAATAGCTCAAAATGTTTGGTCCATATTGACATAATGTGATTATTTTGGATTGCAATTTGGTGATTGTGGAGTTCACTGGAGTATTGTGAAATCAATATCATGTTCATGAAACCAGCTCAGCTTTGTGCATTATCCTGCTTAAAGTAGCCATAACAAGAAACACCATGTTTGTTAAGGGATGGACAATGTCAACAAAGATACTGTGGTTGGCTGTGGTTTTTAAACAAAGCTCACTAGTTAAATTACCAGCAGCCTGAATTGCTGATTCCCCGAAGTATAGATCCATCAGTGTTTTTATGTTGTTTACAACAAGTTCTGACATTAGCATTAAAATGTTGCTGCTGAAAATGAGACATGTTTTTTTCCAACCATGCAGGCAAACTTCTAATCCATTATTCTCAGGTTTTTGTTGTATTAATGGTTTTCTGTTTGTAGATTACACTAGCTACTAGCTTCTTCCAGTCCATTATGCTCAGGTTTTTGTTGTATTAACGGTTTTCTGTTTGTAGATTACACTAGCTACTAGCTTCTTCCAGTCCATTATGCTCAGGTTTTTGTTGTATTAACGGTTTTCTGTTTGTAGGTTACACTAGCTACTAGCTTCTTCCAGTCCATTATGCTCAAGTTTTTGTTGTAACAAACAACATTTGAGATATTTTACAGTATGGTCAGCCCACTGGTCTGTCCATTAATGTCATCCCAATGCACACATTTTACTTTTTGAATGACGTGTTAAAAGAAAACCACATGACATACAGTATTTTAATGCGCATACTGGACTTTATTCAATAAATGCGTTTCAAACATAGTTTATGCACATTTTTTTTCATGTCAGAAAAAAAAAATCCCACTTAGTTGTGTGCAAAAATTTTTTAATGTACATTTGCAAAATATGCGCAATTCGGCGTTTCCGTTAAGCATCTTAATGCGTTTTTCCAAAATGAACATAAAAATAGGTGGACGAAAACAAAGCTACTTGTGTGATCTTCTTACTTCGACATGTTGGGGCTTCAGAGTTGCTTTTTCATAACAATTGTAATCACTTTGGTATGTTAATGTTGTATTTCTATCAGCTTGAGTCTAGCCATTCTTTTCTGACCCCTGGCAGCAGAAAAAAAAAAAAATCTGCCACAGAACTTCCACTGTCACAGATGGTTGTTCTCAAAAATCCCAGTAGATCAGCAGACCAGCCTTCAAAGTCCTCATTTGACTATTTGGATGTCCTGTTTTAATTTCATCAGGTCTTTTTGACCACATGCTTAAATGCCATGTCATTGGCTGATTATATATTCTCATTAACGAGCAGTTATAATTACGTGGTCAGTAAGAGCATTTGAATTTAAATCTCAGTGCATGGTCACTTTGTCACTATATACATATATTCAGTATATGTATGTATATTAATATATAATTTTTAATTTCAGAATATAATACTGTAACATATCTGAGAGTTTACAATACAAATATAAAATATTGAACGTAAACAGCAGGGTAAAGAACATTGTAAGAGTGGTCTTGCATGGTTACATACAATGCTGTGTACTCATACATACAGTACAGACATCAGCACTGATTAATCTCAGAGTTCAAAAATTCTTTCCACTTGCTCCATAGAATGGGGGGGGAGGGATTACTCCATAAATACGTGTCACTAGCCTCATGCAACTCAAATTCCTAAGTATAGCACCAAAAATTGAAACTGGATCTTCACTGGATCTTAAATGAGGCCTTATCTTAAAGAATCCAGGATGGATGTTCTTCCTGGCAAATAGTCTCTATTGGTGTGAGCCTGTAGTTTGCCATTGGGAATTACATGTTTCTAACCAATGCTCTTCCTTTATACTACAACTTCCTTCTTTCTCCCATTCAATTTTTCTAATCTGTCTAGTCTAAACTGTAGATTTGAAAATACATTTCACATGTTTTTGTCCTGCTTGAGGAATTTTAGTACGTTTATGGTAAATGATACAGTATGTTGTAAGTGAACAGGAACAGAAGGATTGGTCAGTATTTATCACACTATTTTTGAGTACATCCACAGGAATGAAAAGCAGTGACAAAGAGAAAGGTTTGGTGTGAGATATATCCGTCAATCCCCTTCATGCACTCTCTTTTTGGGTTGCAGGAGTTTTTAGGGATTATTTGCCCGACTCTGCAGTAAAAGTCTGTGATACTATCTGACTCTTTCCCCAAAGTCAATTTGTCGTGATGTATCAAAGAAGCACTCCCAAAGAACAGGATAAAAGATTTATAAAGGCTGTCACAGTATCTAATGGTGCCGGTTAACTCGAGACCTTCAGTTTTCTTCCCAGCGCACACCAGAGAGTCCCCGGAGAGAAGATGCCTTCTGGGCCGTCTGCTGTATGGTTAACACTATAAACTGGACACTGCAGCAGAGAGCAGCAAAGTTCAGTCTCAATCAAACGGGTCCGATCAAAACTAGCCTGATTGCTTAGATCTACCAAAGCGAGGTAACCTTTTTATTGACCTTTCTGTTGCTTTCATCCGCCCTTGGATTCATTTACAAAGGCTTCAAAGATCCCAAAGGTACAATACTGGTATACCATGTTTTTATTTTCCGGTTTCGGATGTTTGATGATGTTGCGAACTGATCAAACGTGCATGTTTTCAAGCATTATAACAATAAAAGCATGATATTTTTTACCCATACAGTCAAATGTGTCCTGTTTAATCTTTTTAAAAGTAATTATACTTTATTATTATTTTTTAACACCATGAACGTTTACATTTTTTTACTCCCTAAAACAAATATAATTCAGTGTAGTAATATTTTAGATACCAAAACATCTGGTCAGGTGAAAATGTTGTAGATTTTATCTACAAGCATTTTTTAATTTTATGTTATCTTATATTTTTGATGGCTTATTTTATATATTTCAAAGTACAAGTTAGAATTAGTGTAGTGTGTCATTTTATTTTTACAGAAATATATGATACACTGAATGACACATTGAGTTTTTGTTTACATAAAAGTTATTTGAAATATCAAAAAGTTTACTTAGAGATTGTGCAGCATCATTGATGTGATCCATGACCTGTGAAGAGATGATGCCAACCATTGAGGACCTCAAGGACAACATACGAAGAGATGATGCCAACCATAGAGGACTTTTAGAGGTATCCACAATCCTGGACCCGGCCAAGCATATGCTGTGGCGGTCATGGAGGAGTGGAGAGCATGAGAATTATTTATGAAAGATCTAAGTGACAGACGAGTCTCCAAATTGATCCCGTGGGCCAGCCTGAACACCCGCTGGTGACCTACTCACACCTGCAGCTTCTCCACGATGGACATCCAGTGTTCTCCTGCCTTCAGCGCCTATACTGCAGCTCTGCACAAAAAGTTTGCCAGAGGAGAAATGGTCATGCCCACCTGTGCCTGGTTTCTTTCCAGTTAAAAAAAAAAAAAATGTTCCCCTTCTTTCGTCAATTGGTGAAGTTTGTTCTTCGCTTGCTTGGTTTGGGACTTGTGGAGCTGTGCATCGATGGATTTGTTCTTCGGTGTTTGGACTTTCAGCAGTAAAAAAAACACACTGAACTAAACTAAACTGAACTTCAACTCAGAAAACTGGACTGACGCAGTTTCATTGTACTAGAAAGTTTATGTTAAGCTGCTTTGATACAATCTACATTGTAAAAGCGATATATAAATAAAGATGAATTAAATTGAACTGACATTTAATGTGCAGTTTTAATACTGTATGTATACCATTTAAAAATAAATTAGTTTAATTCTTTCAATTAAATATTGTCTAATTAAATTTTACGTGGACACCTAATATCCCAGACTCTCTTTAAAAAAAACTTAAGACAACAAAAACATAAATAATTAAATAAATAACAGCTCTATCAAATATAGTTTTTGACTTGTGAGATTTTGCTATAAAGCTATATATATATTACATTAAATTAAAACCTAAAAGCATTTACATGGAGATAATGCATATTAAATGCAAGTAGACAGTCTAACATTTCACATAACCTTAGTTGAAATATACACTTAATGTGTCATTCAGTGTCTACTACTAATTAAATAAAATAAAAACACAGAGCTTTATCAAATATTATAGCTCTATGGCAACGTCTTACAAGCCAAAAGCAGGGTGGATGCTTTTAGATTCACTGTCATTAATATAAATGTGACGGCAAGCCTAACATATCCAGAAGAGCCAGTATTTGACTTGCAACTCATCACAAGAATAATCCGTAACAATTATTGAGAAACACCAAATGTAACCCAGAACTCGGCCGCTTCATATAAAAACGCACACAAACAGACCATGCGTATCACAGGGGCTGCCACAGAAAATACACTAGACAATAATGAGAAGCGCAGGCCTGACAGAAACAGAATAAAGTCAACACGCACCGAAAATTGGATTTTGCTCCGCTTTATTATAAATGCATTTAGAGATTGAATGCTGTCATTCATTTTTAATTTCATATTAACTCTGAGAACTTGTTGCTCATGGAACCTTCGTTAATTGTTCAAGTAAACAATGGGATGTTTTCTGTGTGATATAATACTTGGATGATTGTTCGTCTTTCATCTGGTCTTGTCACAGGTATTGAATGTTAAAGAAAGAGGTCGCTAAGAATTTTCATTTTTTCCCATCATTTACTCATCCTCATGTCATTCCAGACCCATATGACTCCTACTTTTTCATTTATGGAGCACAAAAGAGTCTTTTTATGGTTCTTTTGTATGCTTGAAAGCTTCATTCTCTATTCTGCGTAATTGCATGGAAAAGAGCAACAAAGTTTATTCTCCAAAATGTCACCTTTTGTGTTGCTTTGAATGAAGTCATGTGAGTTTGAAGACTAGCCTTTTTTCCATGTGCACTTTGTGTTGATGTCTTGTTAGACAATGTATTATTATTTTTTTTTAAATATTGTCCTCATTTAATGACTACAGTGCGTGACTACTGCAAATTACTTTCCTAAACACCTCCCACCAACTTTGGAAGTCAGAATTTTTTTTTAGGAAATTAAGTTTAAGTGTGTTAAATGTATTTCGTGGTGAAGGAGCGTCAAAGTAGCTGGAAAACATTCATTTTCAATGGGAGCCGGCGGCGATAAGCGGCAAGGAGTTTGCAGGTGTGGGCATCGAAGAGAGTTGAAATCAAGTCAACTTTATGGTAATGAGCCATGACGTGGTTCGGTGGCAAGCAATCAGCATGTAGAAGTCTACCGCTTGATAAGAGTCTAGAGAACACAGTCACTGTGAACTTTGGTTCCGACCAGTTGTTCCCAAGGGTTTTAATATTGCAGTCGCCGGATTTCCAGTTATTTGCAATGTTTTCTAACGGGGATATACATTAAAAAAGTTAGTAGCAAGTTACTGATGTGCATTAATGTTGTCATAGAGCGGGAGTTTCATGCGACAGTACAAATCAGTATTGCTGCTTCAGAATGTTTTAGACATACAGTATGGACACATAATAGACTACAAACAACTTGATCTTCCATTGTTAAATGAATTTGATAAAACATGTGCAACATTTTCTTGTTAGAAAGCATGTTTTATGCGGGAATGTCAGTGATTTGCTGATAATGCTGCAACAGCTTCTTTAAATACGAGATCAATGTTGCGAATGATGACACTCTTACCGCCGGAGCTCTGAAAGCAGACAGTGTTGTCGCCAGGGCAGCCAGAGCGAACTTTGACACTCTCACCATTTTCGGTGTGAATGTACGGTAAAGCCAGGTTTTGAGCACTGAGTGTCAGATGAATGCTTTTGGAAAAATTGTTTTCCACATTAGCTCAACAGCCCCACCAGTGCATAGTTTCAGGAAGAAACCCCTCTGCAAAAGATACAATTTATATCTCGACTAATGGACATTTCTCTTTATATATCTTATCTAAATATGCATTTACTAGTTTTACTAAAATTTTATTATTTTAAATGAATATTAAGTAAATATATTTTACATATAGTTTACAACATATATAATTAGAAGTTGTTTAACAAATGAAAAAGATTTTTTTTAAAGAAAATTTTTTTTTTGCACTTTGTTTTGATGGCTTGTTAGACAGTGTATTTTTAAAAAATGTCCTCTCATTAAATAACTACAGTGTTTGACTGATACAAATTAGTTTCATAAAACCTTCCAACAAATTTTAGGTGGAAGCTAGAAAAGTGTTTAAATTAAGTTTTAAGAAAATTAAGTTTAAGATTGTTAAAAGTGTATTGCGTGGAGAAGGAGCAAAAATGCTAATTAATTTTATGCTTTCAGTATTAGTAAAGCCATGTTTTAAGCACTGAGAGTCGAATGAATGCTTTGGAAAAATAGTTTTCCACATTTTTAGCTTAACAGCACCACCAGTGGTAAGACTTCATAGTTTCAGGAAGAAAGTCCTTTGCAAAAGCTAAAATTTTATCTTAATTAATGAACATTTTTATATTTCTTCACTCAAGACTCATTTACTCTTTTATTGATTATTTGAAATAAATATTGTAATTTTTTAAATTATTATAAATGGTTAAAAATATAACTATTACAAATGAAAATGATTTTTTACTTTTTTCTATTCTAAACATAAAAATATATCACTTTGCATATTAATCATTCTCTTAAAATATCCTTAATAATTAAATTAAATACTCCTGTATTCATTTTAATAGATTTATGATGTAGCAGACATGTTTCTGAAAGTTTGTGAGGTGACTTTTATGCACATAAAAACACTAAGTCACTTGTATTCCCTTTATTGGTTTCAGCCTGCCTGCATATGAGCACATATCAGGCCTTAATTGCCCTCACTAAAATCTGCATAGCATTGTCTGGTGTAAAATACAGCCTAAAATGGGGTAGTAATTTGGCCGGGGGGAGCAATATAGCTCCCTGTTTCCATGGTACTGATGTGATTTTAATCACCAGACCTCAGTCTATTGTGGCCAAGTGTTCTAGAGGCGTCTCTGCCCTGAAGGAGCCCTTTCCATCATCAATGACTGAGACCAAACTGCTTCGCCCTGCCAGCAAGTTACGAGCAGAGCAGGTGCGGGTGTAAAGCCTGACTTGTTACTTTCACGGTTTATACGGCACCTGTGTAGAGGTTGTCGCCAAGGTCAGTCCATTTTGCCTCGTTGTTCTGACTCATGTTAACAGATGTTGATTTAAAATGATCCTTGAGAAAGTGTGAATGTGTTTTCATTATACTTGTCTTTACACAACAGATCTGAGTCATGTGCATATTTGTATATTATGCTGTGAAGATGCACTAAATGTTTTACGCACAGAAATGGACAAGAATTTGAAAAAAAAAATGTTTATGAGATAAGAATTACAGTGAACCTGGTAACCTATTAGAGGTATTTACCTGACAAGAGTATTCTGTTAATAAATGTGTTAGACTGGCGGCACGTGGTTAGCACTGTCGCCTCACAGCAAGAAGGTCGCTGGTTTGAGTCCCGCCTGGGCCAGTTGGCATTTCTGTGTGAGGTTGCATGTTGTTTGCATGTTTCCTCCAGGTGCTCCGCTTCCTCCAAAGACATATGATGAATTATATAAGCTAAACTGGCCATATATGAGTGTGTGTGTGTTAATGAGGGTGTTTGGGTGTTTCCCAGTAATGGGTTGTGGCTGGAAGGGCATCTGCTGGAACATATTCTGAAATAGTTGGTGGTTCATTCTACTGTGGCGACCCCTGATAATCTGGAACAAAGCCGAAGGAAAATTAATAAATGAATGAAATGTGTAGGCCAGTGTCAACTTTTTTTGTACACTATTCACTATGTTTCTTTTTTTAGAATGACCTTTTCTCAGACCACATAGGACCAGTAGATTTTAATTCTGAAATAAAAAAGAGCCACATCTTTTAAGTAGGATATGTAAAAATAATTTTTTATTCATATTTTTTAAGCTCTTGTGTCGTCAGCTTGTATTGAAGCTTAAATAATCCTGAATTCTACATATAGGACATTTATACACACACCACTGCAAAAATCCTGAAGTAATGTCCTGGAAGAAAAATGACTAGAACCTTTTCTACTAGGGTCACACTTTAACTTGTGCTGAAGATATGGATAAAAATCTGAGGAGAATCAGTTCATTCATTGGAACACAGGCCTTTTGGTATAACTTTTCCACATAGTGACTTAGTTACACAACATTTGAATCTCACAAAACCTTAAAGGTTAACTATAAACTGATTGCTGAATGCTTCTCAGTTTGCTTTAAGGAATCAATTTGTGTGAAAGTGTTTGTTTTTAATTAATGAATTAACCACACCTTGAGATATATATCAGTGTCTTTTCTGACTGGTAAATAACAATGTAGTCATATTTTGTCATTGATATTTTAGGAAATGTAATAAAATGAGCCATAAATTGCGAATTTGTTTAGTGTTGTAATTTGTATAAGTTATGACTAATTGTGGGGCTGAAGATATTGTAGATTCTAAACACACACTGAAAAGTAAAAAAATAAAAAATAAAATAAATCAATAAATATATAAGTGTAAAAAATAACAATGGTCCTAAGCTATTTCCTGTATTACATTTTTAATTTCCATAGCTTCCAAGAATACAAAGATGTCCACATATTGATTACATTATTTTTGATAACTGTTTTAATGTGAAGATATAATTGAATTGCCACTTGTTAGAGTTATGAAATAGTTTGACAACAAGCAGGAAAGTGACATCCCCACATTGAAATGGTCTATATATTTGACATATATTATTGTATACAATTAGAAGAACATATAAAATGAGAATTACCAGGATTAACCCCATTGCAGTTTATTATTATCTCACTCACTCCCTCACTTACTCGCTCAATCTCTCTCACTCACTTACTCATTTTGGCTTGCATTGGTTTTATATCAGGTGTCACCATGAATTATTAAAAATAATTTTCAGAGGAGCATGTGAAACTGTATGATTGATCACGGCTGGTCTCTCATCCGTAATCAGCAATAATCAAATCAGATTGATCCAAGCCTAAAATAAATAGACTGATTTCAGCTTACTTGTCTTATCTTTGTTTGGAAGAATCCCCCATCCATCCATCTCCTCCTTTTCTTCCTACCTGATGCAAGGTGTTGTCCGGCGCAGCCTTTTCCACGGTCACATACCTCGATTTAACTACACATCGCACGTTTGCACTACATTGAAGATACGTGGAAGCTGCATCAGAGATGCCTTGAGACAGCATATTTTCCATTACAATAAAATAATTTACATTAAAATATTTTTTTACAGAAGATGCAAGGAATGCAGTGTTTAAAATAATATTTACAGGATATTACAAGAGTTATTTTATTTAGAAGACATACTTATTTTCTACCTTTAGTATGACAAACTTTGAAAATTATTTATTTTGTTTAAAAAAGGGTAAGTTACTTATTTTCATGTTTTTTTTAATTTTTATTAGAAAAGTGAGTTTGTTTCACGCAATGTGTGTTTTAATTTCAATTGTTCAAGAATCCTATTGTGTGTTTCCTTCAATTATTTTAAAATCAAGTAATGCACCCTTAAAATCTCTCACTTGTAGCATATTTACTGTACAAAACGTATCAGTGAACTATGAGGGCAATAAAGTTAAATAAATAAATAATCATTCCTAATCGAGTTCAAATGTTCGATTAATCGAGATTTTGATTTTAGGCCAAATCGCCCAGCCCTACAATGGAATCTTTAAAACACAGCTTTTTAAGGAAATTCAAAATGAACAACTGTAATCAATAAATTATGTGATTCTGTAATTTCTATATTAAAAAAAAAAAAAACACACATTTTGGCACAGTACAAATTCAGCTTAATTAAACCAGACAGCAGCCAGAGACAGAGGTTAAGTTTGCCATTTTCTTCATCGTGGCTGCATTTATAACAAATGCTGCTGCTTTTATACAAGGTCAGACGCCACTGTTTGAGGAATTCCAGAAAATATTCACTACTAGGTCTCTTGTGCATTACTAGCATGTAATGTCAGTCTAACCTTTCAGCCTTGTCAGTGTATAAATTCCTGGCCAACATCAGTGCTGTGTTTTAGGCCAGGGTGACTCAAAATGCCCTTTGAAATTCTTGCTGGTGATCAGAGAGAGCAAACTGCTGCCCTTTTCTCTCTCCTTTGCAAGGAGGCTGACCAAGAGATTGGCCACTGGTTTCTCTTGAGCCTTTGTGCTCAGTCTGAGCGGCTCTCATTACCACGGCCTCGGGTTCACTTGTAGTCTTTTAGATTCAATTAGCTCTGGCGCCCAGGAAACTGTTGAAGGGCATTTTGATCAAGCGAGGCTTTGAGGGAGCTGGAAAGGTCAGCAAAGAAATCTCCTCCAACATGCATGAGAACAAAAAAAACTTGAATTCAGAGAAGATGCATTTAGTTGTGAAAAACAAAAGTTAAAGTTTATAAGCATTTGAATGTTAATGCTCTTGTGTGTTGGCTAAATGCAACCATTTTTCAAATTCTAGTTTTAATGAACTATTTCCAAAACACCCACAATTTTTTCCATGCTTATGCTTTGTGAAAGCTCATTATTTAGGCTAATTGTGATTTGCTGTTGTTTCTCCCCGTGTGTCTGCTTCCTGTGAGGATGACCTTGGTGGGCAGCAGGTGTCAGCGAGAAGGAAATAATATGCCTGAAATCACCTGCAGGGGACATAAAATTCCCAATTAAACCTCACAATGCCTGGATGCATGCAGGAAACTCTGCACGTGCCGAGAATTGAAAGAACTGCCTGAAAAGGCGGAACTTTTAACCCTGTTAATGAAATAAGGCATCGTGAACAAAAGAATCACGACATAATGATACAAACATTTATTATAACACAAGTGGGAATACCTGAACACTTGTTTGTCACTGCACAATTCACCTAATGTGTGCAATGATTTTTTATCATATTAGAAAATAAATTTAATATGCTTTTCCTCAAGTTTATTAAAGCAAACGTTTTCAGTTATCAGTTATCTAATAGCTATAATAGATTATTATAATGTAATACGTACACTAAATAAAATGTTAAATATATGCAATGATGTGAAAAAGTGTTTTTTTTTCATATTTTTTAAACTATAATGTTTCAGATAATCAAACTAATTTAAATATTAGTAAGATAACAGAAGTAAACACATTATGCAGTTGCAAAATGTGTTATTATTAAGGGAAAACTAATTTCTAAACTACATATCGCTGTGTAAAAAAGTGCATTTGCCCCAAAACCTAATAACTGGTTTGTTCACCCTTAGCAGCAACAACTGCAATCAAGTATTTTCAATAACTAGCAATGAGTCTGTTACAGTACTGTGGAGTAATTTTGGACCACTCATCTTTGCAGAATTATTGTAATTCAGCCCCATTGGAGGTTTTTCAAGCATGAACCACCTTTTTAAGGTCATGCCACTGCAGCTCAATTGCATTCAGATCAGGACTTTGACTAGGCCACTCCAAAGTCTACATTTTCATTTTCATCATTGGCCATTTGTCTACCATTTAATGTTTGCCCATTCTCTTTTTTAATGGTAGAGTCATGAACACTGTTTTTTTGACAGCTGGCCACTCCTGAGTCATTTTTTTTTACCGATGACAGGCCTAAACCTATCAGCACAAAAATATATTTATTTTAAAATTTGTTTTAAAAAGTACTTACTTTTTATAATTTGAAAGTAAGTTATAATAAAAACAAAAAGCAGGAGTTTAAGACTGTGTTGCCATATTTACTTTGTCAAATATTCTTTTCCAGTATAAGAACCCAATTGTACAAATAGATGCTGTAGTAGTGTCTTAACCCATAATGCATTTAAGGACTTTTTTCTTTTTAATTGTTTGGGAATTTGAATGTGAGATTGATCTCAAGAATTTTGATACAGGCAGTCACTTATAGATAGATTCTCAATAAATAAAAACAACCAAATTCAGTGACATTCCGCATTATAGGAAATTTAATTTATATGAATGCAGTTCTGCAGTTCTGTTTGTTTGTTTTTTTTGCCCTACAGTACCTTCCCTGCATTATTTAAACCAATCCTGAGTTAAAGACAAAGAAAGAGAGAGAGAGTACTGTGCAGTATATGCAGTCAGATTAAAGACAGCCTCTTCACTTTGTTGCTCCCCACAAATTATCAAGAGATTAAAAGGTTAAGAAGAGCATCTGTACGTGTCAAGAGAAATTTAATTACGTTAAGCTCTTTCATAGGACTTTGGCTGCAAAGAAACTGTATGCCTTTTAATCACAGCACCATCATTCAAGACAACACAAGGACTGACTGTCCTCCGAAGCCAGCCATATATGACTTTAGTTTCCTGGAAAGAGTGTATTTCGAAACAATCGCAGTGGATTTAATAAACCGCCTGCCTTTCAAGATGCCTGTTGCACAAGATTTATTGAAGAGGTAAACTGAGCTCGCATCAGGTCAGAAACATGAACGCACAGACACTTTTCCCACAGCGGTCCGCAGAGTTGGCAGAAATGGCATGAATAATGAATGTTATTTTATTATGTGCTTGACTTGGCATATTTCCCAGTCTTGACCAATTCTTACGCTACATGAAAACACAGCAAAGTGGCATTGAATGCATGAGTGGACTCCGTTAAATGACGCAAATCTCTCTCCTTAATCCACATCTACTATTGACTCTTTTCTATTTCTAATGTGGATTATTTTTATACCTTCGGGCCTTGCTGTTACCAAGTGATTATCTTTCTTTGCGATCTCTGAAGCCGCACCAGGAACATAAACGAGCAATAAATGATATTTTAACAGTGAGTGAGGAAGAATCAGTCTAAAGTGTAGAGAAGTCATGAATCAAATTAATAGCACTGGCTTTCATCTGCAAGCTGAACAATACAAATGGCTGAATGCATTGCAACACTCGTGAATTAATCTTATTCTTTGTGAACTCCACCTCTCTGGTATAAGTTTGACACACAACAACACTGAAGTTGTCTTTCAGAGATTCGAATTATAGGATAAGCATCATTCTGAAGCAAAGTGATGGGAGATGCAACAGTCAGCAAGACCAAAATCAATGATAATCAGATGTGGCTCCAGCATCTCATTTTTCTCAGGCTCAGTGCTTGACAATTAACTGAATAAATCTAATTGGTGGCATTTAGTAATGAAAATGTTGCAGCATTCATATGTAAATTCAAATGTGTCTGGTGTATGTAAATTCGGGAGTTTCAAACGGCTGTTTTAGGGGTTTGAAGGGACGTATTTAAAATATAGATTCATTATGCTCTTCTTTAAAAGAGCGAAAAACATTTTTAAAAAACAAAGGGACTTCTTTTGAAGAAAACATGTGAATATTACCATAGAGCAGGGTGTGCCATTTATTTCAAAGGTCATTTTGAATGTACAGAAAACTGGTATTTGTGTGCGGTGTAAATGGCAGAATTTATCTTAAAGGTTAGCATACAATTTATTACATTTCTGAAGATGTAGAGATATTTTGAAAAAGGTTAAGTCTGGACCAGAAATGATATGAAACAAAACAGAAAAAGAACAAAAAAAGTTTTGTTATGAAGGCCCTGACTGAAAAATATCTGCAATATATTACCATACCTACTTTATATGCATGAGTGTTATTGCAATTGATTGGTGGTTAACAGGTGAAATATAAATGACTCCATCAGTTTAAACAACTGAAACCACAGTTATGTGATTAGCATAAAGATGCAATCAGATTGAGTGATTTAACGTTTAATCAATGTATATATTACAACTACACATCCCCGGTGAAAGATTAGCAGAAGCAAAGTGTTTGCTTTAATAACAGCTGGATGGATATTATAAAATGTAAATGTGCTACATAAAGAAATGTTTACATGAAAAGTAAATTTAGTTTCTTATACAACATCTCAGTGAATATAATCAAAGATTGCCAAACTCCAAAATTTCTCAAATGCACAAAGTATATTGAAAATAACAATTGAAATGGGCAGGACAAATGACCACCAACAGCTGTCTGCCTGTCTCAGTGAATGATTCACCAAATCATTAATTCAAATGATTCATTCAGAATCAATTCACATAACTGCAATTATGAATGGATCACTGGATCACTCGATTTGTTTAGAAACCGATTCATCAAGTAGCAAATTACCACAGTGTTCTGAGATGCTTTCGATTAAAATCAAACAATTAATTTAAAATGTATCTCCTGCAACTCATTCACTGTTTATCTTTTATAACAGAAAAGTGAATAACAAATGCTGCATCCCAATATCCCTACTTGTACTACGTCCTAAAAATATGTACTTTTGTTGTGAAGCAAAACTACAAAGAGTAACAAGTGGCCTCTCACTTCCTTTTTAACTGCACTACTTCCCTTTTCTTCTTTCATAAAATTTTAAATATAATGTGGAAAACTTGAAATGATTATATTTCAGAAGATTAGATATTAAGACATTAATTATACCCCTCCGTAAATGTTTATCTCATGCATCCGCCATGTTTGTAGTTGAACTTTTTTATTTTTCTCATGTCTGTAGTTCTAATTGGTTTCCCAGTGATGGGTTGCAGCTGGAAGGGCATCCGCTGCATAAAACATATGCTAAATAAGTTGGCGGTCCATTCCGCTGTGGCGACCCCAGATTAAAAAAGCCACTAAAACGAAATTGAATGAATAAAATTTAGTTTCTAATAGAATTCACGTCCAATGCATAACGTATTGCCAGCAATATTAGCCATTAGAGCTGCACTTGAAATATCAGAAATGCCTTTCATACCTACAGTATTAACCTATAAAACATCAGAAATACTAAACCATTCAGGTAACATTGGAAATTCTTATCAGCCAATAAGAATTGAGTCAGTTTATAGTTTATGGTTAGGTTTATATACTTGTATGTGATTGTTATCTAACTATTATTCTCCTCTGATTTTGGGAATAATTGACATTTTATGGTTGGATTTAGGGGCATGGAATAGGTAGGGATTAAATTTTTAAACAAAAATTATGTTCCAGGATAAACATAGATGTTAATCCAGGATCGCATCATATTTGGCAAAATCATGACATCAATTTGTCTTGTCAGAGCGAGCGGTTCTTTGATACTTGCAAACATGGCCAAGCATCTTTCATGAGGACAGCAGGGGTATCTTTCAAAAAAATCTATCCTTCGTCAGTTGGCTGAAGACCTATTGGTATTTCAGATGTGCTACGGCGAACAAAGACCCCCCCGGGAACACGGACGGCCGATCACCCACTGATCAGAATTTTTATATCTGACTGCGGTCTTTCAGAGGGGGAAAACGCCCGAAGGGTCCGCCAGACACCAATAGTTAGTCTGCGATTAGGCCCTGAATGGAGAGATGAAGAAAAACAAAAATCAATCAATCCAAGTCTCCAAACACTTGAGGTATTTTCGGTGACATTTAGCTTGCGATGAGCATTTGTCAAGTTTTAATACAGTTCTTCCAGCAGGTGTAGGCGGCCTCGAGTGGAATTCGATTTCTTCATGTTTGCTTCACGTATGGCCACATTGGATCGTTTGTAATTTGTTATTCATCAGCAATCAATTCCAATCATTTCATGACTTGCACTTCTCTTTCCCACTGCTTGTTGCTTTGATTCGGTCTGCCATTACTCCATTAGAATCACCATGTGTTTTTGACTCAGCAGGCGAAAGTGGATATTGAATAAAAACCGCTGAAGTCGGAGAGGTTATCAGCTATCACCAGCAGTGAAGATTGCACATTAAAAACAGAAGGAACAAATTAATGAATATCCCCTAGTGTACCTTCCAACATGATCAGGTGGATTTATGATTGAACCATGTTTGGTTGTTAGTTTACTCTTAAATATGTACTAACTTCTAATACACCAGTTTAAAAAGGAAATAATTACATTATACAGGACAGGTTAATAAATATTTATTATTATTATTATTATTATTATTATTATTATTATTATTATTATCATTTTTTTTAATTTATTCATTATAATTATTAAACTATAAGATTTTTTATCAGAGGAATAAATATGTTTATTAAAATGGAAAGCTGTCGTTTCACAGTTTTTTATTGTATTTTTGATAAATCAAAATGGAGGAATCCAAAACATTAAAAATGTAACATGAATTGTGCACATTGAAATTCAGGACTTTCCTTTGCAGTCAATGTTACCCATGTGTAAAACAAAGCTATTTTTATAGTATACCGATTTGTGAACATGCTGTTTTCCATGCCAGATATTTAATACAAATTCACAATGCAAGCGTGAATGATTTGTTCCCATCAAATCTACATCAATAGCTGCTAATAGTACACAACTAAACAAAGGTCAGACATGTCAAGCCATCTGATAAGGCAGCTATTATTCTAAGTCTTGTGCGGAGTACAAAAAGCAGGCAGTGAGCTAAATTTGAAAGGCTAATGTAAGACATTTTGGTTCAGAAGGATGGATGAAGGTGCGATAGGTCATGTCAGTTTTGTTTGTGTTGCTAGAACATCCTTCGAACACAAGACATATTCTGACCTTTGTCTAATTTTAAGTATCTATTTGTTTGATAGTTTGACTTTTATCTCTTATGCAGAAACAACAATACTAATACTTTATTTATTTATTTTTTGCCTGGATGTTTGCTTTGATTTTTGCAAGAATGAATAATAAATAGATTTTACTTCAAGAGTTCACACTTAGCTGATGATTTAATATAAGCTAGTTTGGCATGCTGTCCCGGGAGAGAGCCCTGAGCTCAAGGGATCCTCGAGCCCAGGGCTCCCTCCCGTTCGTAGAGCGAGAGGGGAGCTTGAGCTTAGGTAGCTCTCAAACTCCCCCTCTGTAGCAGCTAAGGGAACCGTCAGAGGAGGAAGGGAGTTAGACCAGAGCCTGAATTGTTTAATCTGTAATGAATTGTGTATATCTTTGGATGGTGGGAGGAAACCGGAGGCCCCGGGGGAAACCCACGCGGACACGGGGAGAATATACAAACTCCGCACAGAAACACCCACCAGCCTGGCGAGGACCAGGACTGACGGTGTTCTTGCTGTGGGGCGACAGTGCTAGCCACTGAGCCGCCGTGCCGCCCGATCTAAGAAAAGGAGGAGAAGGGGGAGGAAAGGAGGGTTTTCTTCCATACGAAGATAGCTGTGGACTGGAACTGTGGTTATTTATAGTAGAAGGGGAATCATATGATTGGGAGATCGTGATAAGATAATGTGCAGCCAGCCGTGGTAAATCATAAGCACGTGATCCTCTCGAAATTAGCTTGTAAACAAACTTCACTTCAAGAGTTCACACTTAGCTGATGATTTAATATAAGCTAGTTTGACATGCTGTCCCGGGAGAGAGCCCTGAGCTCAAGGGATCCTCGAGCCCAGGGCTCCCTTCCGTTCGTAGAGCGAGAGGGGAGCTTGAGCTTAGGTAGCTCTCAAACTCCCCAAAATGCAGTAAAGTAATTGCTCGGGACAGCAGCCGCGTATCTAACAGGAAAAACACCCCAAAAGGCAGAAAAACTGCAGCTATATCCGGCTGCTGGATAAGGGAAAGGATAGAGGCTCCTGCGGGAGGCTTGGAATGGGGAAGTTCAAAGGGGACCCCTGCGGGGGTCAGAGCTGAGGGGGAGAGAGAAAGAAACACCTGCGGGAGTTGGAGCTCAGAGGGGACCCTTGTGGGGTCAAAGCTTGTGTTAAAGCTTAAGCGGGAGAGGAGAAAAGGTTGGAAATGTAGGTGAGCAAGAA
>CAIGQQ010032566.1:6531405-6568508 GCA_903798035.1 Danio albolineatus
GGGGGGGGGGGGGAAACATGTACAAACAATTAATATACACAATATATATATATGCATGCGCACACTCTCAGACGCACACACGCACATCCAAAAACATATGCACATGCTCACACAAGCAAAATTAACACATTTAAATGACTCCTGAGGGCGTTGCTCTTTGCAGAGGCTCTTGCAAGAGACGAGCTACAGAGGAAGTCGGGGAAGGTCAATTAACTCCTGCTGGGTGGCTGGGATGAGACTCTTGCGAGAGTCAAGGCTCTGTTGACCTCTGCTGAAGTCAGAGCCGGGTGTGTGGGGGGGCTTGAGGGGCTGGGTGGTTGGTTGGGGTCTGTTGGGCTTCCTTGAGGTGATATTTGCGAAGGTGGATATAGGATTTGAAAGCTTCGGAGGACCAGCGACCGAGGGTCTGGATCTGGTGCTGCAATAGCCCGTTAGAGGCTGCTGTGGTAGCTGTGCCAATCCTAAATGAGTGGCTGGAGTAATGCTCAGGGGAAAAGTCAGAGATGCTGAGGACTTCTTTAAGGTGTCTTTGAACCCAGGACCGAGGAACTGGACGGTTAGCGTCATCAGTAAAAAGAGGGGAGAAACGGGTCAATGGACGATTAGCGTCTTCAGGTGAAAAGTGGAGAGGAAGGGTTGGGGTCTTGGGAGCTTCTCAGCTATAGTGATGCTAGGAGTGTTTGAAATGGGTGTGTGAGGGGGGGGGGGGGGAGATTGAAATGTAGATGAGGGCCTTGCGAATTGCTTTGCTTGTTGAGGGAGGCGATGGTTTCTTTGTTCTGCAGCGTCAAATCAGATATGATGGGGTGGATGGATGGGATGAATTGGCTGTGATTGTGAATTCTGAGCATCTAAAGGAAACCATATAAGGTTAAAGTGAACATATCATCGAGGATGCGATCTGTGTGGCTAGACTAGTAGCCTTGCGTAGTGTGTTAATGCATTTAGGGAGGATGTTAAGTGTGGTGTGGAGTCTGAAATCTGGGGGTGGGGTGGGATTTCTGAATGCCTTTGATGAGTAGTGTAGTTCAGGAGTTAGATATGGCATCTGAGGGGGATCTGTAGATTTGTTTAAGGGAACATTGAAGTAGCTTCTGATGGTGCTGGCTTGTATATTCTTAGAGATGTAAAGGTGGGATATGAATAATGTGGTTGTGGGGAAATCAGGAAAAGATACTGTATATGGAAATATTTAAAAGGCTTTCCATGCTGTGAGATATAAATCGAGGGTTCTGGGGGCAATAGTTTGTAATGTGAGAGATATGGAATTTTGGCTGGGATGATGTAAAGGGTGGTTTATGTCAATATCATTTCTGAATAAGGAGGTGCTGGTGTTGGATAAGGGTCCGCTTCTGGAGCCAATAGATGAAATTCTGGAAAGAGAAAAGTAAGAGAGAGTTAGCATTAGATTCCTTGTCACCTGGTACATGTTCAGCAGTCGTTATAAGGTGTTTTAGCTGCTGTGGAGTGTATCGGTAGTGAATGGCTGAATGGAGATGTGTGTGAGCTCAGGCAGAGCGTCACTGCTGCGGCAGTGTTACGGGGGGAGAATAAAGCTCGGCATAGTGTCTCTGCTGTTGCTGAGGTGAAGTGGTGGTCAATATTGGAGCGTTATGGGTGCTCTCGCAGGAATGTTAAATACCGTCCAATAGTGATGTGTAGAGATAAAAGTTAATGAGGTTTCAGTTAGGGCGTCACTGCAGTTTGTATTGGTGTTGTGGGTGAGTGTAGCTCAGCGGAGCGCATCTGCAGTTGGAGATATGGTGTTCAGTATTGGAGCGTTAAGAGTGCTCCCGCAGGAATGCTAAATACTGACATGATATGTAGAGATGAAAGCGAATAAGGGCTTAGCTAAAACGTCGCTACAATGCAGTGGTTGAGAGTAGCTCAGCGAAACGTCTCTGCAGTTGCAGAGATGTAGTGGATCAGTATGGAGGCAATGTGCACCCCCACGGAAGCATTTACTTCTGTATTAGTGCAGGGAAGCGTGATGATAGTGGTATTTGGAATTGTAAGCATATGAGCTTGTTTAGAACGTTGCTGCTGCGGCAAGTGAAACTACAGGCATCCTCTAAATGGGTCAGAGCTGTTGTGAAATGTTTGGAGGGAAGAAGTTAAAAGGAAGAAAGGTGGTATTGTGCTCCTGTAGTGAGGAAAAAGGGGGGTTTGGAATGTGTGTGGGTATGTGTGTATTTGTTGGGGGTGGGGGGGGGGGGTAATTGAAATATATACGGAATGTTCTTTGCCATTTGATCTGTTTGCTTGCTTAATAAAGAAAATTTCTTTATCATGCAAAGTTAGATCAGATATGGTGGGGCGGATTGAAATGGTGTTAGTTCGGAAACTCTCAATCAAAAGCTAGTGAGAATTTGAAATCAAGGGTGTGGGCTGTGTGAGTGGAAATGTATCCTTTGTATAGCGTGAAAGTGTTAAGAATGGATGTGGAGTGTAATGGGTTGGATGAGGGTCAGTTTCTGCAGCTAGCTTTGAGGGTCTCTGAAAAACAAGAGAAAAATCAAAAATGAAATTAAACATGGTACATGTACAGCAGACGTAAGTAGTTATTTTAGCTGGTATCCATGAGAGGCATGTTAATAGGGGCATTGGCAACTGTGAATGGAGGCGCCTTTGTTAATGCATGGTATAACGGCTTGTTGTAGATTGTAGAGGTGGGCCTTTGTTCCTCAGAGTTAATGGATGAAACATAACTCCATTTCTAACACAGAGTAAATGATGAAACATCACTCCATTTGTCAGAAACGTGCTTCTCCCATTCATAGCAGTCAAGCGGAAAGTTTAGACGCTTGACTAATAAACGCATTTGTTGCAGACGTTTTGGCCGCAACGGCCTTCCATAGTTGCAGACGTTTTTGGCCCTAACGGCCTTCCATAGTTGCAGACGTTTTTGGCCCTAACGGCCTTCCATAGTTGCAGACGTTTTTGGCCCTAACGGCCTTCCATAGACTGAATGCACTCCCGCGACAGTTTTGGATGATGACGTTGCATCTCGTGGATGTTTATCGGCGTGTTGATATGTTGTGGACTAGGTTTTTTGGATTGCATTGTCTGGATGCTTGCAGTCAAACTCTTTCAAACTGCTAGGATGCCATGGATTTGTTGACAAGCGGAGGCCTGAGGTGAGTTCAGCATTCTAGTCATGCGTGTCTCCTCTTTCAAAGATGTATTGAATGTTAAAAAGTTGTTACAGAGTAGTTGTTTTTGCGGGACTTTCCCTTATAGAGTCGATGTACTGTACGTTACCGCGGGTAAACCGCTGGGAGAGCGGTGAGGGTTGGGCTTCATTATAATGGCTTAAATCGTCGGCGTCTTGAGAGTTTAGAAGGAGTTTGAGGACGGTGATCGAGTTTTGGACTGTGGTCTTGCTGTGTTGAAGACGCGGCGGATGCGTTGAGTGATGCAATTTGAAGAGGAAGGTTTTGATGATGATGATGATGATGCTGCTGCTGCTGCTGTTGTTGTTGTTGTTGTTGTTGAAGTTGCTGGTTTTGAAGTAGTTGTTGTGGAGGTGATAGCTGTAGCTGGCTGCAACGGAGCGTTCTTCCATACGAAGATAGCTGTGGACTGGAACTGTGGTTATTTATAGTAGAAGGGGAATCATATGATTGGGAGATCGTGATAAGATAATGTGCAGCCAGCCGTGGTAAATCATAAGCACGTGATCCTCTCGAAATTAGCTTGTAAACAAACTTCACTAAATATTACAATTTTTGGAGTGTGTAAAGTAGCTGTTTGTGAATGTAAAATATATGGAAACCTTTGATTTAAATCAATGAAATGTATTTGCTGTCTGTAAATGATGTTTAATTTAACACAATCTCTACCACTTTTCATTTGTGTTGCTGACATTTTGTCAAGAATAAGCTTTCTTGTAGTTTATTCTAGAACCACCATGACTTTAGGGGGGCACATATAAAAAATAAAGTTAATCAATTAAGTTAACTTGCCCATCTTGAAGATGTGGTAGGTCCTGCGAGTGAGTTTGAGCACATGTGTGTGTCCATTATACACCTTCACAAAGCTTTCATTATATTCATTTGAAGGGAACCTACAGTATTTTACCTCTTTTTCAAGATTTATGATAAGTCTTTTATGTCTCCAGAATGTGTCTGTAAAGTTTCAGCTCAAAATACCCATCAGAGTATTTATTATACCTTTCTGAATCTGGGAATTTTGAGCTGTTGAAGGGCATTGTAGCTGTTATGGGTGTAGCCTTCATCTGCTGCGTCTCGCGTAGATAAATTACACAGTGACAGATAAGAATGGGGCGGATCTCTCTTACTACAGTAAGAACTTATCCAATGGTTATTTGATGTATTCGTTGTAGAGTTAATTCAAGCCTTTATATAACAATGAGTCACACACAGTGTTATAAAGTGGGCATGGGACGATAACTGTTTTCAAGGTATACCATGGTTTGGAAAAGTTTTAAAACTGTCAAAATTTTCTGCTATACTGTTCTTAAGGTATGTGTAAGATTTGTTATTTACGTTTTTTTAAGGACAACAGCATTTCCAGAAGAAAATACATCCTAAGATAAATTGTAAAGAAATCTGTGTTTTTGAAACTATCAAAGACCGTAGAAGTTGACATGTTTACTGCTCCAAAATATTATAAATGTTTCTCAAAATAAAATATTTTGTTAAATTAATTTTATTTATTTATTTATTTATTTATTTTTAGCCCAAACATTTAAAAAGAATATATTACAGAGCAATATACCTTTTATCCAAGGTTATCGTACCGTCAGAATCTTATACCGGCCCATGCCTATTATAAAGTTTGTGTGTGCACGTGCACACACACATTTAGCTTTGCACTGTTTTTTCATGGCAAATATGACAGGATACAAAATAAACCTGATATAAGTCCATAAACCTGTATTGAAGCATCTTTTTTATAATTGTACTGACATGCGGTTGTGGTGATGAATTATGTTGTGATTTTACTGTCTTTATTACAAACATGCACTAATTTAAAATCTTTCAAACTTGTAAAACTCATTCTCGAGGTGCAGCTGATCACAGCGAGCTAAACAAATATTTTAATCCCAGTTGCTTTGCGCACATCCTGTCTTGTGGATCTGAATATACCCGTTCCTATGGAGACATGTTAATGCGCTCCTGTTAATCAATTTGGTCGGCGGGGAAACCGCACTCCTACGTCATGTTATGGTGGGCCTCAATTGCAAGGATTTGGATCATATTTTAAAATAAAAAAAAGAGACTTATTGTGCTTCTATCACTCCAATGTGACAGTGGACACACTATACCCACACACAGTTCTGGCCAAACTGCTTCCAAAAGTTGATTTTCATCACAGGTTCTCTTAAAAGTATAAATTTAAAACTGCGTAATGGGCACTTCAGATCATATTTAGCTAGTTATCATTGGCATAATGAGATTTGTTTCTTTGATTTAATTAATGAAAGTTATGTGGGGTGTCTTTACTTGTGGTAAGCTAATACTGTATTTAGTTGAAAACGTTGCCTGTACCTTACTGATCAAATTGTCAATTAACGTTATAAGCTGCCAGGTATTTCTATGTCAGTGTGCAAGGCCCTCCTTCATTCTTTAGACGTTTTCTTCTCTACTCATTGTCTCAGCAACAATATTGATGCTGCAAGTTTTTTTTATGAGTGAGTCACTCTTTTGTATCTGCTTTGACCTTTTGTTGCTAGGCTTTGTGGTTGCCTGGATACACTCTTTCCCCCGGCAACATATAAATCAGAAGAGATGAGCCATTAACAGATGCAGTAATTTAACTGTCACCCTCTAAAGAGACGTGTCCATAAAGTGAGCTTTAGCGGTACATGAAAACAGATTAGATGGGAGATACAGACAGACTTTCCCCGCAGACACTGTGGATGTGGTTAAAGGCTCTGCAGTGCTCTTGTGTCAAGATGGTGAACTATGCAAAGTGGGAAAGAAGTGGGCTGTTTATGTAATGGCTTTTCACCGTGGAGGAGGTGAAGAACAAAGAGATGGACTAGTCCACGTGTCATGCACCCACATCTGAGATGTGCGCATCTCTCCAAGTCTTCCCCCTACTTACAAGTCTGTATTGACTCTACTTGTTCCACTCGACTAGCTCGTTCTTTGATTTTAAGGTTTTCACTTTTTTGGTTTGTGAGCAGGGCTTGACAATAACATTTCTGATCACCAGCCACTGTGGGTAGTAGTTTTCCAACGTTACTAGCTACTTGCCATTTTTACTAGCCACAATTTTGTTGTTGGTAAAATGTATTTTATACATAAATTTGACATTGGCATGCTAAAAATGACTAATTTTTAAATTATGTGTTATGTCCACATGCCTCCTTGTTAATTTTTTATTTATTTTTTTCACGTTTTTTTTTCTTTGGCTGCACCAAGCTAATTTTTTTCATGTCACAAATTTAAATAATGTATAAAAACAAGCTGTATATATAAATATAGAGGTATACAAAATTTTTATTCAACAAAAATGTTATTAAAAACAAATGACATATTTTTTTAATTCTTCTCATTTATCTAAAAATATACTCCTTAGTATGTCCAGGCTAAAGGTTCCAGTTCATCAGGTAACTACAGATAAATTGAGAGTTAATCTCCTATTAACAAAAATAACTGCAAGCAAAAAAAAGGAGGTGAAAGGATGATCAAGTGCACACGGTTGACGTTAGTCCCAGTAATAATCTGTTCAAAGAATGGTAAAAGCGAAAGTGGCAACAGCAGCTGCATACAGAAAATCTGGAGCTCTTGAAAGCAGCAGGACTGTGGGGGTACAAGCACCGTTTTTTACCAATCTATTTTAAAGATAAACGATCGAACCAGTTGCGTTTCCAGGCATGGTTGTTTTGTGCAAGGAAACGGGAGCTTTTAAGCACTCGCAGTCATCAGCTGTGCCTCGCTAATCTCAGGCCCTGTCTGTGAGCATTTCGAAACTGAAGTGATGACAAAAATTTGAGAGAGAACCCAGAGGAAGTGTTATTGCTCTACTGGAAGAAGCCTACTTGAGCTCTTGTGGAGCATTTTAACATTGCCTCTGACTGTTCTTCTAAGATACAGTACTGTAGGATATATTTCATTCATTCATTTTCTTTCCGGCTTTATCCCTTTATTAATCCAGGGTCGCCACACCTGCATGAACCGCCAACTTATCCAGCATATGTTTTATGCAGCACATGCCCTTCCAGCTGCAACCCGTCACTGGGAAACATCCATACACACTCATTCACACATATATCTTTCTCTTTCTCTCCTCTGACTTTGGACTTGTGGGGGAAACCAGAGCACCCGGTGGAAACCCACATGAACACAGGGAGAACATGCAAACTCCACACAGAAATGCCATTGCCAACTAACCCAGCTGAGGCTCGAACAAGCGACCTTCTTGTTGTGAGACGATCGTGCTACTCACTTGCTCCACCGTGACGCCCTAGGATATATTTTTTAAAACTATAAAACTAAAGTGAGAAATCATAGCTCAGTTAATTGGGAAAGATAATAGATGAAAGATGATAACGCTTAAATTCAGATTGATGTACTGAAATTAAAATGTTGAAATGACATTTAATTACAGGCTTTTGGAGTCTAGGAAAAACTAAGCAGTGATCACTTCTCAAACGAAAATGTCTTTTTCTGGTGGGAAAATCTGAGGGTCAGGACACACCAAGCCGGCGCCACACAGCTAGCAAAAAACAAAACCCAGCAGTGTTGTTGCTTTATGTTGGATTGCGTCTTGACCAAAAAGCTGCGCATGAACACACGAAAGGGATGAAAGGAAACTGAAACAAGAGCTGCGTTCTGCACCTTCGCAAGAGGACGTATCCGTTTTCAGAGAATGCTGAACTTCCGAAGTGCACAAAATGCAAATAAAGCAGCATTCAGTACCATTATCACAGTAATTGTCACTCACCATGTAGGGATGTGCTCGGGTAAATATGTCCGATAATGTAATAATCCATATCGTTTGCAAATATTTGAGCAATGTAGCAAAGTTACAGCCAGCCTCATTGTGATCTTTTTTTTGGTTTGAACTGTTTACTTGCTACGTGACTTCACAACATCACACTCATTCTCTGGTTTGTTGCTGAATAACCAACTAGAGTGCTCTCTTTTGCTGATGGCCAACACCGAATCTACATGCTAAATTTGGCCAATGAGCTCAGATGTTAACCCACGAGAGGCAATGTGTGGACCAAACCAACTAGCTGGACCATCATTTCCTCAAAGCCCAACGGCTGACTATCAACTTGGTGTGTCCTTGGTGTGGCTTAAGGAATAGAGTTTTAAAAAGTATTGAATAGCTAGTTATTGGTGGGATTATTTAAGGAAACAAATTTATGATGACAACACAAATATTGGGTATTTGCATGGTTTTGTTCATGTTTTTTTTTCTTTTCTTTTTTTCTCATGCTGGCATCTGCACAGTTTGTCTGTAGCTTCTACAGTGTTTGTGCCAAAATTATATAAAAATGTATTAGACTCTTTGAAAGCATCTCATTCTCCATTTTAAAAAGTAATTTCCCTAATTAATCCTAAATGATGCTTATATGTTTGTTGTGTTTTGGAATATTTCATAAAAATGCCTGATGGAAATGACAAGATGCTAATACATTTTGAAATTGTACTGTAAAAAAAATGTATGTGTGTAACAGATTAGTGTGCATTAAATGTGCAGATTTAATGTGCATTAAACTATTATACAGAAATTAAACACATTAATAGTACTGAATGGGTAGTGTCTTTGTTTTAAAAGACCAAATGATAACAAAAGATCAATCACATTTCACAGAATCTAAAATGTTGTTTTGGTCGTTCTAAATTATCTCCTAGAACTGTCTTGAGTAGCTCCAGCTGTCATGTAAACGAATGGCACACACAACACAATACATTTGTTCACATTTTAAGATGGAAACTGTGCTTTTGAGGCCACAATGTGTGAAATACTTTGTATAGAAACTCTCAATATATTCCCATGTCAAACAGATTGTACAAGTTTATACATACATATTTTGTACATGTTTTGTACATACTTTGCCCTGTACTGTACTGTATATAAACCAGTGGTGGAACAAGTACTTAAAGTCATACTCCAGTAAAAGTACCATTACTTGCCCAAAAATGTAGTGCAAGTAGAGTAAAAGTATCTGCCGTAATTACTCAAAGTATGAGTAAAAAGTAGCCCTTTTAAAAGTACTCTAGAGTAGTGAATAATGAGTATTACACTGTGAACAGCTGATGCATATGTGTGTGTAAATGTAATATTCTGTAGTGCATTTATACAGATCTATCTATCTTCTATCTAGTATTTAACAGTCTATCAGTAGGCCTGTCACGATATCTAATTTTTGTTGCACGATATTTTGGTGCAATATATATCACGATAAATGATATTATTGTCATTTTAAGACCGTTTTAGGCCACTCATTATATAATGCCAGAATGGCAATATAATAGCATCATAACACAAATACACTCTTCAAAAGAACACATACAATTTTGTTCTTAAGAATATTTAATTTAATTTAGTCATTTTAATAATTTGATTATTAGACATTGGTATCAGAATGTAAAAACGCATATCCAAAATAAATAAATAAATAAATGTTAACAAAAAATTAAAAAAGCAAAGTAAAGAGTAACAGAGGCTGCAATATCTGCAACCAGATCTATTTTTTAGTTGTCAGGCATCCACATCAAAATATACTTTTAGTCATTTATGGTAAGTACTACAGTGTTTTTTTTTTTTTTAAACCATACTGACACTGAGACCTCGAATAGAGATATAGAGGTTGTGCAATCAGCTAAAATGTTGCAAGAATTGGTTTTTACGTATGGGCGATATATATTGCATCACCAAAAATTATTGAGGTCATGTCCATGTATTGTGCGATAAGTCGATATATTGATTATTGTGACAGGCCTATCTATCAGTCATTGCATGTAAAGAATTTTGGACATATTCTTGGACACTTTTAATGCACCGTTAATTAACAGTTTGCTGCATGTCATAAAGCAGTTTAGTATGATTCGATTTACTTTCTATGTGTGATTTGATTGGATTTGATCCCCATAGACAGGAAAAAATAAAGTAGTGACTGCACGTTGAAGGAAAGTAGTGGAGTTAAAGAACCAATACAGCACTAAAAATGTACTCAAGGCAAAGTAAAAGTACACAAAACTCCTTAGTAAATTACAATTTCTGAGAAAAACTATTCACAGTAATTTGAGTATTTGTAACTTGTTGCTTTACACCACTGATATAAATGCTGTACTTCCCAAATTGTTGAGTAGCAAAACCAGATGTAATTAAACAAAATCTATATGAAGGTCACTGGAAAAATGAGATCTGATAATGTGTGAAAAGTTTTCTCCTGCTGGAGGTTTTGACCAAGTGTGTCAATCAATGCGATTAGTGACCCCCGTCATCCTCCCCGGGGCTCAGGAAAGCAGAGACCTGAGAAACAGCCAGTCTCTTATTGCATTACACTTTCAATTCAGCCTAATGAAATCCACTATGCTGGACAATGGGCAGAAATTACATTTGAGCAATAGATGACCAGCCTTTAGATCAAGCCCCTCCACCGTACACACACACACACACATACGCCTCGCTCACCATCTCCGCAAAGGCACAGCGAGAACATCTGTAAAGATGGAATTTGCTTTAAAGATAATTTTCCTAATTAACCAACACAAGATTTAATTAAAAGCCGGTCTGCTTTAATTACAGTGATTCTCGCTCGCACGCTCTCCCTCTCTCCAGCTGAACAAAGCAACACGTCGAGCGTGGAGAGCCAAGGCGTGGAGGGACCGCGCTTTCTGTGAGGCCGAAGCAATATAACCTGATTGATGGGCTGTGAGTGTCCCTTCAGCATTTCGCAGTTTGATGTAGCCCAAGTTGCATTGCCCCTTGCCCTCTTTTTTTTTTCTTCACTCTATATCTCCGTCCCCAGTGAAGTGCTGACAGTTCACGTGTTCTGCCTTTCTCAGAAGCCGACCTGCATGCTGGCTATCGTCCTGTTGGAGAAATGAACGTTAATCACATTAAGATACCAAATCTGGATTGATCCGCTTGAAGTGCGGGAAGAAGTGATGGCATCCCATCCGCAGAGTCGCTTCAGTGCTGAAGTGTGTGTTTTTTGCTGTTTTAATACTCTCTGCATTGGCAGGTCTGCTCACATATAGTAGTAGATTATTGTGTGTATCAGGGAGCAAGAGCAAAATAAGCAAAGCAGATATGAAGTTAATTAAGCTCGTATCCCTCTGAAGACACAAACAGCCTCAGGGAAGCTTCCTTTATAAATCCGATACACACTTTTGATGAAGAAAGCTTCTACCATGCCCTGAACCATTGGGCTATGGTGGGCTTTTATGTTGGGGAGTTTGGTTGGTTATCTAACAGCAGGTTTTGAAATCATGCTGCCGTTAGTTCTGTTAACCCAACTGTCATTTGCTCAGCCTCATGTCATTTTTGACCCCTGTTCTTTCCCATGCTGTCATAGTTGATTCAGACTGAAGCTTTTGATATTCAAAAAGGATCGCAAAAATATTCAGATTTTTATGTTTTCTTTTATTTAAAAATAAATAAATAAATAAATAAATAATTTGAATAAATTCCAGTCCAACCCACTGATCATCCAATCACAGTAGTTTACAGTTTACTAGAGGGAAATATTATTAGTAAATAACAAATCAGTCTTTGGCTCTCTCAAAACAATACTTTTCAATGACTTTGAAAATATTGCATAAGTTGTATGAATAATTATTTTGGGGGATTTGCTGTGTTCTGAGTCCAACTTTTGGGATCCTTAAGCAAAACCAGTTGAAGCGCAGGTCTTTCGGTACCATTTTATGATAAGATCAAACATGTCTTTTCAGTTTCAGAAGAGATCATTGCCCAGATTTGCTAAGACACAAAAAACTGTCACTAAAGTTATTACCTAATTCAAAATTCACACAATATTTCAGTCAAAACACATTAAAGGGATAGACATTATCCCATTAAAGGGATACACATTAAATATAGTGAAGAATTTTGGGGAAAAACAGCCATTGTATCTTATGTTAATATTATGGAAGCTAATGGATGTTTTTTCCAAGACTCTTCTGTATGTTTTTCTTTGCGTTCTACAGAAGAAAGTAAGAAAAGTGCAGTATGAGGAAACGACTACAGAATTTAATTTTTTGGTCCCTTTAACAGATTAATATTGGAGAAAGAGATTTTATTAAATAGAAATTAACAAATTTGTCATGATAAAATTGTTGTACTGTCACGTTTGTTGCTGAGTGTGTCAGTCTTTGTGAGCAAATTTCATACTGATTTTATACAACAGTTTAACAAAGAAGTATATTCCTTGCATATTAGACATGATAGTTTATTTTCAACCTGTCTCGTCAATGAAAATAGTTTCAAACAAAGCAGGAGGAAGACATTTGTCTCAGAGCAGCAGACTTTCTTTCTTGAATTTAATGAAAGTCGCTTGCGTCATTTCTAAATGAAACAGCTTCTTTGAAATAATCATATTGAAAAGTGTAACTGCTGGTTTTAGTATCATATTTATTCATGACAGGCTTTAATAGTCATCTAAAAACTCCCCAATATATGAAGATATATTCTGTTTTTGTCACAAAGCAACAATTGGGTTCGAAATTCAGAAATTTCTTCTTTCGTGTTCTGAAAAAAAATATATATATCATACAGGTGTGCAGGGCTTGACAATAAAATAGGTATCAGTGTTTTTTTGGCCGAACACCACTGTCAATATCAATTTCACAAAAATAAAAATAGAAAATAAAAAAAGTTCGAAGGTTGTGAAGGTTATAGAAATGAATGGCAATAAGCTTATAATTTCCAATGGAGGCGCTCGACTTACATGACCTGTGCAAGTGGTGCACACGTGACGCACACAGATTTTCCAGGTACACCTAGTTGAAAAACATCAGAATTTTTTTCCGAATGCTGCACCGCGATTCATGCAAGCAGAACTAACCAATCTGCTTCACACTTTGTATGGAATACACACATTTCAGTCGCGGCAGATTACCTCAGACGAACACTGCACATCCAAACACTTCAGTGCTTTTTACTTTTCTCCATAAACTTGTATCGGAGCTGCAGCAATGGTTTGTCCGTTTGTCATCCTCTGAGCAAACGCTTGATGGTCTTTGCGCTCTCGCTCCTCTAACGTCTCTCGTTGACTTGTCACTTCAGGTCAGAATAACAACACATGCAAAAATGAGTGCCGTGTAGCAGCAGTGAGGAGGTTGTAAAGAATAGAATGGATGTCGCCAGAGTGGCTTTTTGGTTTCTTATCTTGTATATCCCAGCCACTAGCTCCCCATCTGAAAGATTTTTTAGCACAGGGGATAATGTAGTCATTCAACTCACAATTTGTAATCTTGCAGTATGTATTTGAATTATGATGGATGATAGTTCCTTTACTTGAAAGCTCAGATTCGATTATCATAATTTTTGTTTACAGAGTTTGAGGTTTACTGTATTATTATTATTGACACCTTACAGATGTTGATCTACCTTTACCATTGCACACACTCTCTTTTATCATAAAGAGATGAGATTTTGTGTAATTTTTTTTGTTTTGCCTAAGTACAGTTGTTAAATTAAAATAACGTGGTTAAATAAAAAAATCATAACATTCCTAAATGTATTGTTTTAAAAATATTCAATAATTATGTATCTATATCGAATGATATGAAACATGATATTGTAATAATTTTGTAGGGTTTTTTTTGCAACGTCGCCCAGCCCTACAGGTGTGTATAGAGAGACATGAAGGCAAGTAAAAGATGACAGAATTGTGATTTCCTGGTGAATTATTACTCTAAACACATTGATTGTGGTTTACCGCCAAGAAATCATTGTTGTGTCATAGTCCTGTTTTTTTTTTTTTCCCTCTCTATGGACCGAGAAAATCCTTTGTTTACTGGGAAACAGACATTTTCTCTGCTTCCACATCTCCCTTGAGGACTGGCAGAGGGGACAACCAAAAATCAATGGCAATAAAAGAGCTGTGAAAAGAGGCATACAAATTACGGCACTCCATCAACACACAGCAGCTCAAACAGTAACTCACTCACCCTTCTCAAAGGTCTAACTGACTCTTTCAACCAAAATAAAAAAATAAAAAAAATTCACACATCCCATCCAAACAACATACAGCTTTAAAGAAGAAGAACTGAAAACGGCTGAAAAAACAGACTCACATGTTGTCACAAAATTCGAAGACAGTGAATAAACACGGAAGTTTTGATAAACATGCTTCTACTGAAAATTATAATTTGCGAAAACGTTCCCCCAAATAATTGAAGCAGATAATAGTTTGTGTTCCTCATGGAAGAATTTTTCATTCACTTTCTGATAATTGAAACCAATCTCAGCTCATGAATAGGTCTGTGAAGTTTCTTTTTTTTACTTGACTTCACTCACGGCTGACATTTAAAAACATGCATTTAAAACGTACAACATTGATTTTCGAAACAGCCTCTTTTTTCTTTCTTTCACAACAACCTTAAAACAAAAATCACAAAGAACGGCACTTTTTTATGCAAGTCTCTCGAAATAATTGATTAATAATTCAGAGCCTTTATCCGAGATTTAATGACTGTACACAACAGCGCAGGTCATGCTCTATCAAAACAAATCCCTCTGTAAACATTTTGCTAATTTCTGGCAGGGTGCCCCTACAAGCCTTATGTATTTTGATTTATTTACCAGTTTAAAGCCTTTGTGGAGATGAAATATCGATTCTCATCTCTGAATAAAAGCGTTTCAGGAGAGAGTTTAATAAAGAGTTCTTTACACTCAGCGTAGCGCTCAATGACTCCCTTAAGGCCCCACACCCAACCATTAGCCTCTTACATCTGACCACACTTAACTGAGTGGTACTGTAGCTAATAAAACTTCTCTTGACTCAAAGAATTGAAAGGTCACCATGATCAGTTTTGGAAAAAGTAAATAAGCAAAAATCTTAAATATAAATCAAAAATATAAATATATATATATACAGAAATCAGAAATATAAATATATTTAATTAACATTCAACGGCAGCTCTAGATTTTTTTAAATAATTTTTTGTTTTACAGGGGTGCTAAGAAATTACCCTTAAATTTTAGTGAAGTTTATTTATAAACAAATTTCCTGAGGATCATTTCGGATGATTCTTAACTCAATAACCAGAGTCATGAAGAATCCCACTTCCATCCCTACTCAATTCAATTCAATTCATCTTTATTTGTATAGCGCTTTTACAATGTAGATTGTGTCAAAGCAGCTTCACATGCATTATAAAAAATTTAAACAGTGTCAGTCCAGTTTTCAGTGTTGAAGTTCAGTTTAGTTCAATTCAGCGTGGTTTAATATTCACTGCTGAGAGTCCAAACACTGAAGATTAATCCATCGATGCACAGCCCTACAAGTCCTGAACCATGCAAGCCAGAGGCGACAGCGGCGAGGAAAAAACTTCACCAATTGGCGAAAGTGAAGAATTAAAAAACCTCGAGAGAAACCAGGCTCAGTTGGGCACGACCATTTCTCCTATGGCCAGACGTCTTGTGCAGAGCTGCAGTCTATGGCTCCGGGGCTGGAGAACGCTGGACATCCATCATGGAGAGACCACAGGTGGGTCACCGGCTGGTCAACAGGCTGGCCCTTCAGGAACAATGCGAGGACTCGTCTGTCACAGGGATCGTCTTACAGGAATCTGTCTCATGCTCTCCACTCCTCCATGACCACCACAGCAGCTGCTCAGGATACGGCATTGTCCAGGATTATGGAAACCTCGGGAATAATTAAAAAAAACAGAATAACATGAGCGCAGATGCCATTTAAATTATAATGTCTTTTGGGAAGTGTTCCCGGCTCCGGTTGCCCTAAATAATGCAGACTAACAATCCTTTTGAGGATTTGGATTCCAAAGCATTTGTGTTTTATGTGTATGCTAATGCAAAGAGATGTGTCTTTAATCTAGCTTTAAACTGACAGAGTGTGTCTGCTTCCCGAACTGTGCTAGGAAGACTGTTCCAAAGTTTAGGTGCAAGATAAGAGAAAGATCTACCACCTACAGTTGATTTTGATATTTTGGGAATAAGTAATTGTCCAGAATTAATTGAGCGTAGCGGACGTGATGGGCTATAATAAATCAGGAGCTCCTGCAAATACTGGGGAGCCAAGCCGTTCAGAGCTTTGTAGGTAGTCAGTAAGATTTTAAAATTTATATGATATTTAATAGGGAGCCAATGCAATGCTGAAAGAACTGGAGTAATATGATCATATTACTTTGTTCTCACTTGTTCAAGTCCTTATCTGGCCAGTCAACGTTTCTGTGTGGAGTTTACATGTTCTCCTCCTGCTCCTTGTTTTCCGCAAGTCTCCCAGGTTCCCCGGTTTTCTTCCACCATCCAAAGATATGCGACTTAACTTAATTGGCTTATTCAAATTGGCAACATAGATGTGCTCCTAGTTAGCAGTTATCTCTTCATAGCAATTCCTATTTGGTAATTAGCTATAAACAGTAGGGAAGTTCTCAACACCTATCCCGGGACAACATGCCAAACATGCTTTATAATCAATCATCAGCTAAGCTTCAGCTCACTAAATAACATGTATAGTTTTTTATCAACAAAAACTTCAAAAGGGGCCTATTTTACTTTTCTCAGCTGCAGTGGCTCCATGATTTTCTGGGGAGTGCTAAGGGAGGGCAAATGCCACTGTTCGCAACACAATTTTATTAATTTGCAATTTATATAGCTTTATTTTGATGGTCCATTTTGCACATTTTGTTGACAGTAATATTTGCTGACACTTAATATTTGCTGACACTGTTCCACCAACAAACATTTTCCTGACTGACTATAAGAAACTTTGCAAGTACATGTCAATAACCTTAGAGTATGCTAATACTCTATACTAGAGTATATTAATACTCTAATGAGAATTAGTTGGCATGTAGTAACTTGAAATAGTGTTAAAGGGGCCATTAAAATAAGGTGATGCTGGTAAAACTTATGAGAAAGCATTGATTTTTTTTTTATTATTATTTTTTTTTAATTATTATTTTTTTTTCGAATGTTTTAATTTGCTTTTACACATATAGCCTATTAGTCAATTGATTTATTTCCAGGAGTAGATAATGTCTTGAAAATTCATAAAACTATTTCCAAGTAAGCCACATTTTCAGTGAAGCAGCTCAACAGAAGCATATCAAGTCTTCATTTAGGCAATTTATTTGATTTTTAGATTAACGGCATGAGTTAAAATTCATGTAAGGTATTTGAGGTAATGTTAGGGTTTCACGTGCTTTAACGGAAAAAGTGACTGCTGTTACATTTCGTACATTTTGTACGAATGAACTCATATGAATTAACCACTAAACTGACAAAACATAAAATAGTTATGTTTCCTCGCGAGATCAGCGGTTTCTCCTGTGTGATCTCTTTAAATTCAGATTGAGACTATTACTGAGTCGATCTGAAATGTCTGAATTTCGTGCTCTTTTACTTGGTTTCAGTTAATAGCCCCCCATCTTGATAGCTGTTGACAATAATGAACACTAATTTGTGCTTTATACTTGGCCCCTCCCCACATAATGTCAATAGTTTAATATTCGCTTTTGTTAGATAGTTGATATTTGCTTTTCAATGAAGAAAAAGTGGGAGGAATATAGGAAAATCATTAGGAAATCCTTGGGGGATAAAGTTTGTATCTGCACTGCCACTGAAAACATTCCATGTTACGCAGTGATTTACAGTTGATTGGATTCTGACTCCAACTGCACTTTTTGGTATATGGAAATCCAGCCTGATCTCACGAGAAAACGTAAGTATTTTACGTTTTGGCAGTTTAGTGGCTAATTCGTACGAGTTCAGTCGTACGAAAATGTACAATTTAAAAAAGGAGGCGTGGCCCCTAACCTCACCCCTAAACACAACCGTCATTGGTTGATGAGCAAATCGTACTGAATTGTATGAATTACATCGTAAGAATTCATACGAATTAGCCACTTTTTAAAAAGTTACGAATTGCCCGTGAGATAGCGTTGGGAAATCTTACACAGGCACACAAACTGCATTAGATGTATGTATTTGCAGATATATATTTTTTTAATTAACAAATATCCAAATTCTTGATTCTAAATCAGTCTATAATGTTTGACCTTGACTTTTAATTTCAGAAGTTTTCCTATCAGGTACTGTATCTCTTCCAGTTTTTACCTGCACCTCCAAACAAGCCAGGCTTACGAAACCAATGACACAACGTTCTCCGCTTGCTAGGATTATGCTAATAGTTTCCTCCAAACATAACAATCCACCCCCCTCCCTCAACTCCACACCCTACACTCCCCAGAAATGTGCCTGGCTCCGGGGAAGAGCTGAATGCAGCTGCCACTCCCACTCTCTCCATATTCACACACTCCTGTCAGCTCGCCGGAGAAAGAGAGAGGGAGATTTAATAGGATTTGAGGCCGCAGGCAGGCCGCAGTGTTTTTACAAAGGTGAACCGTTTGTTTGAAGATGATACACACGCAGCCCCCAGGGAGAGAAAAAGCCAACACTGGAGCCGTTTGGAAGGCTAAAGCTGATTTGATTCTGTTGTGGCACGTGGCGAAAAGGTTGCGTTCATTCAGTATTTTACCATTCTACCGTTCTAAAGGTGTTTCGGAAATATATTTTAAGTGCAAAAAAACAGTTAATGCAATTCAAATGTATTACCACATTTTATAGAGCAAGTTTTCCAAGAAAGAACTGCAGCCACAGATATCGCTATTTATTTGCACTGTTTGTGGTGTTAGAGCTCAATGGGTTGAAGTGTTGTATAAATTCAGTGCAAACATGACAAAGCTAAAGTGAATGCAATTTTTGAACTGTGTAGTCATTTGTATGTGTGTGTGTGTGTGTGTGTGTGTGTGTGTTTATTGTATAATTGAGAGGAAAGCAACACAAACACATTTATTTATTCATCTAAGCATACCTTTCAGCATGGGTATTGTGGGATTATCTGTTATCAACATGCACTAGAAATTGCTGTCTCCAGTTCAATTAATGGCCACCAATATCACAGTATTCTGCATATAGTCCAGGGTTCATACGGTCATGAAAAACCTGGAGAAGTTATGGAATTTTGACATGGGATTTTCCAGGCCTGGAAAGGGTTTTTAAAAACAGAAAAACCCACAAAATTTTGGAAAAGTCATGGCAATTAGTATAGTAAGTATACAGAGCAAATGTCTGTATACTTTAAATATACTGTTGGTTAGTTGCATTTACTTCTTTTCTGTCCATGGTCAAACACATGCTCTCACATTATTAGTGCTGTGTGAACATTATCTAAATAAACTTTTCATAGATTTAAAGATTAATTTAAACTAAATAGGTTGTTGCATGTTTTATGATATGCTGTAATAACTTTGAACATGCGTCTTTTTTTATTATTTAACATGTATAAATAGACATTTCAGGAACCATTAGGTCATGAAAATTTACTTGAAAGTCCTGGAAAAGTCTTGGAAAGGTCATTGAATTGTAGTAGTAAAAATGTGTATGAACCCTGATAGTCTGTTTAAATGAAGTTAAAGATTTGATCTGTCATGCTTTTGTGCAAAATTTGTTAAATGTCATGCACAAAAAAGACAAAGAATGCACAAAATGTGTGTCCTCACTGCAGCCTGTAGCACGATGATGTACTAGATCAGGTCCAATACGTAGTGGACATGCGATTGTGAACGGTTGTTGCTTGAAACAAGAATTAATTATTTTAATTGTTAAATTACTCCTTACATTGTGTAATATTAATTAACGTCTACCCTTACCCCAACCATAAACCCAAATGGCACAGTAGTTTGGGTGTTACCACAGTGGGTGTTACAATGCCCACTATGTATTGGACCTGATCCAGTACGTCATCGTGCTACAGAATGCAGCAATCATATAACAAAACTGACGTTGTGACATAGTTTTTCTAAATTTTCTGACAAGATTTTTTTTCACCATATGACTGTGTGAAACAATTTAATAGTGGTTTCAGTCTGATTGTGGTGATAAATCAGTATTTAGCAAGACAATATATTGTCCAGCCCTAAAACAAAAAGTTGATTGTATGTTTAGTAATGCATCAACACTAATGTGTGTCTTTTACAGTAAATGTTGCCAGAATTGTTGCTTTAATTGCATTTAATCACTGTTTTTGCTGTCATAGTGACCTAAGTAACTCCAGCACTTTACACATCAAACACGTACCTGCTTATTTAACAGAGAGTGTAAAATGATTATTAAAGGCAACAAGAAATGACTCAAACATTGCTAAGATCTACATTTTATATTTATTTCTGGCTAGACCTATCACAATAATCAATATATCCACTTATCGCACAACACATGGACATGACCTTAGTCATTTTTGGTGATGCAATATTTACGGTTGTCAAAAAATTCGGTACAAATCAATACTGACATTTTAAAAATGTCCATTTCCCGCTAACATTTGAGCGCTGTTGAGCACTGTTCTTAAACACAGCTGATTTGCCATTGTGTTTACGTGCTCAACACAAATTACTGTGATTGGCCGTGAAAGTCATCAGTTCGAGTTCACTGGTGTTTACTGAGTGTATCAACAGGTACAGGGACACTGGAGCGTTTTAAAGCCAGATATCTTAGCCTTTTTTATTTTTATTTATTTATTTTTTTTGCAAGCATTTGTTGTTTATTTAGGAAATGCATTTTCACATTCTGATTCCAATGCCTAATTATTAAATTGTTAAAATGACTATAATTAATATAAATATTTATAAGAATAAAATATGTGTTCTTTGGAAGAGTGTACTTACATTGTGATGATATTGTCATTCTATCATTATATAATGAGTATAAAGCGTGGTCCTAAAATGACAATAATGTTGTTTAGCGCAATATATTTTTGTGCAATACATCGTACAACAAAAAATAGATATCATGCTCTACATCTGGCCCACTTGGATGTACTATGAGCCTATCAGATGCATAATGGAATGAATAATATTCTTGTAATCTTGTCAAATGTGACATTCATAAGCTCTTTCACCTTTCCGTCAAGCACACACACACACCCTCCCTGCAAGAAAGAGCATAACCAGAACCAATTATAAAGAGCCATTTTCATTCATGCATTCCAACAAGTTTCCAAAACTCAGCCACTTCCTGATTGACATTTCACAGTTCATGAGTGCTGGCCCCCGTGATCACGCTTGCTCTCCAACCGAGCCGTTTGCAGCGCATCAGCACATTTCAAGGTCAATTGGATTTATTTGAACATTTTAAAATCGCATTTCTCAGCCAGACGCAGGGTTAGGAGCAGCTGTCTTGAGATGTGAGGGGTTAACAGAAGACAAATAACCTCCTGCGGATCTTGCCTCCACAGTGAGCCCACTGTCCCGCATTATAACCCCAGTCCCTGAAATCTCTCCAGGCTGTCGCTGTGACTCTAATACCGCCTCTGTTTGAGAAGAAGCATCTTGCGTGTTTCCTTATATTGAATCAGACTGCTTTATCAGTGTACGTTTGTGGCTGTGAGCTCACCCACCTGCATACTAATGATTTGGTGTGCTCTTTGTGTGTGTGTGTGTTTCTGTGTGAGCATGTTCATAAGCGCAGTGTTTGTTGCGTGTCTGCTTACAGGTTGGCTTACCCGGCGCTTTTGGCTGATAGTGCAGTGCCACCAGTCGTCAGCCGAATGGAACTGCATGTGATTGTGTGCAGTGAATCTTCTCAGTCCTCTGTGGTCCATTGGATGGAGACAAATAGATATTGGCACTGGCTGATTCACTGTAACTATGCATGGGCTGTTTGCTCAGACAAAATCAACACACACACAAAACACAAGGGAAAACTTGTTGTTCTGTCTGTGACTCCAGCTTTCAGTTGCAGATTGAAAGCTATTTTCTCTATACTTCTTATCTGGCTGGTGATGGGGAAGTCGAGTTTAGCGTATGTTTAAAGGTTATCACTGGCAACTGTGTACCTGCTTATTTAACAATGAGTGTAAACTGATTATTAAAGACAACAAGAAATGAATCAAACTTTGCTAAGCCAAAGCAAATCTACATTTGATACATTTATATCTGGCTCACTTGGATGTCAAAGTCAAGTTTAGGGTACGTTTAAAGGTTATCACTGGCAACCGAAAGTAAAATATTGTGGGGGGCCTGAAAATCAATCTCAAAATAGGATTCTGATTTAAAGGTTTATTAATTATACCATCTTCATGCAAATTAGTCAATGGTGGGCTACAGGATCATACAGTATGTGTGCAGCCTTGTAGTGTTTCTTTGCAGAGTGACTTCATCAGTTATGGCCTAGGATGTATAATTTAGAATTTGACTTGTTTTTACATATGCGTGTCAGTGGGGATTGTTTTGACAGTGTTGGGGCCTGAACATGAAAATGTTGATATGAATGATAGGAGATTGGTAAACATAACTTTTAAAGTGGTAAAACTTCAGCTAAGCTAGATTGAATACACACAATAGTTAGCTATTTTGCTATATTGTACTAGCGTTTAATCTATGTAGCATTTTTAATTGTTTTTGAAATGTAAATGTACTCTAAATTCTTACACTATAGCTAGACAATTAATTTATTTCCTTAACATTTAAAAATGAAGACAATTTGTACTTTTTTTTTCTTTTTTTCTTTACAAAATAGATTGTCAGGAGTTCACACTTAAATATTGTTTGATGCTATTAGCAGGTTTGGCATGCTGTCCTGGGAGAGAACCCTGGGCTGGGAGATAATTGAATTCTGGGCTCCCGCCAGGTCAATTAGCATGTAAGGGGCTCGGAGATCAGTTAGGTCTCGAGAGCTCCCCCTGGTAAAGGAGGAAAAGGAGGAGATGGGGTGAAAGGGGGTGTTCTTCCAAAAAAATTTTTTAAAAGGCAGTAGGATGAAATCTGTCTATTTATTGTAGGCTTGGATCAGTCTGATTGGATTATTGCTGATTATGGATGAGAGACCAGCCGCGATCAATCATATCACATGCTCCTCTCAAAATTGTTTTGAAAACTTCACTTAGTGGAATTTTTATAAATAGAATGTCCTCTGTGAGGCTATAAGTTATAAGAAAAGTTAATGTGGCTGAAAAGCTATTTTAGATCACATTCAGAACAAGGACTGCAAGAAAATACGGATGTCTGTAGCACAGTAGTAGTTTAAAAACCATGTTGATAAAGCACAGAAATGTGTAGAACTCTGGGTTAAACCAGAAGCCCAATGACTGTCCATCCTCTCTTTTGACACCCCTCAGAGCCAGATCAAGAGTGAGAGAGAGCCAGCGACAGACGAGCCGATAAGAATCGGTGTCAGCTCAGGTGATATCGCAGCTCCACTGAGTCCTGCATTTCCTCAGAGGAAAACATTCACCCAGCACCAACTATAAATACACCCCACCCACCCAAAACCATTTCCTGCCTGATAAAGATCTATATTCCTGACGGAACTGGGAGAATGGACATAGAATAATGAAATTCTCCATTGGAGAGAAACGAGAGAAAGAACAGCGTGTTCTTAGTCTCAGTTGCGCGTATTTCTCTTCATTTTATCCTCAGCAAACATGGACTGTGTGACAAGACCTATCACCCCGTGAGGAAGAATGAGACGCTGTAATGAGACATAGGGAGTAAGAAAGTGAGAAAGAAAGGAAAACAGCAAGTGGGAAGGAGTGAGAGAGAAAGAGAGGGAGAGAGAGATTAAGGCAGCAATACCCTTGTTTTTGTCCTTAGGGAAACCAAGAGACGGAAGCCCTAACTTCCTATAAGGTCAGTCACCATAAGGAATACCTTCTGTAGACAGAATGGAGATCACATCAGGGTGTTCTGTTCATAATGTCAAGTGACACAAGTGTTTGCTGTATAGATGATTCATTAAGTTTCTTCCACTTCCTTTAATTGCGTAATGGATGTATTTTATAGTCATCACAGTGATCCTACTATTGGCAGCCCAAGACTTTAAAATATCCATATAATAACGCAATGTATTAGCATTACCATTTATCTTAATTTCAGTATGTTTGATTCCTCTGGAAGTACACAATTTAAAATCTTTGGCACTAGGTTTATTTCACCCATCCATGAAAGTTATTTTAGATTAGATTAGAATCAACTTTATTGTCATTACACATGTACAAGTACAAGGCAACGAAATGCAGTTCAGGTCTAACCAGGAGTGCAATAGCAGCAAGTGCAGAATACAGGTATAAATTATAAAGTGCAGTTATAGAAACACTATGGTGATATTTACAAATGGATGTATTATGAACATTATATACAGGTTGCATTAGTTATGAACAGAGATTTACAATAAATGATTATATGTACAGGTTGCTATTAATAATCAGAAGTGTGCAGATAGATAAACATAATTACAAATGTGTACAGTGAGTGTGTACAGTTCAAATAAATGAATCATTGCAATAAATATGTGCAATTTTTAAATGTGCAAATGTTAAATAATGCAGAGATTGTGAGGAGTATAAGTTATGAGGAGAGTGGGGGGTGTATTACACAAATATACCAAAAATGCTTTTTTCTTATACTTGGATTATTTTTTTCTTGTTTGTAGTCCAAATGTCGAAACATTCATAAGTCGGGAAGCATTTTCTAGACAAGCAACAAATATTGTATTGTTTAAAGAAATAATATGCATTAAGCAATGCATTTGAGCAATTCTGGCGTTATGGATGTGACATTTTGCAGTAAACACTCGAACGAAACGCACAGAAAAAGTATATGTTAACATTATATTGAAACATCTGTCTATATTTTCCAAAACTACTATACATAAAATTATGGGACTAGAAAAATGTCAATCTGTAAACAATTTGTTATACTTTAAATGAGGAAAATTAACTTGTGCCATAGATGTGACCAAAAAAGCTGCTCATACAGTAGTTAGGGAAACACAGTGTCTACCTGATAGTTATTTCAGCCCAATTACAAGTATACTGGCTTTTTCTAAAATTCCACTCATCCCATTGTGCTGTATCATGCAGCTGTAGAATGGATTTAGAATTCACAAGGATTCTCACCCAGATTTATCAGGCCACTTAGACAGACCCTTGACAACTTTATCTCTGCCTTGCCAGTTTAGAGGCTACAGATAATTTCCAAATGAGAAACATTTGGTATCATTTACCATGGTGGCCAGGTGTGCACAATCATTTAAACCCAGTTTGAAATGGATAACTTGTGTCAGACATCAGTGTACTCACTCACCAGGTGACATGAAGTCAACAGCTCTACTGTTTGAAGAGCCAACTAGAACATGATGAGTCTGGTGGTCCATAAAACAAAAGGACCAGGTGTGTTGAACAGGTGTTTTAACATATCCAGTGGTAACAAACCAAGGAGGCCTTTATAACGTGTGGAGAAAATGAGCAGTTAACATTCCCTTTCATTTCAATGGCAGCTGCTCTACTGGCACAGAACTAGTGAGAGGAATATGATTAGAAATATGCCATGAAGTTGTAATTGCCAATGCTGATTAGTTGCTGCAAGAACACAAAGTCCAAAGCCTTTCGCAAATAACTCAATTAAAAAGCTGTTTAAGGCAGAAAATAAAATGAATGATCATATTATTGATCTATCATGCATGATGGGTGCCAAGGAATATACATGTGCAAAACAAAGAGAAATCCAAAAAAGTACTAAGGAAACAACAAACAGGAAAACAAAATCAGCAAAAATATACTCCAATTACATCTACAATAATAATAATAATAATAATGACAACAACAACAGGTATCCACAATATACGAGTTTGCTCGAGGCACCACAGTAGCACTCTTGCATTGACTTGGTAAACGAGCATTGTTCTATCGTTAGGCTCTGGCTTATGTAGAGTTAACTTTTTTGGAAAGACACCTAACATTACACTGAATTACTTTACTGGACTTAGCAAATGACGATGCAATGTAGATATATGGCCTATATTCAAGGTAAATGGTGTATTCTTAAATTCACAATAAGTGTGTGATTAAACCATTAATCACATTAAAAATATGATTCTTCGGTATTAAAATATGTATCTATTTACATCATACCTTTTATATTTCATTTATTTCTTAGTAAATTTATACTAATATTTTAGACTTTAAAATTATACTAAACATGTTTTATAAGATTGTGTTTAGTTTTAATTCTGTAAAGAATTTATTTTATTCAGTGGATTGTTTTGAAGAGATTTTTAACGGTGTTAAACCCAAATAGAGCTTCAGAGTTTTTAGTCAAAATAATTTGTAAAATCTTACAAATCTCTAGGATATACATATGTGTTTTCTTGCCATGAAAAGGGCCATAGAAGCTGCCATAGCTTAAAACTCAATCAATAAATCAGTCAATAAATTTATTTTAATAATTTAGCAGATGCTTTTATGCAAAGTCACTTAAAATGAGAACAAAAGAAGCAATCAAACCATAAAGTGCTGTGACAAGGAGTACAGGAGTGTTTCTCAACCATGTTCCTGTAGGACCAGCAGCTCTGCACATTTTCCGTGTCTCCTTAACCAAACAAACTTAATTCAGATTGCCATTTTAGACTGAAAGACCTGTAATGAGTGTGACAAAGTAGACCTCCAAAACATGCAGTGTTGGTGGTCCTCCAGGAACGTTGCTGAGAAACACCAGTTTCTAGTACATGTAGCAGTTTTGAAATTCTAAATAAAAAAAATAAAATAAGATTAAATAGACAGAAATAGAGTAACAAGGGCTTTAGTTCGAAAGTCAAATGAGAAAAAGATGCATCTTTAACCATTTCCTGAAAATGGTGAAAGAATCAGGTGCTTGGGTCGAGTTGGGCAGGTCATTCCACCAATACAGAAGGCTCTTGACTTCTACCAGAATGGGCTAACTAGCTGATGCTAACCAGTCAAACTTTGAAGCGCTTTCCGCTATCCATTTATTTATGACAGATTACACTGGGGATTAAAATCCAGCTCTTTTCCTTCTTTGGAATCTGTCATAGTGGGCCACCTGTGGTAACACCTCTGTCACATTAATAAAACATATGCCTGATCCCAATGCCACTTCTCCTTAGTCCGCACAGTAAATATCACACCTCGCAAAATGACCCGCACAGCAATCGGGCACTCGGCCACCCTCAAGTTTTGATGTCAGAAGATCAGTAATGTCATTCCTACATCATGAAAAACGAAGCTTATTTGAGTAGAAGTTCAAGGCGCTAGAAGAGTCACCCTCCTCCCTCTGGGGTCAGTGGTCTCGTCCGCCCACTTTGTGTCTTTTTCCTGATGGTGGATCTGCACACATTGGCGGTGGGAGGACTGACTCACCGCCTCATTGCACTGAATGGCCTCTTATGGATTTAATTGAACATGAACAGGAGCTGTTGGAAACGCGGTGCGCGTGTGTAAGTGTGTGAATAGGTATGCATAACAGGGCCCTATTTAGCTGTCATCCATAAAAAAATTGCACGTAATGGCTCATCCCTTCAGAAGAAAGATGAGAGGGTGCAATCACTGTCATCAGTGACTGCAAGCTGACAATTGGGCCAACAGACAAGGTTATAATACCTCGCCCTCAGATGGAAATCCCTACAAGATCACAGGACTGTCACAGGAGGCAAAGCATGTGTTGTTGTCAGACGTTAATGTCAAAGAGTGCCAGTTCATCACCCTCCGGCCGCCTCACGCAAAGCCTGCTAAAACACCTGGCAATACAAAAAAGTGTCCTCAATCAATCACTAAGAGAAACGTGGGCAGCAGCAGCATCGTCAACGCAAGAACGTCCTCTTCTCGCACTGAGGGTTAATTGAATCTTTATTTTTCCCTTTCCCATCTCGTGCCATTCTCAGCAAGGAGGGCTGTAATTTAGGGGCGGTGAACTGGAGCTTCAGCAAGCTGTAACTGTAGGTACATTTCACTCTGCCGAGACCCTCGCTGGGAGGAAGGGGGCAGGAAGGGAGATGGGATAGGAAAATCAATAAAGTCATCAAACATGAATTGCACTCTGAAATGACTTCTTAAGTCCCATCAGGCAAAGGTTGAGGAGTGGAGGGGACTCAGGCGATGACTTTTAAATGTCCTTCAGTGGCGCTGACACTCAATCAACCTCTGTGCTTACTTCACTGAATGGAGCTCGACACTGTAAATGCATTCACTCCTCAAGATACACACACAGACACAATGTATCCACTCAATGGAGCCTTCAATTGGCCACTGCACACATTTAAAGTGGTTTGCTGTAGCTTTTTATGCTATTCTTATAAATAAACTGCATATTTGAAATCAACTTTTTTTTTTTTGCGTAAAAATGACTCAAATACATTATGGTCCAACATTCACAGTATTTGTCAAACCATAGTGAGTTTAGTCTTCCACTTGTGATAAACACTGGTGAAGAGGCTGGATCAGTCAGATACCAATAGCACCACTTTTATCAGATTCTTGAACCAAAAATAACTGCAATATAATATAATATAATATAATATAATATAATATAATATAATATAATATAATATAATATAATAAATATAATATATATAATATAATATAATATAATATAATATAATATAATATAATATAATATAATATAATATAATATAATATAATATATAATATAATATAATATAATATAATATAATATAATATAATATAATATAATATAATCTCACAGTGGTGCGGTGGGTAGCACAATCACCTCACAGCAAGAATGTCGCTGGTTTGAGCCTCGGCTGGGTCAGTTAGCATTTCTGTTTTCTGTGAAGTTTGCAAGTTCTTGATGTGGGTAAACTGTAAAATAACGGCTGTTAAATTACAGTATTTACTGTAAAACAACAGACATTACATTACAGAAATTACATTGAATTTAAATTCCTGGTAAGTTTCTGTAATTCAACCTCTGTTATTTTACAGTAAATTTCTGTAATTTAACAGCCGTTATTTTACGGTCTATTTCCGGCACCCCAGCTGCGTAAAACACATGCTGGACAAATTGGCGGTTCATTCCGCTGGGGCGGCCCCAGATTATTAAAGGGACTAAGCCGACAAGAAAATGAATGAATAATAATAATGTAATAGGGCGACACGGTGGCTTAGTGGTTAGTACTTTTGTCTCACAGCAAGAATGTTGCTGGTTCGAATTGGTGGTTCATTCTGCTGTGGCAACCCCTGAAAAATCAGGGACCAAGCTAAAGGAAAAGGAATGAATGAATGAATGAATGATATAATAAATGTAGATGGTGCTATGATAGTTCCAATTACTTGGAACATTCACCTCAATGTCTGTTTCGCTTATTTTGTTGTAAATTTTCCAACCCAGGCTCTTTCTGAAAACGTATTCCTCTATACATTTCTGGAGAGTGCCAAATATGTCCCAGGAGATTTTTTATGTTATTTATTTATTTAATCCACCAGAGGCCCATTTAAAACCTGTTTCGAAATTTGGAACCATTCTTCACTAGACTTGAACCCCGTCATTGCGGTTAACTCCTCTCTGCATCTCAAGTCCACCGACGTAAGCTGCCAGCCACTGGACAAACTGTTAACAGAGTGAAAGCCGTACATACGGAGGTAAACGGTCAGTTGGTAAGCGAGAAAAGAAACTGTCATACCGCCCTGTAGCATTCCTTTTAAAGACGAAATGGTGCCTTACATTCTTCTGGCTACATAATTTGCGATCTCCAGAAATGTATATAGGGCTCTGTTTTCAGAATGAGCCTGTTGAAATGTTCATATTATTAATATCTTTATTTGTGAGCTAGAGCCGTTTACCAGTTCATGCAAATGATGTCATTAATGAAAAAAATATAAGATGAATAAGTAATATGCAACATAGATGGAAAATAAACATGCAAATTCTCATCCAATGTCTAAAACTTGTAATTCAAACTGTTAATTCATTATAAATGTTTATTTTAAATTTTACCCGGACGCAGGGGCGCCATTAAGGGGGGGAAAGTTAGGACGATTCTAAGGGCCCATGCACTCTAGGGGCCCAAAGAGATCTGCTTTATGATTAATAACAGTACTATAATGTAATATAAATTATGAATGTATCTCTGAATTACAAGTAAAACAATTTATTAGAAATAAAAAATAAAAATACGGCTTATATCTGCCCCTCGTGTCTGTCACAACTGTCACTGTCAAATTGCACCCCCCTCCTTTCGCTGTATGGTTCAGTCCGTCAGTAGCGGGAAGAGAGTTGATCGTCAGGTAAACTGTCAAAGCAGCGATGACCTCGAGTTTAACATCAGCTGTGTCGCCATTTTTTTTTAGTATAAATAGTGTAAGTAGTGCGTTCACACTGAAAACTCTTACAATAATGCTCTTTATTTACCTAGATGATGCACTCATTCAGCCGGTAAACAGAAGTGTGTAATGATGGACACATCACACACTCAACGCAGCTTTGAGCAAGTAACAGAAGGGGCGGAGTTATCACGCACACATGTTGGATAACTTTATTTATTTTGTATCGTGAGAGCAGTATTCTCCTGTGAGAGTGATTATAGCGCCTCCCGATGGTGAATGCGTTTACACTAATGCCAGGTAGGCTATTATTTGGTATTTTGGTCATTTATTTTATTAGCTGCATCCCAAATGACACACTATACACTAAATCAATAAGACACAAAATTATACTACAATGAGACCCATAAATAAGAAATGTTCTTTTGTTTAAACTGACCATTACTTAAATGGCAAAACCCTGGCCTTCTTGCCAGCAAATAATAAAAAAATTAAACAAATTTGTATTAACAGAGTGCAAAATCCAGCACACTGCAAACCAAATAAACACAACATAAATACATTTGAAACGGTCTGTTGATTAACCTGACAGTAACTTAAATTCCAAGTGCCAAATGCCTGGCCTTCTTGCTTGCAAAATCCTCAATCAAAGTGTATTGCACATTGTATGAGACACTATTGCAGTACAGTTATTTAAATAGCTACACATTGGTGTTTTGTGTGTTTAGAAATGTTAAATTTTCAGTGAATATTTTATTACTGTTCCTTTTTGGTACTACATTTAAATTTTAACAATAAATCATCTTCTAGCTACAGTCATGGCCGTTCTCTTACTAAATACTGATAAGTAGTGGACAAAATCAATAATAAAATGCAAACGTCAATATAACTACATTGCATACAATGAGTTTGGATAGCTAGGTTGGTAGTAGGGGGCCCATCCTCATATTTTTTCATGGGGCCCAAAATTGCTAGCGGCGCCCCTGCCCGGACGCATCGATTATTCCATAAATATATGCTATGCATTGCCAAGAAGGAGAGCTGAGAATCTGCTTAGAACATATTGTACTCCCACTCAGACCTGATAATAAATCTCTTTAAAAATCAGTTCTTTATCCAGCTTGATAAATAGTTGACTGTCACTATTTTTAATACACACCCACCCGAGTACACACACACCTGAAGTGTTATCAAACCTATATATTTAGAACATTTGGATTTTGTAGCTGATTATGCACTTCAGATTAGAATAATTATCTTAAGACGCTTTTGAAATCTTCGCATCCCTTTTAATTGACCATAAAATCTCCTTTTATTTAAAAAAAGTGAGAGGTGACATTGTTACATGCAGTGCATAATGTGTAAGAAAGGCGCCGTCGCTCTCTGGTAGATTAAATGGCCCTGTATGCCCTTTTCTGTTCCCACGCTAGGGGTAAATAAAGGTGAATTAGCAAGATTACTCGCTTATCCTAATTAAGCTGCTGTAAATGACCCCTTGACGGCAGCAGAACTGTCCTTATGAGCTTCTAACCGAGGCGGTGTGGGAGGAACTCTTCCTGAATGTGGCTTTTTATCTCTTTGAGTCACAATAGAGTCCTAACCCTCTGAGGCTTGAGAGAGAAACATCAAGGAAATAATAAATTCTCCAACACCTGCGCACGCTGACATTTCTCTTTATTTATCTTTCATACTTTTTCTAATAGGCACCCAAATATTCCAACACAAATATGAGAAAATAGCTTGCATAGCGTATCTTCAAAGAATGCCCACACACGTTTTAAGCAACAGTGTTAATTACCTGCAACTGTTGTCTTTGTCACAGCAAGAGATGGAAAATTATTGTGGTCAACAAGTGAAGGACACCAGCCAATCTGAAAATCGAACCTGAATATCAAGGGAATATCTAATGTGGGGCAGTCAATAAAAAGATCGACTGAAAAAAAGGAGTACAAACGTGAAAATGACTAAATACTTTTTTATCTGTAGCCCTGTAATGCTCAAAAATATTTTCCCATTAGCAACGTCCACTTCATTTTTTTTTCTTTATTGCCATTCTGTGCAGTTCTTCACATTCTAGGGCAGAAGCCGTTTTTTTTTTTTTTTTGATGCTGTGGACAGCAGCTGGCACAGCCTTTTCCAGCTGCCTTTAGCAATGGGTTCATGCTGAGAAATGACCAGCTCAGCAAATGACACACAGCAGACGGAGAGGAAATAAGAAGAGAAATCAGGTTGCTTTTGAAATTGTTCAAATGGAAAGACTATATGGAGAGCTGAAAATTGTTAGTTCAGTTATTTTGTTATGACTTTGTCAAAGAAGAAGAAAGAAAAAGACAAAAGCTTTATTGAACAGGGAGCCATGGCAAGCAGTCTATTTGAGGCTGAATTAAAATCAAGAGTCATACATCAGAATTAAAAAGGGGGTCACAGCACTTAATGTTCCACTGACTTTCATTTACATGAAAAAATTATTTAATGCCAAAGTTCAATTTCTCATTTGACCATTAGAATATTGTGGCGTCGTCATATAACCATAGTTGTGTCTAGCATAGCCTGGCTTCATAGTATACATTTTGACATGTTTGGTCAAATTCAAATCTGGTGACATTGCTTTTTTTGTGTGTGTTGTTCGATGAATAATTGTAAATGCTGTCATCTGAATCATTCTGTGCTTTAAAAAGCGGACAGAGACCGCTCGAAGGCGGTCTTTGCTTCCAATTAAACACTGCAGTTTGACTGAAGTCTAAACATGAAACAGAACAAAAGGATGTTCTGTTGCAAAGTAGGTCTTCATAATGGGTGTGTAATTATACAGAAATTCAAGGTTCAAACGTCAGAAATTCAGGGTGTAATTATACAGAAATTCAAACGTCAAGGTTTTAAAACCGCCAAAATTTTCTGCTAAACAGTTTCTGCGGTATATGTAAGATTTTTTTTATGTTTGTTTGATGAAAAAAGGTGAAAAAAAGTTTATTTCCCAGACATTTAAAAACAACAGATTTTAAAGCAGTAACCACACTACCATAAAATCGCGATTTTTTTTTTTTTATCCAAGGTTATCACACCGTCAGAATCTTTTACCGGCCCATGCCTTTCAGTACAGGGCTTTCAGTTCAGTACACACTAGCCAAAACAATATACTGTAACAGACAACTTCTGCACCTCACTTCCCTTAAAAAAATATACATACTGGACAAGCTTACGAACACATACATTAATGTGATTACCAGAACATAAATACATGCTTAGGGTGCATGTTCACTGAATCATTTTGCGCAGATTAAAACGGCAGTGCACTTCCAAAAATACTCAGTTGTACAGTAAGTGCTTCTGTGGTGCTGCATTTAACTAATTCTGAATTATAAAAAAAAAAAAAACACTGAGCATTCAGATCTTCAAGTGAAGCAGATGCTCAGCACCTTGTCAATGCTGCAGGTAGTCTGAAAACATGATGCTGTGATTGAAAACCACTGAAAAAATATGCTTACTAAGTAGGAAATTAAAGGAGATCGAGGATTTTCACTGTTTACATTAATTGGGCCCTGTTAAACTATTCCTTCACCAGTCCCTTTCAGCCAGAGGGTATTTCCAGACTGTGCCTTTAAGCTTTCTCTCTGTTAAAATTAAAAACACACTGTGTTCCAATCTATATAAAACAAATGCAAATAAAATAACTTTTTTTTTTTAAATAACTACATAGGGTGGCACGTTGGCTCTGTGGTTAGCACTGTCGCCTCACAGCAAAAAGGTCTCTAGTTCGAGTCCCGGATGGGTTAGTTGGCGTTTCTGTGTGGAGTTTGCATGTTCAAAGACATACAGTATAGGGGAATAAATGAGAGTATAGATGTTTCCCAGTGATGGGTTGCAGCCGGAAGGGCATCCGCTGTGTAAAACATGTGCTGGATAAGCTAGTGGTTCATTCCGCTGTAGCGACCCCTTTCCTTCTACTAAACCGAAGGAAAATGAATGAATTAATAACTACATACATATACAAAAAATAATCTTACAATATCACATCAGTCCCTTTAGAAGCCTTGCATTAAAGCAGTTGATTTTTATGGGGGTGTCTTTATATCTTTTTAATTGTTTTAAAATTTTAGGTTTAGAATGATGTGGGCGAGAAATTGATCATGATGACAGAATTTAGATTTTGGTGTAAACTAACTCTTCAAAAAAGCAAAAGGATATTATATACTACATGAGAGAACGACATTTAAAGCAGTGACATCAGCTGTTTAACATTTCCTGTGTTGTTCTACTCCGAGCACTGGGCTTGATCCTCTGCCTCCACTGCAGCATAACTGCTTTCATTGATTGATCAATCTGATTGGCTCAGAGAAGAGATGTTTTCTCAGGTAATTAAAGGCAGATCAGTCCTGCATTTCCCAAAAGCATCGTAAGGCTAAGTAGACTATAGAAATCACTGGCAGCAACAATCTGTACAATCGACTTGTGCTTACGATGCTTTTGGGAAACACTGCCCACATGTCTTGAGTCACTCTAAAGGTGACAAAAATGTTTCCTCTAGCCTATGGGTTTGTCTATAGGTTGTGCTAGTTGTAGTCTGAGTTGTGCAATCAGAAAATGCTGCTGAGCAATTCCATGCTCGTTTTTGTTTTCAACAAAATATCATAAAAGTTTCTACATATTTTTGTGTCAGCAAGTCATTTACAGTACTTATTAAACCTCAAAAATATCTATGTCAATGTTTTTAAACAATTTTATTTGATTTACCAAATTCACACAAGTGTCAGTTTCACATCTGTCACATCCATAACAGAAAGACGTCTCATCCATAACAAAGCTTTACCCTCATAAATGCAACAATGTCAATTAAAATAAAATCAATCATTTGTTCCATAGTGAGCTGACTCTTATCCTATTAATTAGCATTATGTGTTTTGAGTTGTGCTGTTTAATTCTCTGAATTTCTACTAAGTATGTTGTATACTATAAACTCGACTTTTTTTTTTTTTTTTTTTTTTACTTTTTTGGTCACATTCATAACGAATATTTATTTTCCTCATTTAAAGTACAAAACATGTTTACAGATTAACTATTTTTTAATCCCATAGTAATTTGAAAAATCTAAACTGTTGTTTCAATATAATGTTAGCATATACTTTGTGTGGATTTATGTTTTGAGCTTTTACTGCGAATGTCACATCCATAACGCTGCAATTGCTCTGCTTTTAATAAATGGATTAAATTATTGGCCCTCTAAATTAGGTTAAAAAACATATTCATTTAGGAAAAAACACTTCAGAGTTGTTTTGGATGCACAAATGTTCTGACAAATGTTCTGAATAAATTAAAATTAGTTTAGGAATAACATTGTGGCTAAAATGTCATTTAATATTATCTTTCTGTTTATCAAATTGTTATACAAATCAAAATCTTCTTTGCAATTTCACTTGATGTTATCTGGGAATATATATATACACTGTAATAATGCAGGGTTCCACTCAATTCATTCATGTTGCCCTAACACAAATCAATTAAGTTAACTTAACAAACGGGTAACACTTTATTTCGATGGTCCATTTGAGTACTAGTAGACTGTCTACTTATTCTCTGTTGATACTGGCATTCAACAGACATTTAACTGACTATAAGAAACTTTGCAAGTACATGTCAACCACCCTACCCCTAACCCCAACCCTAACAGTCTACTTATAATCTAATGAGAATTAGCTGCAATGTAACTTAAATTCAACAAACGGACCATCAAAATAAAGTGTGACCAACAAATGTAAGTGGATTGAATATAAAACAATTACTAACTTATTTGTGTGTGTGTGTGGGTTGGGTGTGTGTGTGTGTGTGTGTGTGTGTGTGTGTATTGGTTTTACACTCCAAGCACAGATATAATAGTATTTGCTTAGAAAATCTGTACCAACATAATATCAGTATCTTCAAAGAAATTATGAACTTTGAATTTTCCTTGCCACACTGAAAAAAATGGTTCAAATTGTTGCAAACAATTTATATAAACTGAATTTTATCAGTTAATTATTACACAGTAAAATCAACAGTGTAAAAATGCAGTGTTACATGTCAATAACTCCAAAAATGTTGAATTAACAATATAAAGTGCTAACGGTGGCACGTTGACAGTGTGGTTGCAAGGTGCAATATGATGTGAATTTCCATTGACACTACATGTGCAAAAGATTGCGATATGTAAGACATACACCACAAAACAGTGTAAAAATTACTGTTACACTGATAGGAGTACTTTCTTGATGACACTTGTAGAGTAATAACAACACTAGAGGGTGTTAAATGCCCCTATGTGTAAAACTTTGATAACTACAGTAAGTCTAACATTCTACACTGTCAGTGTATTTTATTCAGCACTTTAGAATGCTAATATTACACTGCAATTTTAACACTACACACAGTGTACTTTTAACACTTGGAACCATATGTGATCTTCAGTAGTGTTAAAATCAATACTTTTAAGTGTTAAAGTGACACTACTTATTTTACTGTGTACAAAATGTTATTTGGTTGTTTAAATTCAGCCTATATAAATTGTCCACAACCACTTACCTTAAAAACATTGTAAATCCAACAAATAGTTTTTTCAGTGCACTGCTTGACGTAGTAACAAAATGGAACATTTTACACAGAGAAAATACACCTTTCCCTTCATATTTATGTGTTCCTTAATCTTCGAAAGTGTCTTCTGAGGGCAGCTTTATCTAATAATTTCATTGATTACCCTCCATCTCCCGACAGCCTCCATCTCCCTCTGCTGCACATCTGCTACATCCACCGTTGATGCTCAAGAGCACTTGTGTTCCACTTATCAGACACACACACACACACACACACACACACACACACA
>CAIGQQ010032566.1:6568518-6583847 GCA_903798035.1 Danio albolineatus
ACACACACACACACACACACCCAGAGCAGTGCATTAACCTGCCAATACAACTCACCCAACAGAACACATCTGAAGCTCAGATGTGGCAATCTGCTAGACTAACTCTATGGCAAGAACCGCCGCGGGAATGACGGCTGTCTCAAGTCTAAGATGAATTCCCCATCATCTTTCATCACTGAGAGACAAAAGAAGCACCACTCATTTATACCGAGTGTTGTGACGGCAGGAGATTAATCAGCACCGCCAGGTCGGGGGGAACGGCACGGATGAACAGCCACATGAGGACACCGCTGGGTCTCAGTGGAGAGCCAACTTCCTGCTGAGACAGGAAGTGTTCTCATCTTTGGCCCAATCAAGATGTAATCTACACTGCTGTGTCATGTAACAGTGACCTTATTCTGAGAAGAACTGGAATTACGGTAGAAACTTTATCTGGCTGCATGTTCTGTCATTTGACTAATGAACTAATGGAGAATGACCTAAGTGGTTGTAACGCTCTGTTTTGTCGTTGGATTTTGGCTGTAGTACTTGTTGGAGAATGTATACGTTTTTATACAGTTGATTTCCATGGCTGGTAAAGATTCACAGTGGTGTAAAGTAACTAATAACAAATACTCAAACTAGTGTAATTGAGTAGTTTTTCTCAGGAATTGAAATTTACTAAGTAGTTTTAAAAATGTGGACTTTTACTTTCCCTTGAGTACATGTTTAGTGCAGTATCTGTACTTTTACTCCAATACTTTCCTTCAACCAGCAGTCACTACTTTAGACAATGACCATAGACAAGAAAGAAATAAAGTAGAAAAATCAATCCTGTGATTCCTGTCCAATTAAATCACACATAGAAAGTAAATCGCATCATACTGAACAACCTCAAGACATGGGCGCTTTAAAAATGCAGCAAACCTTTTGGAAATATTTGAAATGTCCATGAAGATGTCTAAAATCTTTACACAAAATGATCCAGAGACTTTTTATAGGCTGCATGTCACAAAAAAAATTATGGATATCGACTGTATGTTGACTGAAATCACCAAACAGCCTTAAACAATCACTAAAGGAAGGGCCAAGTAAAAGGAAGGACTGAACAAGGAATGGAAGGAAGGATCGAAGAACCAAATAAATGAAGGAAGGATTCAAGGAAGGACTGAATAAACTAAGTAAGGAAAGAGGGAACAAATTAATGAATGAACAAAGGATCTAATGAAGGAAGGAACAAAAATATGAAAGAAAAAATGAGCAAACAAATGAAGAAAGGAAGGAAGGAAGGAAGGAAGGAAGGACCAAACGAATGAAGGAAGAATTCAAGGAAGGACTGAACAAACTAAGGAAGGAAGGAAGGAACGAACAAACAAATTAATGAACAAAAGTACTATACCTTGAGTATGATTTTCCGTACTCTTTCCACCACTGATGATTTAGCAATGATTCAAGTATTATGGCTGCAAGATTATCCTAAATAAATCTGTAATTGTGATTTGTAATAATAATTGTTTCAAAGCTACCATATATGTGCTGCAGTTTTCCTGTCAAAAAACATTCAGTGGCCGGGATATCCCGAAATATTTATATCAATGTAAAATATTTCTTCTAAATCACTTGATATTTTACTGTGAAATGTTATAATCATCATATTTTATGGTATCATTTTACATTATATTTATACATCATAATACATTTATACATAATATTTATTATTGTTAATAGTAGTGGTATTGTTACTGTATAAAATTACAAAAATGATAACAAAATTCTTAAGCTCTTCGATATGCATTTCCTGAAATCACATTTGCAAATCAAGCACCCCTACCAAGTGATCAAGACGTAATACTAACACTGCACACTGAATTAGACATTTTAGTCCCTAATTTTCACACAATAAAAAGTGGTAACTCTTTCTTTTACGACCCGCAAAGTACAGCGTAAGTAAAGTGAAATTACGGTGTACTTTTCTGTACGTATAGTATAAGTATAATAAACGTACGTGTAGGTAAAAGGGAACAAACTGTAATGCTTGGGTAATAAGGGGGTTACAACCAGATATGCAACACGCAAAGTACCGCATAAGCATATTGATTTTACAGTGTACTTTTTCAAAAAGTGCAAAGGAACAAACGGGTAATATTTGGGTAATAAGGGGATAACAACCAGATATGTAATGCTTGGGTAATAAGAGGGTTACAACCAGATATGCAACACGCAACGTATCGTGTAAGTATATTGATTTTACAGTGTACTTTTCTATAAAGTGCAAAGGAACAAACCATAATGTTTGCTTAATAAGGGGGTAACAATAAGATATTCAACACGCAAAAGACCACTTAAGTATATTGCATTTACGGTGGCCAATGAGCAGCATCCACTAGTATGGGTATCTGCAGGCCAGCGGGAGGTTGAGGGAGAAGTTAAAAGTGCTTCTTTTCAGTCTATTTGGTTCCAAGAAATGGAGGAAAAACTAGTGGAAATTTGGCAGGAGCACCCCTTTTTGACGTGTCATCTTAGCAATAACACAAACTGCTCAAAAAAGACAAAAGTTGAGGAGAAATTGCTAATTTTAAAAAGGCCAGGTGAGCAAAATAAGTATATTTTCGACGCCACTAAAGCTTCTTTCTTATTATGTAGTTATCAACAAAAGAGATACGACGTGACCTTGTGTTGTTTTTATGTCACTTCTCACGTGTTTCGTTGTGTGAGACGTGGTTTGTGGACCGAGACAAAGTTGTCGGCGATTCTCCTATTGTAAAGTCATGCAGTGTGAAACCCCTTGTCACCGATTCTTCTTGCGGTGTAAACAAAGCAGCGACGAAATGCTACCCCTGATAGTCATGCCATGTGAAAACATTTGTGGCACAACTACTTAGAAAATTATGCAGTCTGAACTCGGCATTAGACAAACTGCCAGTCTCTGTTTAGTGTCAATTGGTTCACTAAAATTGGTGACCTTCTTTTTACTATGTGGTTCCAGTATTGCTAACAAATATCAAACTGAGCTACGGAGATCCTGAAGTAAACTTTGAATTGGTTGAGATAATCCCACAGCTCTATGATAAGGAGGTGAAACTCTCTTTCCTTTTTCTGCAGTCTAAGGATGGAATGGGCCCAATATTTATTTACTTTTTATTTTAATTTTTTGTTAAGCAGAGAGAAGAAAACAAAATCACTTCGCTACTCAAAGACTCAAAAGACATTTTGTATTGTTTTGTGAGTTATTTTACAACAGATTAATTCTTAGATACACATCGGACTCTTGCGTGCAGTGTTTGTGTGTGATAAATTTTTCGGATTTAAATATAAACAAAAAAATGCATATGCAATTTTCAGACTTCAGCGTTTAAGATCTCTGTAAGGAATGTGTGCACGAACAGATGCATCAGTGTAATTTTTTTTATTAAATAATTAGATTATAAACTAATAAAATTTCCCTTGGATTGCATGTGGTCAGTAACATGCCCTTGTGCTGAAAAAAGATTTCAGCGTTGAAGGACCACTGCCACTATTCTTTTTTCAAATTTATGATTGAAGTGTAAATGCTTCACTACCTCAAAGTAATTTTTCTTTTCTCGTCTTTTACAGCTATGTTGATCAAACCGTTATGAAGCCCTTTGGTCACAGCAGCTACGGTCCAGTAAGCATCACTGAATATTAGCCAACAACAGCAAACCCTGATCAATAATTCCAATTTAATGAAACTGTATACGCGTCAACAGCATATAGATTTTTGCTTTATGGCCTGGACCTAGAGGTCATCGTTAGACAATAAGTTTTGAGCCATCATATAGAGGAACGCACAGCGAAGTCCAGACTCTCCTCCCAGAAGCGGATTTTGGTGAGCTGTCAATGGATGCGGCGCAATGAAGCACAGCAGAAATCTATGCTCAATGACACATTAATGTTATTATCTCCCTGTCACACTAAACAAGCCATTCACAGGAGCGGTGGAAAAAAAATTACAAGCACGCTGAAGTAGCTCATTGCCTGCCCTCGCCCGTTACCTTAATAATAAGGTATTGATTGGATTTGCACAGACGGAGTTAAAGGTTCAAGAGCAGGAAAAAAACTAGAACATGTCATTTAGAGAGTAAAATGGCTATTAAGAAAAGCACGCTTACTCATAGGGTTTACAATGGCACACATAAATGTCACACCAGGTTACGGCTACAAAAACACTCTGTTTGTTTTTTTTGTACCTGTGCTATTGTATATGGGAATCTAGGGCAGGGAAAAGGCAGAGAGAAGCAATAAAATCGTTCATTATAGAACTGGACCTTGTCACTGCAAAATGGATGTTTGTTTTCACTTGAGTAGGTTGGTGTGGGTCAAGGCTTGACTGGTTAGCATTGTCTAGTTAGTGCTGGTTGATCTTGTAACAACACTGTCTGGCTGCAGAAAAAGTATAACATCCTGAATATATATATATATAAGCAAGAAAATATATTTCCAGTCTTAGAAATCAAAATAGACTCATGAGGCAAAATATGATGACCACATACCACACATACAGTATGCATGAAAAATAATAAATATAGTGAGTGATTTCTTACTCAGGGCGCCACGGTGGCGTAGTGAGTAGCACGTTCGCCTCACAGCAAGAAGGTCGCTGGTTCGAGCCCTGGCTGGGTCAGTTGGCATTTCTGTGTGGAGTTTGCATGTTCTCCCCGTGGTTGTGCGGGTTTGCTCCGGTTTTCCCCACAAGTCCAAAGACATGTGGTATAGGTGGATTGGGTAGGCTAAATTGTCCGTAGTGTATGAGTGTGAATGTATGTGTATGGATGCTTCCCAGAGATGGGTTGCGGCTGGAAGGGCATCCGCTGCGTAAAAAATATGCTGGATAAGTTGGGACTAAGCCGACAAGAAAATGAATGAATTAATTAATTTCTTACTCACTTTCCTTCGGCTTAGGCCCTGATCCATCAGGAATTGCCACAGCAGAATGAACCACCAGTTTCTCTGCCATATGTTTTATGTGGGGGATGCTGAAAAACTTCCACAAGAGCTAAATTATAATTATAATGGCAAACCAGCAATGTTTGTAGTGAAGATTAAAGGAGCAGTAGGTGATCTGCCAAAATGCTAACCGTTCAGCGTAAAATGTTTGAAACACAGTCTCACCCCTGCCGTCCAAACCCCGCCTCCTGAAACACGAATGCGCGTGCATCTTAAAGATGACAGAGACCCACTAGATCATGTCATTTGCTAGTTAGAAAACTAAGTACTTTGTAATACTACAGTTTCCAACTAAAAGCTGTTTTATATTTAGCATGTTTCAGTTGTGTGGCTAACAAAACTTGTTATAATGTGCAATATTTCATGCATTCAAGGATCGCTGGTCTCACTCTCTCATGTGCTTTGTCCTGAAGCGACTACTGTATGCTTAGTGCTTGGCCAAGGCATGCAGGAATTACACTTATTACTAAGACATACTTGCATGCTATTTCAGACCAAATATTTAAAGTAGCAAGGTAAACAATATAGGGAGCACGTCACAGGTTGTCATTGTTCAAAAATGAACCAATGTGATATGAATATAAAAGGTGGAATATCGCTATTTACTGATGTTTTCTTGTTAAACTAAATAAAAATATACATTATCGATGCTGTAAAATGTCCCTTATGAAACTGAAAATAATCACATCAATCTTTCGCTAGAGGATTTCAGTGGCTGAACAACATTTCTGTGCATATAATCCATTTTTAACACAACACAATCTACATAAGCTTAGCGTGACTAAAAGAGTTTTTAAACATTACATTACCTGTCTAAAAGAAATACTTCAGTCATGGTGTCGTCCTTCCTCTAGTGGGCAAAAGTAACTCAAATTGATTCAGGATTTTGAAAAGTTTTGATTGAGCATCCACATGACGGTGCATGCACAAATGGTTGATCTGGGTGAACAGATGCGCAGATGTACAAATCTACATTTGTTGACAGACAGTTTGGGCTACTTATCAGAATTATGTAAATTTTATGTCTGACAATTTTTAATTGCATAAACATTTTTTAGTTTTATGCCTTACCCAGAATATAAAAATACATATAAATACATTTAGATAATTTACTGTAATCATTACTATTGAAATGTGAAGAGACTTTCAACCAGCACAACAAAAAATGTTTCTGAAGACAATCACCTTCTGCACCTTTAACTAAGAGCTTTCCACACTGCACTTAACTTTGCATATAGTCTCAACGCTACGGTGTTTAGAATGACTCAATTTTTTGATTTACTCTTCTTTTTGTTCAAAGTGCTTTTGTTCAAACACCTTTATTGTGATCAGCGCCAGAAAGGTTTTTGTTTTTGTGTATTGTACGTTTGTTTGTTATATGTTTGACTAGTCATTAAATCATTTTTATAACCACATTGGATCATCTTTGTTTTGCCTCACAGAAACGGTCACTTTAATAGTAAAAGATCCTTACTACCAGCTTTATTAAGTTTGATAAAACTTTTAAATTATGAATCTACTTTTAATTAACCTTTCTAAATAAATAAACAATTAATAAGTCTGCTCAGACGAGCGGATGAAGTCATTAAAATATTTATTTTGTTAAATTTACTGTGTTAATTCTGAATGTCCATAATTAATAACTTGTTATTAGTATTCATTCATCAATTAAGCTTATTCCGTTACAATTTGTTGTTTTTAATCCCAGGTAAAGAAATGTTTCATACAGTACCTGTAATTTGAAAAGGGTGTTATCACCCTGGGTAAAAAGCACAAGGGCGATGTAATTTGTTGATAGATATTAGTGATTGCGTTACCAGTCCTCACGACTAGACTACAATCGGACTACAGTCGCACATGCACTGAGATCTGTTTGACCAGTCTGTGGTTTAAATCTAATAATATTGTAAATAATGTTCAGTTTCTTGGACTGATCATTTTGCTTCACAAGCCCTTGGTGTGTCATCAGGAGCCATGGCTATTGATTTGGACTTGTTTGTATGTATTTGTTTATTCTAAAAACCCTATCCCCATTCATAGACATTATATGAATAACCACAGATTCAAATTTAAATATCTAAAAGTCTCCTTTAATGTTCTATTGAAGAAGAAAAAAAAATCACCTACATCTCGGATGACCTGTGGGTGTGTAAATTAACAGGAAATTAAAAATTTGGGGTGAAAATAACCTATTAATGACATTGAAGTTTCCTGATGGTAATAGGCTCTTTCAGCAGGAAAATACAACCTGTCTGTTCAGGAATGGTTTGAAGAATTCAAGGTGAAATCCATGTGCAGACCACATTTTCTGGCTGTGTGGTTTCAGGTCAAAGGGTATGGAGAAGAGAAGAATTAAGTCTAAATTACAGAGCTCTTCATATCCATCTCAGCCACTGCGAAGATCCTACACTGCACTTTTTTTCAGAATTGGGCCAGAGAAAAGCCAGGAATAAGCACAATCCTTCTCATCACATGGCTTTGTGTGACATTTTTGGAGGATGTGAAGATCACTTAAGCTAAAGAAAAGGAAATACAGTGAGTGAGAGAAAGAAAGAGAGTGAGAGAAGAAGATTTCAAGCCTGGAAAATAATCACAAATGAACTTGAAGCTGTAACACCACAATGACCCAGCGATGGCCCCCCCATACCTCATATTTATTCATCAGATATGGCTTTATGATCTTTTTATGGAAAACTCAGACATCTTTCAAACGCTTTCCTTCCTTCACGAACCAATCCGCCACATTTCAGTGTGTGTTTGCGAGCGAGTTTCCCCTGAAAACCCATTTTGATCTACACACCTCTGTTTCTAATCGATGATCTTATTATTTTTGATGCACTCCCCTTACTGCCTGCAGTGCTTTAGCCTATAAATACAAGTCCCTATATCAGTCACTCTTGCGCTCTGATCAATCTTTGTTCTGCTATTTGAGAAAAAAGCATTAAATGTGGATCTAATTTTGTTGCACCAAAGAGACTCCGAGGTGGAGGCAAATCTTTGTTCTAATAAATCTCAGACAAAACAAAGTTTGCTGAAGGATTTGTTTTAAATTAAACACTTTTAGATGTCCGATTCTACTGCCTTTTTTTACCCGTTGTTAGTAGACAGGTCTGATGAGGTTTCTTGTAAAGTATTGTATTCCGTCATATTTTCAGACTTGCCCAGATATTATACAGTAAATAAATATGATTATTAACCATATTAGAGTCCACACTTAAAATGCACCAAAGATGAAATTATAGGATGAAACTAATTTGGTAGGGACAAGGTTGAAAAAATTTGTAACATGGTTGGCTCGATAGAAAATGCCATCATCCATCAATGATGGCTTATAGACATCACGACGCTCCACGCCGCCCCTGTCGCAGCAGCAGCCTACAGTTCTCGTAAAAAATACACACTTAGGCCCCATTTACACTAATACGTCTTAGTTTTAAAATGACATTTTAGAACAAAAATGATCCACGTCCACACTCGCATTTCATCTAGCATTTCTGAACAGCCCTCCATCCACACTATACCGCTGAAAACGCACATCACATGACTACACACACACACACTGAGCTCCAGGCAAACCCCAGAGACAGTACACTTCAGACAGTTTATCAAGGATGTACCGCTGGATTGTGTCTCACTATAGTTGTTAAACGTGATATTTAATAAATCTTGTCTCTATCTAATGACTCTTCGGTCTTTTGAATCTGTCAGGTAATGTGTCACAGCTTCAGTACACTGCTTCAATCATTTACTTTCACTTAGTTATTTTAGCGAAAATCTCAGATGCTGTTAGTTGGGCACCTATTTTACCAACAAAGTTTGTCGACGCCATTATAACGACACAGATCACTCTGCCTATTCATGCCAGAGTCCTGTGAAAAAAGGGATTGACAGGTGGTAGTATGTGTGTAACTTATCTTATTTATGATTTAGTTATGGGTAAAACAAAGACTATGCAGGTCAGAGTGTTGAAACGTTAGGCTAAAAATAATTAATTTGTTATTAATTATTTTATTCATAAATCAATCATTCACAGATGACGAGGCCATCGTTCATGACGATGTTTCACTTTAGACATCGTACGATGCCAAATTGGTCGACATCACACAACCTAATTTATAATAACCTGTTTGTGTTGATGTTTAATAATGTCTGATGTATGATAATACAGTTAGGTAAAAATAGAATGAATGTGTAACACATTTCATTTGTTTATCAAAGATTATCGTGATTATTAAATGGAAGATGTACTCTAAAATCTGCTGTAAGGTTCGCACATCAACAGAAATAAGAACAGAATAAAAGATCCATCCTGGAGTTTATGAATCCATACCGTATGTATGTATTAGGGGTTTGATTTGATTATGATTTTGGGTGCTATTATTAGATTATTCAAGGATTACCACAATATTAACAATTATCAGGTATTTCAATGTATCTTTTATTCCTTTTGGATTTTTTTTTTCTCACTCTATGGCTACTTGCCATTAGGTAAATTTGTCACTATCAATTAACTCAAGTATAGCCAAACAAATTTAACTCCATATCTTTTATTTAGAGATCCACAAGAATGAAAATTCTAAAACTAAAAATTCTAGATACACCAAAAATCATTTGTAATGATTATTAATTTAAATAAATAAATAAATAATGGGCGACACGGTGGCGTAGTGGGTAGCACATTCGCCTCACAGCAAGAAGGTCGCTGGTTCGAGCCTCGGCTGGGTCAGTTGGCATTTCTGTGTGGAGTTTGCATGTTCTCGCCGTGGTCGCGTGGGTTTCCTCCGGGTGCTCCGGTTTCCCCCACAAGTCCAAAGACATGCGGTACAGGTGAATTGGGTAGGCTAAATTGTCCATAGTTTATGTGTGTGAATGAGTGTGTATGGATTTCCCAGAAATGAGTTGCAGCTGGAAGGGCATGCGCTGCGTAAAACATATGCTGGATAAGTTGGCGGTTCATTCCGCTGTGGCGACCCCAGAATAATAAAGGGACTAAGCCCAAAAGAAAATGACTGACTAAATGAATGTATGAATTAATGAATGAATAAAAATAATAATAATAATAATAATAATAATAATAATAATAATAAACAAAAAAAGTTATTTAATTTAAGTAAATAATTTAAATGATACTGATTAAAAAAAACTCAAACAAACTTTAGTTGTAATTTGGGCTCTTTTCTGTTCTGTTAAAGTTACTTTTGGTAAAATCAAAAACTTTTACTTGAAAAAGGACTGTCATTAATGAAGAATAAACAGTATACCACAGACAAATCAGTAAAATAAACAAATACTGAGGTCTATTAAGTTGATTGTATTCTGTGGTGGCATTTTTACATCTCCAAATCTGACTTTGCTAACAATCCCCAACCCATTGGTGACCTTTACACGTATAATGCTAGCGAGGACAACAGCTAACTCCGGGAAGATTGATGTTTAAAGTGGCTCTAACAGCACAAGAGAAAAGTCACACTGACGAATCTCATCAGGAATTCGAAGGCGCTGTTGTCCTCGGGCGGCGGGCTGGACTGCCAGCCATCTTGGCAAGGCCTAATCTCATTTTAGATGAATGTAAATATTTATCGAGCCTCTGATTTAATCACAGGGAAGCATACTGAAAATGCAGCACTCACCCATTATCTTGTAAATCTTGCTGCACACTTCTCCTTTTTCTCTATTACTGCACACCGTAATGAGTTGAGGGCTGCCTGAAGGAATAATCACCCAGCATGCTGAGTGGCCACGTGCCCCCTCCAGCACTTTTTAGAACAGCTCTTGTCCCTGGCTGTCACATCTTATCCTGGATATCACATATCTAAGGAACCGAATTATTGGCCCAACAACTTTAAGCGTTAGTGTCTTACTTAAAAAGATGGAAGGCTTTAAGCTGGTTTTTACTGAATTATGTGGACATAGAAGTATGAAAAAATATTTAAAAACAGGTGTAAATGGTGTAAGTTATGTGGTCAAAAAGCTGTTTTAAAAAATACAAATTACCATACGTTTTAACTATAATTTACAGCAGGGGTCACCAATCTCGGTCCTGGAGGGCCGGTGTCCCTGCAGGGTTTAGCTCCAACTTGCCTCAACACACCTGCCTGGATGTTTCAAGTATAGCTAGTAAGACCTTGTTTAGCTTGTTCAGGTGTGTTTGATTGGGGTTAGAGCTAAAATCTGCAGCACACAGGCCCTCCAGGAACAAGTTTGTTGACCCCTGATTTACAGTAATAGTTTACATTGCAGGGTTTTTCTTGGGTCTTTTGATGACGTAATAAAAGACTATTCATTATCTTTAGCTTGACAAACTTATCAACAAAAAACCTTTAATGATTTAAAATATTTAAATATATAAAGTACGAAATAATAAAGTATGTTTAACTGAACGATGCTGAAACATTTGCACACACATTTTGTCATTTTATTTTCACAAAAGTTAGTGAAACATTAAAGAAGGCATTTTTAAAAGTGTTTAATAGTGGCTTCATGATACTGGAAAAATATGCGAGATTGTTGAGTATTGTGATTAACGATATTTATTACGATATAAAATTTCTGTTAAAAAAAGGATATTTTTATTAGTTATGTTTTTAAATCATTTATTTTTTTATTATATTAAAATAAACAGGTAAAATATATTTTTTCAAACCCATTTTATTCTAATTCAGATTTAAAAACATGTGAAGGTGCAAACATTTTGGCCCCGTTTACACTGCCAGTTAAACGTGACCCAATTCCGATCATATGTGCTCATATGTGACACAGATCGAATCTGTTCCATGACCATGTATACACAAAAAAAATGCATGCATACGGATATTCAGAGATCGGTTTTAGGCCTCCTTCGTGGGTGGAAATAAATCTGAAATAAATGTATATATAAACACCATATATAAACCATAGGCGCAAGCTGCGATGACGGCCCTTTCCCTCCTCCTCCAGCTCAAAATCATTTTAAAATTGGGCGAACTTTGATTATTTCGCAGAGCTAAGAGCAAGACAATTTCGTCCATCATGGCTAGTGTGGCACAGATGCTAGAACCCGCCTTTACATATACGCGATATTGCAAATTATATACAAATTATATTATAAGTGTAAACACATGAATCGGATATGGGTCACAATTAAAAGAACATGTAAACGGACAAGCAAAAAAATTGCTTATAGGCAAACGAATCGGAATTGGGGATCAATACCTGACAGTGTAAAGGAAGGAAGGAAGGCAGGAAGGTCCTTAGTCTTTAAAATTGTATGAGTGAGTGAAAATCAAAGCAGATATTCTGACTCTGATTAGCTGTTGTCATTTGCTCACCATTAGTATTTATTTTTCAGCTCTGGGTTCACCTTTGGGCTGCTCCAGCCAATAGCAGAACAGCAAATACTGAGGAGGTTGGGATAAATCTATAAGTCTATGATAAATATTGCACATACTACTGTATTATGGTGATTAAAAATAATTTTGCGATATATTGTGCAGCCTCACTTTATACTCGTATAAAATCACTTGTTTACAATAAGTTTTTATAATTTTTACTTTACATTTATGGTTAGTGTTTTTTGACCACCAAATCAACATATTCCTAATAATGATTTAACGAAGGATCTTTAATAATAGTTGATGAAAACGCTCTATCTAATAGTATGTAGCGATGGTGTGTACACAACTATCATCTCACCGTAGTGCTTTTTGCAGTCTTCACCATGGTATTTCTGCAGTCGTCCTGCAGAAGGCCATAATCTGTGGAAATCACTTTGAGTGTTGCCCAACCTCGGGATCTTGAAATAGCTTTTAAGGAGAGAGAGTGAGAAAGAGAAGATCCAGGGAAAGTCACTCACTGTAAGATGTGGTTTCTTAAAGGTTCAGTGGCGTTCCTCCTCTGCTCAAATCTCCCGTCTGGTTCACAATAGAGTTGAGCTCTTCTACACTCACAAAGGATTTTAAGTACAGTTAAGCTTTTGACTTTGCTTTTATGGCTAAATTTAGAGTAGACGTCAATCAGTAGGTTTCCATCCACCTATTTTAGTGCACGTTTTGGAAAATTGTATTGAAAAATGCTTAATGGAAATTTTAAAGATGTGCAAACTAAGATGGAAACACATTTACGGGATAAATTCCAGTATGTGCATCAAATTCATATGATCTTGTTTTAACAGATCATGTAATATCAAAATGGGTGTGACAGGACGGCATCAGTGGACAAACCAGCAGACAGACCACATTGTAAAATATCTGAAATATTGTTTTGGTCATTGTGAAATGTCATAGCCAAAGTCTGTCATCAAAATGGTTTGGAAATATTACATCCCAGTTGCATTCCCAAAGAGTGGGCTTGCACCTCCAAAAGCCACCATGTGTATTAGCCACTGTGTTTTGTCTGTCTTTTGAGACAGAATACAATATTAAAAAAAGGCCCACAGTGGCTTTTTCTAATATAGTAAATTCCTTTTATACTACAGTATATTTAACACCAGTTTATCAGGAATTGCCGATTTTTGTTCTCTTTGGAATCAGTGATTTATTTGCAGATATTTTTGAACTTCCAGCTTTGTGCATAATGAAAGTCTATTTTGCATCTTTGGAGAAAAAAACTAACTAGTGTGGCACTTGATCGCTTAACACCTTTTGATCTATTGAAGATCTACTGCATGTGGAAGAGTGGTTGGTAGTTATTGGGTTCAATGACAGGGGTGCTCAACCCTGTTCCTGGAGATCTTCATTTCTACAGAGTTTAGCTCCATCTCTGATCAAACACAACCTATGCTGCTGTCACACTAAAGTTTGAGCATACAAAATTCTGTCGTATGGTGCTGCAAAAAGGGGTGGGATTAAACAAAATGATTAGAGATTAAAAAAGCAAGCGATTGCCCCATACTTTAAATTTCTGTCCAGAGAGGTCATGTTTTGTGTTGAACTTTCCAACACCGCTAACTGCGAAACTTGTCGCACGAGCTTGCGTTTCCGGTCTGCCACATTCGCATGCGTATGAATAGAAGTCTATGGGGAGAAAAGTGCAGTGTGACTGGGGCTTTCAACAACTAATTATACTCTAAAGGAGTACTTGGGGATTAAAGACAGGTGTGTGTGATCTAGATTGCAGCTGAACAATGCAGGAAGGTAGATCTCCAGGGTGGAGCACCCCTGACTTATCATATTCATTATAAATTCATTGATTTAAAAAACAAAAAGTTCATCAAAAAGTATCAGTGTAAGGTCAGAAAAAGTAGATTTCCAATTATTTTTCCAAACTTACATAGATGGATTTCAAATAGTCTCTTGGAAAAAACAAGGTTCTACAAATTAGTTGAGGATTTCTTCAACTATTCCTTTAATTGTATATGTTTGTTAAAAGTTTGAGGTTGCTTGACCTCTGTAGAAGTGCTTTGAGCAGGTAAATATTTTGAGTCCAAGGTTGACATGCGCAATGCAGACGCTGACATATAGCATATGTCAGACACATCCCAACCGTAGACAACTTGCCCTGTCAAACTTCAATCAAACTCCAGCAGCCAGGTGAGATGACCTTTTAATGCCAATGCTTGATCTTTCGTTAAACCTTGCTGACAAATTAGAAATGAGAAAGGTCGATCAGGCTCGGCAGAGTGGAGGAAGGCTGTTGCTTTGAATTTTTGTTGAACAAAACTCAAGCAAACTTAATGTTCATCATAGACGCAAGGCAGGATGCCGCAAAAATACCATTCAGTGGCACAAATGGGCTGCTGATTTTTGGGTAAGGTCACACTGCCTGAAGGTAAGTGTAAATTATTACTGTGCTTTACTTTGAAGTTTGATGAGGTGCCTCAAGAAAACGGCTTTCTCCTGATCCGTAACTGCAGATGTTTTATAAAATAACAAACTACCCTTGACTTTCATTTTTTTCAGTGCAGCTTGACTGAAAATACACTGCAGATTGCTATTGAATTCACCTCAAGCATTATTGAGCATTGTTATTATATATATTTTTTTGCTTTTCATTGCCACAGCTAAACAATAGATATTTCCAATTCAAATGGCCATATTAGAACGGCAGTAAATTAGCTTATAGCTTTGGCACCTTCCAAACATATTGACTCTCTGAGCAGTGTGAGGTCTGAATAAGGGCTCCCCTAATAGTGCGTGACACCACATTTACATTTACGAGCTCAATTCGATATAAATCCTCATATCCCTAGATTAGATTGATATTATGTCAGGCCAGAGTGCAATAAAGAGTCGATCAGAGGGTCGGACAAGCTGCATCAAGATCTAATTGGAATTTATTCTAAAGACCGACGTGGCTTCTGCTGATGCCAATTTGGGGATGATCAATTGGCACGACTCATTCTTGTACCCAGAACATTAACCAACCACCTGGTCACCACACAGCCAATGAGGTGAAGCAGTGATTTATAT
>CAIGQQ010032566.1:6597650-6612824 GCA_903798035.1 Danio albolineatus
TTATTATTATTATTATTATTATTATTATTATTATTATTATTATTATTATTACACACTCATACACACTTATAGCACATGTTTTTGCATTTTTGGGGAAACCGAAGCACCCAGAGGAAACCCATGCCAACACGGGGAGAGCATGCAAACTCCACACAGAAATATCAATCAGTCCAGCTGGGACTCGAACCAGTGACCTTCTTGCTGTGAGGACACAGTGCTAACTACTGAGCCACGGTGCCTCCCATGCTGTACATTATGAATTTGATCTTCCAAGGCTTTGAACGTTTGCAGATATAAGGGGTACAATAGATCTTCTTTAATAAACATTCCGTAGTATAACACCTTCCCCCCCAACAATGATATACGTTCAAAAACACATAGATACATATGCTACTACTGTATGCTCTAACAGTTTTCTCTGGAAATGTAAGGTCATTAATCTTTCATACCAACCATCCCCTTGGCTGATTTCTTCATGCTTATGTCACATCTGTTGACCTTAGCATACACTCTCAGAAATAAGGATACAAAAACCTTTTCAATAAGGATATTTTTGTACCTGAAAAGTCCATATTAGGTGAATTGTGAATTGGCAGCTCAAGACAGGCACACATACTGTACTCAAACCATTATTGTTTACACTGCAGTCCAGCATGCAGAGCACATTGGCATATTGCATGCAATGTATTGACACTGAATAGCAGAGATTATGGGTGAGATACTAGAGAGAAAATCTTGTTCGCTTTATATTTTCATGCGTTCAATGATGACAGCTGGAGGAAATTTATAGCCGTAATCCTCTTAAATGTTGTTTGTTGACTGCAATCATTTTTTTCCCCACAAACAAGCTTTGAATGACAGATATTATCACTTGATTCCAACAGATTATACCAGTACCACATATGTCTTTTTGGGATTTTAGATTTATGCGGTCACTGGGCCAGTGTTTTAAGCTGTTTTTCAGTCTTATTTTGTTCACAAGAACTAAAATGATTGTAACCCTTTTTTCATTTTTAAATCCGAGTAATTGAGTATGCAGCCTTTACTTAGCATTTGGACAAAAAAAAAAAAATCACAAGAAGATCAACAGATGATCAATAAAAAAATAATAAAATAAAATAAAATATGCCACGGTGGCGTAGTGGGTAGCATGTTCGCCTCACAGCAAGAAGGCTTGGTCAGTTGGCATTTCTGTGTGGAGTTTGCATGTTCTCCCTGTGGTCGCATGGGTTTCCTCTGGGAATGCTTTCTTCTTTTGTACAAAATTTTATTAATTAATAATCATACAGAGATATTATAAGTTATATAACATATTATATGTTTCTTATGTTTCTCGAGGACAAATCAAGGAATTGTTTTGTAGACCTAGATACTGCCTTTCAAAAGTAACAGTTGTTAATAATATTATTAATTATGGTGACACGGTGGTTCAGTGGTTAGCACTGTCACCTCACAGCAAGAAGGTTGCTGATTCGAGTCCCGACTGGGTCAGTTGGCATTTCTGTGTGCATGTTCTTCTTGGGTGCTCCGGTTTCCCCCACAAGTCCAAAGACACAGGTGAACTGGGTCGGCTAAATTGTCCGTAGTGGATGAGTGTGAATGAGTGTGTATGGATGTTTCCCAGAGATGGTTGCAGCTGGAAAGGCATCCGCTGCGTAAAACATATGCTGGATAAGTTGGCGGTTTGTTCCGCTGTGGCGACCCCAGATTAATAAAGGGACTAAGCCGAAAAGAAAATGAGTAAATGAAAATAAAATAATATAAAATAAAAATGATCAATAAATTAAAATAAAAAATAACATAAAACAAAACAAGAATAAACCAAAGTAAAATAAGTAAATAAATAAAGTAAAAATTAAAATAAGGTAAAATTACCTAAAACTAAATAAAAATAAAAAATAAACCAAAGTAAAATAAAATAAAACATTTAATTTAAAATAAAATAAAATAAATAAAATATAAATAAATACAATAAAAATGATCAATAAAGTACAATATCATAAAACAAAATATAATAAAGCAAATCCAAGGTAAAATAAAAAATATAATAAAAACGATTGATAAAGTAAAATAACATAAAACAAAATAAAATAAAAAATAAACCAAAGTAAACTAACATAAAACAAAAAATTTAACTAAACTAAACTAAACTAAACTAAACTAAACTAAACTTAAATTAAATTTAATTTAATTAAAAATATTGCCAGTTCAAGCGTCATGGGAAATTGTGACATCTGAAAATTCAAAACAGTATTTTAACGACTGATGAGAAAAAAGTTTATAATATTTTTAATAATCTAATATTATTAATAATATCACTTAATGTCCCCAAGAAATCAAAACTAACTATATTGATTTTTTTGCTCACATTGCTAGTTTTGTGGTGAATTCATCTGTGCATGTCATAAAAAAGAAAAAAACTGTTTGCCTTTTTAATCTTTAATTGAAATCTAAAAACACACTTCCTGTTTGTTTTCAGTTAAATTATCAGATGACGTGATTTTGAGGTTATGGGTGGGGCTAACATACTTAACCACACCCCTCCAGCTGTCAGTTTTGACAACAAAGAGAAATAGTGAGCAGGACGTGTCTGTTAGGCTGTAATAACTCTTCTAAAACCACTTTCCCTAATTGAAATGCCTTCTTTACTACATCCATTTAGCCCACGGTAAAAAAAAACAAAAAAAGCAAGTCTCCTGGAACTGCGTCACAATACAAAAAAATACATATATTGATCGCAGCTTCCGGTTCATGGGGACTTTAAAGAGCCCATATTATGGATTTTTAAAAATGACCTTCCATGCAGTGTGTTACACAGCTCTAAGTAAAGTGAAATGTCCAGCTAAGGCTTAAATCTGAAAGTGCAAAGTGTTTAAAACGATTGATTCATATATAAAAGAGTCGACTCATTGTTGTTTAAATGAATCGTTATTAGAACGAGTCTTTAGCCGTTTCGGCTTGACGTCAACGCGAAACATAATAGTTGCGCGCGCAGACCCCGCTAAAATTTGAACTGCCCGGCCCCGCCCACAGACAGGAAGGAAAAGTGGAAGACAACAAGCACTGTATCGCAGTAAGTGTTGTAGCATAACCGGCTAGAATAATCGCATGACCAGCGGGACAGCAGTGACGTGTGATCTGAGTAATATCTAAGTAAATCTTTATTCTGTTTGATGGCAGTATAAAGATTTAGAGAGAAGTTATTGACAGCTTATGTAGTATTGTTTTTCGCGTTTCGCTCTTTGTAGACGGTCCCTAAGGACCGGTCTCTCTGCCGCCGGCACAGATGAGTTTAATATGATGCGTCCAGCGCGTAGGAAAGCTCATTTTTAGGAAAATAAGGTTGTAGGTGATTGTATACATTGCGACGGTTGAAAAGAGGTGCTATTTGTGTAGGAACACTGTTTCGGTCATGAGTTATTGATCCGGAAAACACGACTGCTGCTAACTTTTCTAAACTCATCGGCATTCTGGTTAAATCATGACCCGCGGACGCTGTGCTCTGAAGTGCGAGGGAAAAGCTGTGTTATTTTCCCTACCTGGAAATCTCTTTTTCCTACCTGGAGTGGTTGAGGTTTATTTTTGGTAAAATACCTGAGAATTACATCCTCAACACGGTGCTGTGATCACGTCATCTCTCTGAAGAGAGCTACACAAATCTACACGCTTACAACGCAGGATTTGTTGCACGGTTGTTGTTAAGGATGGATCAATACCCAGTTTATTTGGACCAGCGTGTTCTTCCAGTCGTGTTGACCGTAACAAGGTAAATATGGATGTAGTTGTCTGTATTGTGTTTGCTCCGTGCAGCATGTAGCGGTAGCCATTTAGCTTACTGCCGAATGTAACTATTTGTTGGCTTACAATAGTCCATGAAGTGTTAATTATTACTGAATGTTTGTTGTTATGATGAAGAATTTAGCAATACGCTGTTGTACAAAAGCAGTGACTTGATTTCAATATGTTCTGGCATCGGGCTCCTGACACGGACGTGACGTGGTGACGTGACGTGGTAGCGTCACGTAAAGGAGGTGCTTGGGGAAAAAGACTCGCTCAGACGATTCATATGGGAGTCGGTGGGAAAATGAGGTAAAAATAAATAGATATTATAAGACATCGAAAGTGTTTTTTAACCTTGCATACATATCATCCTGTTGTTTGGGACTTCAAAAAGTGAAATTTAACCGTTCTCAACCCACCATATGGGCTCTTTAATATCACAGCTTTTTACTGTATTTCTGATCGAATGAATCATAGAATAAAAACTGTTAAAACTATTAAATGCATCAAAGTCAACATGATCATCAAAGTCCCTGTCACAGATTTTCTCATACCACCAACTGTGCCAGTGTGTGTGTGCTACTCATCGTTATCAATGCATGTGTGTTTGATTAGGCTGAGAAGAGTGTATTGCGTCTAATGAGGGTTAATTGTTACTGTTGTGTCAGAACGTGTTTCTTGATTAGCGATGTGCTCCACGCTGCGAGGGGTTCAACCCCACCCCACTGAACGAATCTCATCTCATCATTGAGTCTATTCCTCAACTCAAGCTGACGCCGCCCAATGCAGACCAGCATCAGACAGACAGTGGGCAAAAGAGAGAGAGACAGATAGACACCCAGCACTGAAATATGATGTTAATTGCTAGTTAGAGAGCATTGGCCTCCTTGAAATGCAGCTTAACATCAGGACAGCATGTAGGAACAACTTCCACATACTAATTTATGATCCCAGAATATCCTGGGATATATAAGGGCATGGCAACACCCTAGCAACAACCCCAATGACCTAGCAACTGATTAGCTTTCATTTAATTTTCCTTCGGCTTATTCCCTTTATTCATCAAGGGTCACCACAGCGGAATGAACCGCCAACTTATCCAGCATATGTTTTACGGTACATAGAGGATGTCCTTCCATCTGCAACCCAGTACTGGGAAACATCCATATACACTCAGATTCACACAAATACTGTACATTACGGCCAGTTTAGTTCATCCAATTCACCTTCAGTGCATCTGGAAAGTGTTCATTGAGCTTCTCCCTGTGTTGCTGTGGTTTTCCTCTGGGTGCTCCAGTTTACCCCAGAGCCCAAAAACATGCGGTATACAGTGCATCCGGAAAGTATTCATAGCTCTTCACTTTTTCCAAATTTTTTTATGTTACGGTCTTATTCCAGTATGGATTAAATTCATTCATTTCCCCAAAATTCTACACACAATACCCCATAATGACAAAGATTTTTTCAAATTGTTGCAAATTTAATAAAAATAAAAAACCTGAAAAATCACATGTACATTAGTATTCACAGCCTTTTCTCAATACTTTGTTGATGCACCTTTGGCAGCAATTACAGCTTCAAGTCTTTTTGAATATGATGCCTGTCTTTGGGAATTTTTGCCCATTTCTCTTTGCAGTATCTCTCAAGCTCTATCAGGTTGGATGGAAAGCGACAGTGTACAGCCATTTTCAAATCTCTCCATAGATGTTCAATAGGATTTAAGGCTGGGCCACTCAAGGACATTCACAGATTTGTCGGAAGCCACTCTATTGATATTTTGGTGAATACTTATGTACATGCGATTTTTCAGGTTTTTTATTTCTAATAAATTTGCAACAATTTCAAAAAATCTTTTTTACAATTAGGTCTGGGCCCTGGCTGGGCCACTCAAGGACATTCATAGATTTGTCGTGGAGCCACTCTAGTGATATTTTGGTGAATACTTATGTACATGCGATTTTTCAGGTTTTTTATTTTTAATAAATTTGCAACAATTTTAAAAAATCTTTCTTCACATTGCCATTATGGGGTATTTTGTGTAGAATTTTGTGGAACTAAATTAATTTAATCCATATTGGAATAAGATCGTAACATAAAAAAATGTGGAAAAAGTGAAGCGCTATGAATACTTTCCGCATGCTCTGTATACTGCATGTTTTTGGGCTGTGGGGGAAACTGGAGCACCCAGAAGACACCCACGCCAACACGGGGAGAACATGCAAACTTTGCACAGAAATGGCAACTGAACCAGTCGGGGCTCATACCAGTGAACTTTTTGCTGTGAGGTGACAGTGGTAACCATTGAGCCACCATGTTGCCCCAACTGAATAGCAAAATCATCAAAAAGTTTACATTTATCTTTTCTTTGTGTTTCTAATTGCAAGTTAGAGAGGAATCCTGGAAAAGCTGCAAAGAAGATAAGGCAGAAAAGCTTAATCTTTGTGCATGATATGATTTACACAAGTATGACAGTCTTGGATCAACATCATTTGTTGTTCCTATAAACAGATTTCTCTCAACCAGTCAAAGATCTACAGTAACTGTGGCTGCCATATTGCTATGGAATGATTACTTCTCATATGCGCACAGCTTCAGTAACCTGAATTTTAGCACTGAAATTCAGTTTTGACCAGTCACCATCTGTCACCTAGTGTATAAACGACACAAAAGAACGAAATACAGTTAAACATTACTAGTAATTTAGTGTTTTCTATTGTCCTTTATTTTATGTATTTAATACTTTGATCAATTCAGTTTCTTACTGTAGTTAGGTTTTTTCTGTACAGGTCAGGCAGGATTATGGTCAGATAAGATTTAGCAGGCTCTCCATGTTATCTCACTACTACAATCTTTATTTATTTATTTATTTATTTATTTTAAGGAATAGTTTAAATGAATAGTCCTGATTCTAAAAGAAAACACAGCATTATTCTTTTGATACAGACATTGAGAAATTTTGATAATTATGAATTCCAAGTTTATTCATTCATTCATTCTTTCATTCATTTTCCTTAGTCCCTTATTTATCAGTCACAACCCAGTACTAGGAAACACCCATACACCCATTCACACACAGATTTATACACTATGGCTAATTTTTGTTTACCAAATTCACCTACACCGCATGCGCATGTGGGGGGAAAGCGAAGCACCCAGAGGAAACCCACACGAACACTGGGAGAACATGCAAACTCCACACAGAAATGCCAACCGGGATTCGAACCAGTGACCTTCTTGCTGTGAGGCAACAGTGCTGCCCATTCCAAGTTTAGGAATTATGAATTTCCATTACGAATTCACAAAGAGACTGAAATACAGTTAGATAATTATTTAGTGTTTTCTATTGTCCTTTATTTTATATAATCAATAGTTTAACCAAATCAGTTCCATAGTTTTTTTTCTGTACGTGTCAGGCAGGATCATGTCACGTCAGATGTGATTTAGCAGTCTTATTTTTTATTAGACTTATATTATATTTATTTAAATAATAATAATAATAATAATAGTTTCAATGAATTATCCTGAATCTTAAAAAAAAAAAAAACAGCATGATTTTTTGGAGCATTTTTGTGAATGGGTACATTTTGGTAATTATGTTTTCCCAGTTTATTTATCAGGGAAATAAAAAATATAATGTTTTAATGGTATTTTTAAATGTAGAATTAAAAATCTAATTTTAAAAAGGAAACAAAGTTATTTTCTTTAGTCTTGGAGAAAACAAAAGCTAATATTATACAGTCAAAGACATTTTGTTATTTTATTTTTTTATATATATTTCCCAAATGATTATTAACAAAGCAATTATTTTTTTTATATATATCTTTTCTTCTGGAGAAAGTCTTGTTTGTTTTAATTTTGGCAAGAATAAAAGCAGTTTTTTAAAAATTTTAAAACATTTTAAGGTCAATATAATTAGCCCTCAAAAATGTTAAGCAGTATTTTTTTTCTATTGTTTATAGAACAAACAATTGTTATACAATGGTAAGCCTAATTATCCTAACTTGCCTAATTAAGTTAAGCCTTTAAATTACACTTTAAGCTGAATGCAAGTACCTTGAACATATCTAGTAAATATTATGTACTGTCATCATGACAAAGACAAAATAAATCAGATATTAGATATGAGTTATTAAAACTATTATGTTTAGAAATGTGTAAACAGAAATTGAGGAAAGAATATATACGGGAGGACTAATAATTTGGAGGGCTGATAATTCGCAGGGCTAATAATTCCGACAACTGTATCCTTATATATTATTGATATTTCATGTTTATTGTTGCAGTATTATGAAGGCGATGATATGACGTCTTAAGGTTATTTGTTGTCAAATTTGGGACTCAGGTAATTTTTAGTGCATTATTTCCATATAAATATTCCCAAGATTGCAAGATACTAGTAATTAACACACAAACATTTCTACATATTCACGTTGTAAACCTGCTCCTTTCTACTCTGTATTTGTCTCTCCATCTCTCATTCCCACTAATATAAATACAATCTTATGAGCACAGAGAGTCTTGTACAGTGGCTAACTTCAGTTATTTCTCCTTGTCCGCCCACAGCACTCTGATTACGCCTGCACATGGTGGATGCTTGTTTGGATTGGGTCTGTCTTTCCCACACAAAAGCAAGGACGCCCTCCACAACACCATCCACTAATAGAACAGGCCAATCTGCGCTAAATCAACCACCGCAGCCTCGGTGCGCGACTCAGAGTCGGAAACACAATGCTCCTTCTCAAACATTTACCAGACCGAACAAAGATGTCTTATGGGACCTGATGGTGTACAGAGGGAGTACATTAACCTCTGGTGCTTTCGTTTTTGAGTAATGTGGAAATGAAGGAATCATAAAAGAATGAATATGGAGGCACACAGAAGAATGAAAGAGTAATGTGAAGCGATGGGCATCCAGGGAAGCGGCGTGCCATTGTTGGGGGAAGGTGGGATGAAATATTCAAATGCCTCTTCTGTTTGTGCCCTCTGAATGAAAAAGCCACTCACACACGCATCACTCTGGAAATTTTAATGCCCGCGGCCAAATTTGAGCATCAAGCATGAGCGATAAGCACAGCATCTGCTTCCCATCTCCTCCTTACATGATATCAGCTGTGGAGAAAAGCATTCGGGCCATGTTGAGAAGCATCTCAGAGCCTGCCTTGGAAATTATGCTTGCTTCGACTAGTTTTAGGAATATTTATTAAAGTTTTACTGTAATAAAAAAATAACTGCATAATATGATTCTTGAAATTCAGGCTTCGGAGGGGCTGCATTTTAAACATCTGACCAGCAGCAGACATTGAGGACAACACATACACTAAATACACAAATAGGCTTCATTAAACATGTACACACAGACATCACCTATATGCAATATAACTGCAGGTTAACTATGTTTATACATATATATATATATATATATATATATATATATATATATATATATATAATCAGTCATCATATAACGCCAGAATGACAATAATATTGTTTATTGCAGTATATTTTGGTGCAACATATTGTACAACAAAAACAGATATTATGACTGGCCTATGCAAAACTTAGCCAATCACCATAGACAGGAAAAAATGACAATATAATAACATCACAACGCAAGAGCACTTTTCCCAAAAAAAAAACATTTTTTTTCATAACAATATTTCATTTAGGGGCGTCACGGTGGCGCAAAGAGTAGCACGATCGCCAGAAGGTCGCTGGTTTGAGCTTTTCTGCTCAGTAAGTTGGCATTTCTGTGTGGAGTTTGCATGTTCTCCCCGTTTTCGCATGGGTTTCCTCCGGGTGCTCCAGTTTCCCCCACAGTCCAAAGACATGTGCTTTAAGTGAACTGGGTAAGCTAAATTGTCCGTAGTGTATGTGTGTGAATGAGTGTGTATGGATGTTTCCCAGTGATGGGTTGCAGCTGGAAGGACATCCGCACTTTACAGCACTGCTGACCAGTTTATTGGTTGACCAGGGTTTTATAGTTTACGTCAAATAGCAAAACAAAATATTAGCAGAGTTGTTCAGTTGTACAATGAAATGAATGAAAATCAGTATTTTGTTCTAGTAAACATTGCACACTCATGCTGTCTTGTTGCACTCTCCCATGTGTGAATGCATCAGGACTCTTTGCACTGCTACAGAAAATGTGTTGGATCTGCTCAAATATGGTCAATTCTGCCAAAGTACTGGCAAAATCAAACATAAAAACAAGAGCAAGAACAAATAATCACAGATTGTTAAAGGAGCTTACAACTGTGTTAATCGCAGAGGGCTGAATCTCTCATAAAAAGGTCTGCAATTACAGTATTTTGGCAGGAGTTGTGTAGGTTCATACTAAATTATCTATTAAGAGCTGGCAAGATGGCCAGGCGTATAAAAGCTTTACTGTAAAGCAAACAGAGGCACATGATGGTGGTAACAGCGAGGCCATGGGTTCAGTCTCCAGGGAACGTATGAACTGTTAATATGTATACTTTAAAAGCAAAGTCAAATTCATTAGATGAAGCCATCTGTGTTGTTGCAATCAGTTTGGCTAATAATAATTTTTAAAAACTTTCATTGTCCATCATTAATGCATCGTTGTGTCATTCCAAAACTGATGGGGTGGGTAAAAAAATGAAAGTACAAAATTTAAGACATTGCATAAATGTAATCTTTAGGGCCGCTCACAATAAGGGCAATAACTATAATTGTAAATATAGCTGTATATTTGTGTCAACACCAGCAAAACTATCAATTTATTGTAAGTCTGTGCACTTCCGTTTCAAAGTTGATTAAAATATGCTGTACACATAGAATTGAATGATGCTTTACAATTAATGAAGATACCAAGGACAAATGGATGCTGTGTGGTTGAGTCTTTCAAATACAAGAAAAGATTTATGTTACTATTATTTATGCTTTTATTTTTTTCAGGTATCTCCCGTGTTTCTTATCTGAACAGTGAATCCAGCTTGTGTAATCTATCAGATCGAACAGTGAATTAGCAGTTACAGTCAATGTAGTGGAATAAGAACAACATTTAGGGCGTACTCGCACTATGTACAGTCGGCCTGAACCAGGCCAATGCACGCTTGTCCCCCCTCCTGTCTCCCCCAATGGCGCGCACTCACGTTACATTCAGGCCTGAGCTTGCTTACGTCATCAATGATGCGCTGTTCAGTTTAAGAGAAGCGCTCTCCCTCAGCACAGTGGAGATTTCTTTATATCATTATATCGTTTTAGTCGTTTGATACTCAATGACACACAGTCAAATATTTCGCCGAACAGATCAGCCACTTTTAACACTCATAAACAATCATTAAGTCCTTGTGCTGCAGGAATTAGGAGGTTTGCTGAAGGTGCAGCTGTCGTGCAGTGAGGGGTTTGCATCTTTAATAATCTACGACAGTTTGCGTTCATTCAGTTCAATTCACCTTTATTTCTATAGCGCTTTTACAATGTAGATTATGTCAGAGCAGCTTCACATAGAACGTTATAGTAAATTGAAACAGTGTCAGTCCAGTTTTCAGAGTTGAAGTTCAGTTTAGCTCAGTTCAGTGTGGTTTAATATCCACTACTGAGAGTCCAAACACTGACGAGAGATTAAACAGTAAAATTGATTAATAAATCCATATGAAACAGTCCCCAAAAGTCACGTCTCGTCTTTAGTTTTGGGCTCAGGCGTGCTTTGCACTCACACTACAAGTACTACTACACTACTACTACCTCGCCAAAGCCCAAGTGAACCGCGCCTGAGCCCGATTCAGAGCACTCACACTTCTCAAACGATCCAGGAAACGGGCCTGGGCATGGTTCGGATAGCATAGTGTTAGTACGCCCTTAGACGAATAAGGCAACACAAAGACGATGAATTAACACAGGAAATCTGAGGTGCATTTTGGTCAATTTGGTCAATTTGTCTTTTACAAATTCCAAGCAATGATTATCATTTTGTTCCCATGGTATAACCAATTGTTTTCAAGATAGTCATTAGCTGTTTCTCAAAATACATTTAAGAATACATACATTCTTAAGAGACCTTGCGACTGCGAAGTTTATATCCAATACTTAAGAAGAAGAAGAAGAAGCCAGTTTGACCATTATGGCCATTCAAGGTAGAAAAGCTAAAAAAAATTCTAATACAATATTTATACAATGATGATCTTATAATGAAATAAACACACATTCAGGAAAAATAGTCTGGGTACTATTGTTATAAGGGATTTGTTTGGAAAAAAGACACTATACTTCAAATGGAAAAAACAGCCTCGGTGGTTCTATCTGTGTTAATCCTTAAAAAGAGGGCTTAACATCAAGTTCCACTAGTGTCATCTTTAGCTTTAAATTGCAACAGCCTTTATATTTCAATGTATTCTGACTGACTTTCATTCAACTCAGGCTCATTCTGAAAACGTAGTCCCACGTACGTTTCTGGAGGCCGCGAAATACATCCCGGGAGGTACGTATTTTGGCGGGAGGCTGCTGTGCATGCTTTTTGAGATCTCAGATTTCTCTTGCAAGAGCCATTCATGCCTGCTGTTCTCACGGAAACCCACCAGAGGCCGATATCGACTGACTGAATAACTGACTGACTGACTAACTGACCCACCCTCCTCCTTCCCTAAACCCAACCAAAATTGTATCGATTGACCCACCCACACATTTCCCTAAACCCAACCAACAATTTTCAAAAGCAATCCAGAAAAAAAAGTCTCATTTTTACCACGTTTTCAGATTTTACCACATTCTCACCCTGTTATTTACTGGTTTATTTTATTTTTTGGATTTTTGGTTTTTGTCTTACCTGCTTTCTGGAACCGCTCTTCACCGGACTTGAACCCCATCGTCGTGGTCAACTCCTCTCTGCGTCTCAAGTCCGCCGACAACCATAGTGAGCTAACGGGACAAACTGATTGCAGCGGGAAAGTCGTCCACACGGCGGTAAGCTGTCAGCTGGTAAGCGCGAAGAGGAACAGCATCATACCGCCCTGTAGAGTTCGTTTAAAATATGAAACACAACCATACGTACCTCTGACTACATAATGTGCGGTCTCCAGAATCGTACCTTTTCAGAATGAGCCTGTGTTGCTTTTATTGTGTATTTGTTTAAAAACAATTGTTCCAACAATATCCTTTCTCGATATCTTATCATTATTGCTGTGGCCTAGAATGATGTCTTCATCCTTTCTTTATCATTGGTGTGAACAGCCTTTTAGAAACTATAGTTACGTTGCTGTAAAAATGAGCCATCATTGTTTTGTTTTTTGAGGTCACTATTGTCATATTACAAACAACTACCACAGTTATGTTAAGTATAGTTAGTATGCACTGCGGAATTGATGGTTTTATGAGTGCTGTGATGATTTAATTACTATTTAAGCAATCAATGTTATTGCTGCCATTCAAAAAAAAAAAAAAAAAGCCTGGTTTATTTATAAGTCACACCAAGAACGTTTGCGACGGGTGGATGTTTTTGTGATCTCTGGCAGCAGAGTGGCTTTGTAGAGGAGAAGTCTGTAATCATCCATATGGGTGTTGCCAGTCACAAAAGATAGTATGTTTGCTACAATGGTAAGAGCTTCCCTTTATCTAGCAAAAGAACATGGTGTCTGATCTGATGCCAGAGTTGTGCGTTGCAAAGGGGGGAAAGCGAGAGAGAGCGAAAGCGAGATCCAGTTTCCCTTTATCCGCTCATTTTTATCTAAAAGCCTGTCTCTCCCCACATTCTTGTTAACGGTGGTCGTTTCGCGCTCTAAGGTTTCAGCGAAGGTCGATAAATGGAGCTACTTTAACACTGGTCATTAAAAGAACGAGGGAGAAAACACTGAAAACATAAAAGCTACCCATTCATTTATGAACACAAAAGATAAATCATGCCACAGTTTCTACGTACATGTTTGTGTTTTTGTGCGCCTGCATTCTTTGTGAGAGAAAGCAGCGGGGTCGGGCACCTCCGGGTGACCAATCTTTTTAAAGCATTCAGCTATCACTGGCCATACAACCTCCGTTTTCAGCACAATGGAGATGTTTAGACAAAGATGAATGCAGGGTGGCTAATTTCAGCCATTTGTTATTCTTGATTACCGGCACCCTTTGGCGCTAATTGGCTTCTTTCTTTCATTTTTGCCACTAATACGAAGGCATTTTTCCCCTCAGGAAGCCAGCAGCACTCCAGAGACCATTGTTGTTATTTTCTCCTCAAATTTCCTCTCATGAAACATCCCGAGCTGGACTGGTGACTTCCTTATTTTTAGCATTTTCTAAAAGCTTTTCTAAACTGGGTTCCACTAATATTACATTTCTTTGCTTACGTGAAGAAAGGCTGATATTAAAATCCACTTCTGTTTATTTTTTTCTGCAATATGTCTAATTTTACATTGTAAAACATTAAAACTAGAATCTACTCTAAATGCTACAAGTCAGTTAATGCATCGCACCATTATAATGTACATATGAAAGATTTTAAAGAGTTATAAATATAATAAAGATTGCTGTACCTGTCATTTAACTCACTCATTTCATCTTAATAAAAAACAGAAATGAGCATTACATGCCCATGTTAAATTGTTTTTTTTAAATGTTATATTAGCAGATACTGGTATCAAATATGAGCATCTGTTCATAGCAGGGAAAGATGCCTATAAATATGCATTTCGTAAATTGCTGAACCATATGGGTTTTATTTAAAACTAGGGATATCAATTAAATCAAATAAATGTCATTAATCTTAGTATTAAAACTAGTTTTCAAAAAGCAGAATATGTAACGTAGAATTTGGTAAATGTGATAAAACGTTCATTAAACGTTTATTTAAAATGGAAATATTGGCAGATAGTGGCAATACATATGAGCACATGAGCAAGAGAAACAAACACTGTATATGTTGTTTTTTATTGCAGAACCATACAGCTTTTATTTAAAAGCTCAATAAAAAACTAATTAAATCTAGTCTTTAGAAAGCAGAAATCATAATATTAAATTACTTAAATGTGACCCTGGACCACAAAAGCAGTCAGAAGAGAGAATTGAGGTTTATACACAATCTGAAAGCTGAATAAATAAGCCACATTTAAATGTTTTTTTTTTTTAATGGTAGAACCATAGAACAATATTGTTTATTTTATTTAAAATTAGTGATATCAAAGAAATGAATGAAGATTTAAAGAAAATATGTGTGTGTGTGTGTATATGTATATGTGTGTGTATATATATATATATATATATATATATATATATATATATATATATATATTCATTCATTCATTTTCTTGTCGGCTTAGTCCCTTTATTAATCCGGGGTCGCCACAGCGGAATGATCCGCCAATTTATCCAGCATTTGTTTTACACAGCGGATGCCCTCCCAGCCGCAACCTATCTCTTGGAAACACACACATATATATATATATATATATA
>CAIGQQ010032566.1:6619354-6632723 GCA_903798035.1 Danio albolineatus
ACATGAGGGATAGCCAGGAGGATCAGGAGTGATGTTAGGTCTTTTCCTCCGTGACTGGGTAGCAGGAATACAGGAGGATGGACAGCACACACCAGATACAGACGACAGAGGATGATACAGACGTGGACGAACTGGAAGACAGGACGACTCGGGAGGACCAGGAGGACTAGGAGGAAGACACAGAGAATAGGTAAGTACAAAGTTTGTTTCGCTGAGGATGACTACGCTGAGTGGTCGCTCAGTGTCCGCTTTCGCCTGAACGAGCCCGGACAATGAGCGACTAGAGTGCTGTGCTTATATCTGGTGCTCGTGAATGTGTTGCAGCTGTGTGCTCGTTAGTAGGCAGGTGATGGTGATCTTCGTGATTGGGGATCGTGAGAGCCTGACCAATCCGTAACATTATCCTTCAGAAATAATTTTCACTTGTTGATTTGGTTGCTGAGAAGGCCATTGTTTCATTAATTAATGTGTTTACAGCCTTGAACTAAGTATAAACAATATTTGCACAGCATGTATTTATCATAGTTCAACATTTAATGTGTAATTAATTAAAATCCAAAGATGTGCATGTTAATGCACTGTGAGTTAACAAGAACCAACAATGTACAACTTTATTTTAATGAGCTAACATTAAAGGGCGACACGGTGGCTCCGTGGTTAGCACTGTCTCCTCACAGCAGGAAGGTCACTGGTTCGATTCTCGGCTGGGTGCTCCGGTTTCCCCCACAGTCCAAAGACATGCAGTATAGGTAAATTGAATAAACTAAATTGGCCTTAGTGTATGTGTGTGAATGAGTGTGTATGGATGTTTCCCAGTACTGGGTTGCAGCTGGACGGGCATCCACTGTGTAAAGCATATGCTGGATAAATTGGCGGTTCATTCCGCTGTGGTGACCCCTGATGAAAAAAAGGGACTAAGCTGAAGGAAAATGAATGAATGAACATTATAAATACTGAAGAAGATAAATACTGTATGTAATAAATGTATTGTTGATTGTTTATTCTTAGTAACTACATTATATAGCATTAACTTTAACTATGACTTAATGTGTTACCCAAAAAAAAAACTTAATAAACTTTAAGCATTTGAACTGCTTTATATTTTTGGAAGCTATTTCTAATAAGTAATGATCAAAGTTGTAAATTGTAAACACTTACATGTGAAAGCAGATGCACTGGTGCTGGTGTTGGTTATCAGTTAAATTTTAAGTTCTTTTTTTTTTTTTTTTTTTTTTAATGAAAGAATGAACTACATCTTGTAGGATACATGGGAGATGTGCTTTAGTTATAATGTTCAATCTAAATTTCATTATTTAGTTTAAATACTGTTACAAGTTACACTAACCCATGGCTTCACCAGAAGCATATCCCACCAATTAATAACCTCAGGCCTCTTTGTAGGGAAAGGTCCTGTCCTGAAAGGTATATAGAAATATTAACAATCAATTTCTCTGTGGAGATAATTAATGATTTTTTTTATTTATAGATAACCTTGGTTATAGCACAGCAACACAAACTCCCCCTCTCCAAAACACATATTTATCAATACCTAACCTCAACTACAGAGGTCAAATAAGAATCAAGCCAGGCATTTGCCACAATAAAACAGAACACAGGATCATTCAGCAGCGTAGTTGTGTGTGTGTGTCTGTGAGAAAGACATGAAATAGACTGAATGGCAGTCAGGGCAATTTAGCAGTGACCTCTTTCCCACAAGGAGACTAAAGCCTAGCACTAATGAGCTAGTCAAGTCAAACGCACGTACATTGATACTGTCAAAGCGCAAACAGGCAGGAAGTCACCCTCAGAATTAAGTTGAATCCTTGCCATCAAACACTAGGAAGGAACCTCGTTGAGCCATGTCTTTATTTGAAATGCTTTGAATGACAAAGGAGAGAGTTTAGTTCTTCCGAGCACACAATGTATTAAAGACTGGATTACTCCAACTTCCTGCTCGCAACAAAAAGACAAAAAGCCAGGTTTTCTTTGAGAATTACTTTGCTGAGACTCATTGTGTATTTCAAACAACATGCTGAGATACTACCATGTCTTGACATTTCATTAAATGGGCTCCTCCACTCTCTGTAGTCGGTCTGAGCGCACAATATTGGCGGCACAGTGCCATCTATTGGTGAGAGGAAGCTGAAAGTTTGAGCAAGCGAACACAACTTCTTTCTTCTCCAACTCTCTGTGCTAATGTTTATAGAGTACAGGTAACTTAAAGGGTTAGCTCACCCCAAAAAGGTGTGATATTTTGTAGAATATTTTGGCTGCTTTTGTACATGTAATTACATACATATTCAAGACCTTTTTCTTGGAACGCATTTACCCATTACGCTTTGAATGTAAGCGCAAGGAGAATGCTAAGATCTTCCGGTGGGCAGTTGATGCGTATAAACAGTCACATTTAGCTTTGAAACGATAGTTTTAATCGATTTAAGTTGCTTTTAACGTCTTTGGATTAATACTGTTGTTGATTAGCAGCACCTCCTGTGCTGATCATTAAAACATGCGATCTAATAGGATAAAAACAGCTGCTGTGAGGCATTTTTCCCTTGTTGTCAGATGGCATCTTGTACCGTTTACAGTAAATGAAGCCTCATCATTACTTAAGTCAACAGTTTCTCTTTCTGTCAAATATATAACCAACACAAACTAATGTAATTCACCAAAATGTTTGGCACACACACACACGTAGCCTGTACTGGCCCTCTTACATGATCATGAACGGCTCCCGATTAGAATCAACATGCAGATCAGCCAGCAGAGTATCAGTTACAGACTTTTATTGGTCATTTTTTGTAAATTGCATGACTTGCATACCTGCTAAGCTTCAAACCAGTAATCTGGTTTGCTCTATAATGCAGTGAAGAATTGCGCACGTGCCCGTGTGTGTGTATTTGTGGCTGTTTCTCAATTCCAAGAACGCAGAAGATACCGGACTTGTGTTCTTGTAGAGACCGGTCTTGCCAGGTCACATCGGGAGAACGAACTCGGGAGATTGCGAGGACAGAGAACGCGTCCTGTGAGAAATGAGATGCTGCGTTCTTCCTGATGGTCACATGACCCTCGCGCGTCTTTAACTGAAATTTTTTAAACATTACATCATTTATACAGCGATTTATTGTTTTCCCCCGTTTCACAATATATACTTGGCATAAAGACTTTACAAATATAGGCTGCACATCACAAATAAAACAGAATTTATTATGAATTTCAACAAATAAACACCCTTAATGTGTTCATGCCTTTATTAAGATTTTATGGTAATGTTTACTTACACCGTCTCATTTAGGGAAACTCCTGAGATAAATAAGTTTTTTCTCTGAACTTTAGAAATAAATCTATATAAAATGCTGTGCTTCCCACCTCCAGTCGCAATGACTTCTGGGACTTCTAGAGCGAGTTCGCTGCTCAAGTCTATTTCGGTGCGTCCTCGATATTAAGAACACATCCGGGAGCTTTCATGCGTCCTCCGTTCTAGCGGTCTTAAGTATTGGAACTGAACTTCGGCGGATGATGATGACGTTACACGAGAACACGAGGACACAAGACCGCTGAAGAACGCATATTGAGAAATAGCCTTTGTGTGTTCACGCGCATTGAGGAGCCGCTGAGCTGAGAGGCCGTGAACACAAACACACTGTGTTTCTGACAGCAGACACGTGAACTAGGAGAACGTTTTCTCTCGCGCTTGAACCACAACTGGCAGATTATAACAACTTTAATACACACCTTTCAAAGCTGTGTCATAAAAACACTCAGTAATCCACTCAAAACGCTATTAAAACCCATTTTCGGGTTTCCAAGTTTTCCATTTTCTAAATTACCTATTGTAAACACTGTAAACGGAAGTTCTAAACATTCTACTGGAAGACTGTGGTTGCTATGGCGCCCTCCATGCAGCTGCCAGGAAAAAGGTCTAAACTATATGAAGTAATCCAGGGGTGCCCAAACTCTGTCCTCAAGGGCTGATGTCCTGCAGAGATTAGCTCCAACGTGCTTTAACACACCTGTCTGGAAGTTCCTAGTATACCTAGATAGAGTTGGATTAGGTGCAGGATACTGGCCCTCCGGGACCAAGTTTGGGCACCCCTGACCTAAACAAGGCTGAGACATATAAATTATTAATATTATTTTTGTGATCCTGAGAAGAAAGAAAGTATAAGTTTGGAATGACAGAATTTTATTTTTTGGGGACAAACCTTCCCCCTTTAAGCAGCACATCAAAGTGCTCACTGTTTGCCAAGCCTGTGGATTAAAAGTAACATTGTAAATAATGTTCAGCTTCTTGCACAAACCAACCATTTTGCTTCATAAGGCCTCAGTGTATTGTTAAGAGCCAGAGGTATTAATTGTATTTGCCTATATATAATTTTTTGACTCCTGATATGCATTTAAAAGGCTGGTAATGTGCTTTGAAATGTTCATTTTTCTTTTTGTCATGGAATTTGAACTGACACAATCTAACAGGGCAGGGCATAGTGTAGCCCCCCACCCTCCCTTTCCCCCACCCCAATGAATATATGCCAATACTATTTAGTTTTTTCACATCTCTACCAGTAAAAAGTGGTTGATATATTATGCACATTTTCAATCTATTTGAATATATATATATATATATATATATATATATATATATTATGCACATTTTCAATCTGTTTGACATCATGTCATGATATATATATGTACATACATACATACATACATACATTTATACATACATACATAAGCAAATACAAGTAGATAAAAGTTCCCTTATATGTTCACTCATTTATTGTACATATAAATACACAATGTATCAAAATAGGCTTGGCAAATATAAAATGAAAAAGTAAAGTAATATAGATAGAAATTAAAATAAAATAATGAAGGAAAGACAGAAAAAAATGTGAGAAACAACGGTCAAACTGCAAGTAATAATACTGGATCCATTTGCTCTGGCTGCCAAATAAGACAACATTTTTGACTGCATTCTTTGGTGGAGTACTGAATCTTCTCCATTGGGGTAAATAAGATCCCTAATCCAATGACTAAAAGTTGGAGGAAATATGTCCTTCCATTTAAGCAGTATAAGATGTTTAGCAAATAATGTTGAAAAAGAAATCACACTTTTGGTGTTATTGTCTAAACTGGGATATGTAATTAAACCAAATATTCTCATAATAGGGCAAGGGTCAATTGATACATGCAAAATATTTGAAAAGAAATTAAACAATAATTGGCAGAACTTGGTAAGATTAGAACATGACTAAAAACATGAGTGATTAGCTATCTCTACTTCACATCTATTAAATAAGATATTCGTAGTTGGTGAAGATTTTGCTAAAAGAGCTTTATTTTGATTTCACCGGGGCTTCGAACCAGTTTTAGTTAAAAATGTTCACAAATGCTATATTGGAGAAAAAAAGTTACCTGTACTCTATCTTAGGTGGCCTGAAGATGAGCTTACAACATTTTGATCACCATCTTGCCAGCTTTCTAACTCTAAACTTGAAGCTGTAGCGAATAATGCAGACATGATTATGACTCAAGGTTCCCAATTGAAACCATATTGTAAGTTTGTTGGTTTAATTCCTTTAAGAATCCATCATAATTGTGACTCTTAAAGGGCCACGAAACCACGGTCTCAGCAGGGTGTTTTCACACCTCTAGTTTTGAAAAGGTCAGGAAAGTGGGTGTGTCCAGCTCTGTTTAGGTAGAAGTGTCGGGGGAGGGAAAGAGGGAAGGTTTTGCATAAAAATGGGAGTTTCCATTTGGGCACACGCTGATTCTCAAACAGACAAAACAAGCACAGATGCAGGGGAGGAAGACAGTGACTGTGTTTACATGGACATCAGTAATCAAATTATTTGCCAAATTTTTAATTTGTCGAATTTAACTGCAATTTGGCACTTTCACTTTTATTCAGGAACATTTCCTGCATACCCCCAGTGACAAACAAGATGCAAGGAACTGCTGGAGGAGTGTTTTCATGGAGTATTTGATACCGTCCGGCATATAGGAGAAAAAAATAATAACCATCCGCATTTCTCTGTAACTTAAGCTCTGTAAGCGTCAGAAAGCTGTGTGTGTATAGAATATCTTGTCACAAAATGCGGTGAAAATTCTACACGACGGTAGTAGTTTGATTGCGGTGTTTATATGTTTACACTCAGAGAGCAGCATTTACAGCAGATCTTTCAGTCTATAATATTGTAGTGATATTAACATCCTGTAAACTCAGTAACATTTCAAATCATTTAACACCGAAAGAGTACTGCTGAAGGTACGAAGTTACGAACTAACTTTGCCATCTGAATAAACAAAGACCACTGATCGCTTACTTACCAAATCTGTAGAGACAGGACAATCAACATGAACTGGAGCCGTGTATTTTTTGAAAGGAGACGAGCGGCAAATCCAAATTTCACAATTTCCAGATGCGAAAAAGCTCTCGGGTAAAAATGTTCCTTACAAACGCATTTCTGCCGCGTATCGCGTGCTGTCCAGCCGCGCTCTCATAGCGGGGAAACAAAACCTTTGTTGCAACACATAAACACAACACTGACGACCTGTGTCTTTAAACAATTCTTGTTCTTCAACTTGTTTTGGCAACACAAGGTGGCGTCTTTCTGCCGTCTGAACACTGTAACAGGTAAAAACAGCCTTCAAAGCTATCATGCATATTAACGAAGTCGCACCGCATACACAATAGAGCACGCTGATTTTTATTTGAACCAAGTCTTTCTCATGAATTAATGCTGCACAGACGTTATGATGCACTCGCAGGTACAGACATCAATTCTCCACGCTAGAATACGCGCAGGGATCTAATCGCCGTGATGCAGCTTCAAAAATTCATTTCAAACCGGAAGAACGAATTTGCTCGAAATAACGCAGAAACAACCAATTTTCACTTTTTAGTGGAATATATGTGTCCTAATAGTGTTTATAGCAGCGTGGAACACATATATGACTGTGAACAGCTCAAAAAATGTGCTTTGGTGTTTCGTGACCCTTTAAACAAGACTCTTAACCTGATTTTGCTGCAGGCAGATTGTCCTTACTTAACAAAGTGGCGAATAACACACGCCTTTACATTTGACCGTGTAGTAAAGAGCCCACTGTATCCTTTAGCTTTGCTTTTGAAGATAGATCATTTTGGGAGGTCACTGAAAATCGATGTTGACTGCGCAGTGTAATCATCGCCGGGAATGCCATTAGCATATCTTAGCATGGATTGAGTTGTCTGGCTGGCGGGCAGAGGGAGGGAGGAGTGATTAGGGATTGATTGTTCTGGCTGGAGTGGCTCTGAGATCGGAGGACGGTATGGGAGAATGTTAATGAAGGCCGAGATGGAGCCCGCGGCCCCCCGCTCCTTTAATTACCTGAGCATATCTACATGTCCAGGGGGTCCAAGCCTGCTCGCGGCAAGTCCGATAAACATGAGTGAGTGTGTGTGTCTGACGCGAGCTCTGATTAGAGGGTTAAGACTCCTACTTTTTTGGAGCTCTTCCCTCCCACACTTCCTTAACGTGAAGTGCCTATAAACTCTTTCTTTAATGACTAGTTGGTCTGTAGAGTTTGGCTTGTCCTGATCAATGTAGAGGCTATAGCTGTATTATATACAGGGCAAACGGAAACCATTTGTGTCACTTCCTTTATTAGTGAAATCTGCCATACAAACAGACAGTGTTTCCATCTGCTGTGGAGCACCGTACTTCACCATGATGCTTTGGTTTAGATACAGGCTGCAGACGTTTATTAATATTCATTGGATTCTGTTTGGTATAATCACTGATCTTAAAGAGCTCAGCACTCAGAAAATTACACAAGAAATGAGAGGTGGGATGATGATGTGATGCTCATATTTCTGTCTAACTGTCCAAAATAATGAAAAATGTAATTTCAAGTATAATGACTTGAAAACTTTTGCTCAATGATGGACTTGGTTTTAATTTCTACACTACGTAGAAAAAGAAGTTTACATTTAAAATGTCAGGGTAATGTAGTTGTCACCTTATCATGATGAAGGATGAAACAAAAAATATATATATACTGTATATATTAAACAGTTTGACCATGTCTTTTTATTAAAAAAAAAAAAAAAACATCCATAAAAATGTAAAACAAGAAGTTTTGTAATAACTCTCCTCATGACTGTCAAGAATAGGGCTCTAAAATTCTCAACATTTGACTTTTTATTAAGAAGCAAATTTATATGATTGATTTTGTATGATTTTGTGCCACAACTACCCCAAAATGTAGGTTTATTAATAATTTTAAAAATACAAATTAGAAAATGTTATACTCTGAAAAGATCATTTTAAAATGTTAATTTATGATTGATTTGATCGATCGATCGATTAATTCATTCATTTATTAATCAATTGACCGATTGATCGATTGACATGTAGACCTGTCACAATAATCAATTTATCGACTTATTGTACAACACATGAACATGAGCTCAATCATTGTTGGTGATGCAATGTATATCGCCCAGCCATATGTAAAACACAGTTCTAGCAACATTTTAGCTGATTGTGTGCATCTCTATCTCTATTGGAGGTGTCAATGTCCATATGGTAAAAAACACTGTAGCATTTACTATAGATTACTATGGTGCAGTTTCATTTGGGTATCTGACAACTGAAAATAGATCTGGTAGCAGATATCGCAGCTTTTTACCCTGCAATTTTTTGTTAAAGGGCACATACATGACCCCTTTTTTTATATTTAATATAAGTCTTTTGTGTCAGCAGAATTTATCTGTAAAGTTTCAGCTCAAAATACCCATCAGATTTTTAATTATAGCTTTCTAAATTCGTTCCATTATAGCTCTAATCAAATTTTTCCAGTTTTTTGCACTGGCCCTTTAAGAATAGTCCTCCCCGCCCACCGTTCCCGTCAGCATGCCCCAATCTCCGCCCTCGGCTGCGTCAGACAGACAGAGACACAACAGGAACAGGTGTAAGAGAAGCAGATCTCACTACGTTTGTGAGAAATACAACAGTAAGAACTTTACCAAAGACTGTTTAATGTGTTTGTTAAGGAGCTGCAAAGATGAGTCACGCACATGCAGTTATAGAGTTCGTTCACGCACGCACGCACGTGCGCGCGCACACACAGACAGCGCGCGCTTTTGCGAGCAAATGTGAAAGGATACGGGCTAATGTCCACTGCTGTATGGATTTCTGTTATGGTAATGTACACAATAAACCTGATTTAATGTCAACAAACCGAGATTGAAGCGTCTTTTTTGCTGACACGCGGCTGTGGTGATGAAGTAAAGCTGAAGTGAATGGCTGTAGTTCATTACAAACATGCACTGTTTTAAACACGTGTTAAACTTGTGAAACTCACTCTAGATCACATCTGATGATGATTGATGACCTTCGCGAACTGAACAGACCTTTTATTCCCGGTTGTTTTGCGCACGTCCTGTCTTGTTGATATGATTATACGCGTTACTACGGAGACATGTTAATACGCAGCTGTCAATCAATTCGGTGGGCGGGGGGACCGCACTCCTACGTAGAGTTGCGGTCGATCTCAAAACCGCTCCAATTGGTCCAATTAAATAAAAAAAATTGAAAAAAAATTGAAAAAAATTGAGAAAAAAAATTGAAAAAAAAGGACTGGGTGTGTTTATATCACCCCAAAATGACCGTCTATACACTATAACTACACATATGACTGTCCAAACAGCTTAAAAAGTAGATTTTTCATCAAAGGTGCCCTTTAATATTTATTATAATTTATTTAGGAATTGCATGTTCACATTCATTCATTCATTCATTTTCTTGTCGGCTTAGTCCCTTTATTAATCCGGGGTCGCCACAGCGGAATCAACCGCCAACTTATCCAGCATATTTTTACGCAGCGGATGCCCTTCCAGCCGCAACCCATCCCTGGGAAACATCCACACACACACATTCACACTCATACACTATACGGACAATTTAGCCTACCCAATTCACCTATGCCACATGTCTTTGGACTTGTGGGGGAAACCAGAGCACCCGGAGGAAACCCACGCAACCACGGGGAGAACATGCAAACTCCACACAGAAATGCCAACTGACCCAGCCGGGGCTCAAACCAGCGACCTTCTTGCTGTGAGGCGAACGTGCTAACCACTAGGCCACCGTGGCGCCGCATGTTCACATTATGATGCCTAAATATTAAATTGTTAAAATTATTATAATTCAATATTCTTAAGAATAAAATATTGAGTGTACTTGCGGGAGTGTACTTGCATTGGGTTGATTGTATATTGTTATTATGGCATTATATAATGAGTGCCATTAAATGGTCTTAAAGTGACAATAATATTGTTTATCGCAATATATTTTGGGCAATATATCGCACAACAAAAAATAGATATAATGACAGGCCTATTGAGATGGGTACAAATCTACCAATGGTAGAATGTGGCAGCTACTTTATTTATTTATACTTTTTATTTTATTTTATCATGGCCACCCTTTTGCCATTGACCCATGCAATTATAGAGGCTGATAAACTCTGAACAACATCATGACATATTCCGAGGTGTTTGTAGATGCACTGTGGAGGTAAAGACTACCCTTCTAATAACATGCTTTAATTTCTGTCTTATACCTTCTGCATACACAAACCTTGACTACAGCATTTTAGTTTAGGTCATTTCAAGTGTGACTGACATATGTCATATTTGATTAACTCTGGCTGTGTGCTTGATAGGTGTCATATCCATCACTGTACACAACTCCACTGATTCAAAACACAGGGCATGAAATGCATCCGACATCCCTAAAGAACATAAGCTACTGCTAATGCTAATATCCTCTTACAAGCACAGCTGGACATTTGGATTTGGCCCTGCTTACTGGGAGTTCAACCAGCCAAGTTATCAAAGCAAGGACAGCCAACATACCACCACCGATTAAGGGCAGCCTGCCCATAATTAGAGGAGGTCCCAATAGACGTCTTCAAGCCAAGCGCACTCCCCCATCGAACACTGAGACATCAGCAATTCAGAAACCGACGCTTCCTGTTGTCTCGAAGGGTGGCTTCATGCCACCATATCCTCATTGGATGCTGCCAAATGCAGTGGTTAACTGTAATTAGCGAGCTCTATGTCCTTGAGATGTGGACGTTGCTTTCCAATAGTCTCGTCCCCAACAAATTACATACACTGTACTGCTCATAAACACCGGCCAAAAATTTTGCACCATCTTGCATGGGTTCCATAGGCCACCAATTGCCTGGTGAGTTTTCTCATCCCTCAGGCGGTGGCAGATCTACTTAGACCAATCTGTCCAATTTCTTTTTCCTATTTCTCAAAATAGTATCCCGCACCATTCCAGACGGATTGGTATCTTTTGAAAGAGGTGATGAAATAGAAAAATATGAAATTGGAAAAGAATCTGTTTCCTGAGCATTCACACACTTGGGTTTTTCACTAGGATGCATTTTCTCTGCCAAGGCCTGCGATGCCACTGTGATAAATGCAATATTGCTGTCTTTGTGTTGATCTCCGGCTCCCTGCTGTATAAGAATCTAGGATTATATTCAGGTTGTACTCAAGTCGATGGTGCAAATGTACCATGGTTTCATTCCAAAAGGAAAATGTGAAATGAGACTAGTGAGGGTCGAAAGTGGAATTTAGTCTCGGCCTCAGATGTCAAAATCATGGACTGCTGGCAAATGTCTGATGCAAAAGGCACATAAAATGGGACATGCTTTGAGAGAATCAAAGTTGTCATTTGATTTCTAGAAGATTTCCGGGAGGCAGGTGTGTTGCAATCTTCAACGTCCTGCCTAGAAAAAAAAGTCATTTTGATGCCAAACTTCCTCATGGATGAAGAACTGTTTATTGCTTCTCAGGATCATGTCGCTTATCAGGATCATCTAAATGCTTTTGCAAAGATATGAGATGTTCCCAGCTCTTCAAAAGACATTGTTCTTACAAAAATACACATTCTGGTCAGTTGTTATAGGGATGTCAACTATACATTTTACATCCTCCAAACATGAGACTGAATAAATCTGAAAAATACCCTGGAAAGATCATTTTAAAATATAAATGGTTTGATTTAATTAATTGATTGATTAGTAGGTAGAACGTGCACCCTTTTGCTACATTTGCTACGTGCACCCTTTTTACATCCCCCAAACATGATGCTGAATAAACATGAAAAATATCCTGCAAAGAGGCGCCACGGTGGCCTAGTGGTTAGCACGTTTGCCTCACAGCAAGAAGGTCGCTGGTTCGATCCCCGGCTGGGCCAGTTGGCATTTCTGTGTGGAGTTTGCATGTTCTCCCCGTGGTTGCATGGGTTTCCTCCGGGTGCTCCGGTTTCCCCCACAGTCCAAAGACATGCGGTACAGGTGAATTGGGTAAGCTAAATTGTCCGTAGTGTATGTGTGTGAATGACAATGTATGAAGGCTGGAAGGGCATCCGCTGCGTAAAACTAATGCTGGATAAGTTGGCGGTTGATTCCGCTGTGGCGACCCCGGATTAATAAAGGGACTAAGCCGAAAAGAAAATGAATGAATGAATATCCTGCAAAGATCATTTTGAAATGTAAGTGATTTGGTTGGTTGGTTGGTTGGTTGGTTGGTAGAATGGGCACCCTTTTGGCAGTGAGCCATGCAATTAAAGAGGCAGAAAAACTCTAAACCACCTGAGCAAACTTCCTCGCTCGTGGAAGAATAAAGCGTGTTTATTGCTCCCCAGGATCATGACGCTTTTCATGTCGCAGGCAGGCAGGCAGGCCAGCAGAAAGAAAGAAAGAAAGAAAGAAAGAAAGAAAGAAAGAAAGAAAGAAAGAAAGAAAGAAAGAAAGAAAGAAAGAAAGAAAGAAAAAGAAAGAAAGAAAGAAAGAAAGAAAGAAAGAAAGAAAGAAAGATAGATCACCCTTTTGCTAGTGAGTAACAAATTTCCTCATGGAAGAATAAAGCATGTTTATTGCTTCTCAGGATCATGTTGCTTATCAGGATCATCTAAATGCTTTTGCAAAGATATGAGATGTTCCCAGCTCTTCAAAAGACATTGTTCTTACAAAAATACACATTGTGGTCAGTTGTTATAGGGACATCAACTATACATTTTACATCCTCCAAACATGAGGCTGAATAAACCTCTGAATAAATCCTGGAAAGATCATTTTGAAATGTAAGTGATTTGGTTGGTTGGTTGGTTGGTTGGTTGGTTGGTAGAATGGGCACCCTTTTGCCAGTGAGCCATGCAATTAAAGAGGCAGAAAAACTCTAAACCACCTGAGCAAACTTCCTCGTGGAAGAATAAACCGTGTTTATTGCTCCTCAGGATCATGTCGCTTTTCATGTCATAGATAGATAGATAGATAGATAGATAGATAGATAGATAGATAGATA
>CAIGQQ010032566.1:6632733-6651595 GCA_903798035.1 Danio albolineatus
AGATAGATAGATAGATAGATAGATAGATAGATAGATAGATAGATAGAATGGGCACCCTTTTGCTAGTGAGCTATGCAACTAAAGAGGCAGAAAAACTTTAAATAACCTGAACAAACTTCCTCATGGAAGAATAAAGCGTGTTTATTGCTTCTCAGGATCCTGCCGCTTATCAGGATCATCTAAATGCTTTTGGAAAGATATGAGATGTTCCCAGCTCCTCAAAAGACATTGTTCTTACAAAAGTACACATTCTGGTCAGTTGTTATAGGGACATCAACTATAAATTTTACATCCCCCAAACATGATGCTGATTAAGCCTGGGATTGCTTGGTTTACATGTCAGTTAAACATCTTATTAGCCAATGAAAGCTGCAATAAAGTCTTGACATTCTGTTGTTAATCTGAAGGTCTGGCTACACAGGATATGTTTGGACTCAAAATCAGCTCAGACCTGCTTATCTTTTACATTTCATTTCAGTTCCTTAAATTTGAGTTGGTGCAGCAAATAGTATCCAGATATGCTATTATTTGGCAAATATGGCGTCTATTTGTAAGTTTAAAGTTAAGTGATAAATTGTTAAAATAACACTGTTTTTCATGGTGTGAAAATATTTTTAACCTTGCTGTAGTTGCAAATAAAACTACTTTATTTTAGGTTATCTTAAAAAGTCAGGGACCAACTTAGTTGAGGATCCAAATGCAGTTTATTAGGAGAAATGTCAGGCAGGCAATGGTCGAAACAGGGACAGTCAGAGGCATGCAGATAATCCAAAAATCGTAATCATAGTACCAGCGAATGGTCAAGACAGGTTGCAAATCGGTGATAACAGTAAAATAAAGCAAAGGTTAAATTAAAAAAAAAAAAACTCGACAAGACAAGGTAACGCTTCCTTCACTCACAGTGTACAAGACTCAGCAAAGAGTATGTGTGTGTATACAGTATGAGGTGTCCTGGAAATCAGTCCTTACGAGAATTGGCTGTGTGTGTGTAATCAAGGAGAGAACAGGATCTGGTGTGTGTGAGGTGCATGATGGGAGTTGTAGTTCATTAAAGTGGTATGTGTGTAGTTGTATTTATTTGTGTGTAGCAAATGCTTAATCACGGGTGAGTGTGACATTACCACTGTTTAGAATCATAGTTCACATCACGTATCTGCCTAATCTACGCACTCTGCTACATAATTATTCTTTCCACCTACAGACACTTAAGTTTTTTTGTTTCAAAAAAACTGAATGAAAACAGTTAAACAGACCATCAGCGCAAGGATAAAGAACAAGCCTCCTCCAGCCTCTTTACTTACTTTTATTTACTTTTACTCTTTACTCCTTTACTTTCGTGGATAAGGAAACGGTGTTGTACGCGCTCCACTGAAGACATCTATTAGCCTAAATTTTAATTTCATTTGTTAAGTGCAAAGATTGTTTCAAAACTATTTCCAGCAAACGATTAAATGAGCAATAATAATGAAGTGTGGTCAAAAAACACAGTTAAAGCCAAACACAAGTCCTATTTTTATGCCCCAAATAGTGATATATATGTTTCCAAATGCTGAAAGGTGGAAAAATCTCAATTTGTTTTTATTAAAATAATATAAATATGCATATAATAAATAATACTTAATATAAAAAATTACATTATACAAATGCAAATTGTCATGAAAAAACTGAAAAGTTTATTATATTTATGTATAAAATAATAATTTTTGCAACATTTAATCCTATTTTGTTTATATGTAAAGATATTTGTGTATTGTTGTACATCCTGTGTGTATTACGCAATGTGTAAGCGTTTGAACCCACATAGGCGCATAACTAACACGCTCTGCACTGGGCATCAAGCCAGCTTTTAGTTGGTCACTGGCGCTGTCTATTTCAGTTCTTCAAAATAGCAACACGCCAACAATGCGCCTTAACACACCTCCTTTTTTAGACCGGAACACCCATGAGTCCGCAAAGTGGTGCAAATGGGTTGCTATTTAAACAGAAAATTAGGATTGCGCTGCTCTGAAAATAGCAACAAATTGCTCCTAACACGTCTTACAGCTTATTGGCCTGGGTGTATAATAGGGCCCAATATGATTAACCATAACACTTACATGAGACTAGTTATTGACAGCTGGAGTTTAAAGCTATTAACCCTGAACCAATCGATTTTCCATTTAAGAATGAAGCAACTTTGGGATGATGGAATGATTTGTATAAATATTGTACACATGCCAAGGACCACATACTAACAAATCTTTCTTTAGAGAGTAGGAAGGGATTCACACAACAACTGACCCAGTCATATTGACTAATACAGCTACAGCTTTAACATGTGAACTACAGAAACCTAATTTCTCCAGCATGTGGCTATTAATTCAATAAAATAGCTGAAGCAGGGGACAGTTATAAAGAGGTGGTGAGGTGCTAAAGCGGTGGTGAAATGCGCGTTGCTCCTCGTCAGATCATCCAGTGCATAACTCAAAGCGACAGCCAAAACCAGCTCCAGAAATCAAAGTCTTCATTCAGCTTTCCAATCCTCAGACTGAAACTGTTTGAGTGGCTCGGAGAAACTTCAAAGAGGAAGGAAAAGGGAGGTTTTTTTTAATTTCAGATAAGGCCCCCTGAGCTGAATGTGAACTGCTGGAACTCTAAAAGTTCACATCTTAATCGACGTGACCAGCTGAATTGTGGAGTGAAGAACTCATCTCCAGAGCCCTCATCTCCTGGCCTCTTTTTTTCCCTCTATAATCTGTATAATCGAAACAGGACGGAGAGCCTACAGCAGAAAGTGTAAAAAAAAAGCACACTTACTTCACCGAAGCCTAGACAGCCGAGAGACTTAAACATTCTTATGTAAGGACAAACACATTTGTTTTGTTGAGCAGGAGTCGCGTCAGGTTTATTGATTTCCTGTAATGCTGCAATCATTATCGAGCTTGGGTAAATCTCTTCTAAAGCAACCAATCTTTTCTGCTTTATTTGTTTTCTCTTTTCTTAGTTTTTCTTCTTTTTTTGTGGAGGGTTATTATGTTAGATTATTGAATTTCATTTACTGGGAGAAGTCCATAAGTGTGTACATTTAAAAGACGTTTTAAAGCAGTAGGCTATTACTTTTCCAAAATCTATTACTTAAGGTTACAATAGCAATAATAGGGCGAAGAGCTGAGACTCATTTGAGTTGCTTGGCAAATGTAATGCGCTGTATTCACCGTAAGTGCATGTTAATTGATACGCCCACAGTACTCGAGTTTGATTGAAACAATAACAAGTGATGGAGTTATAATATGATCCATTAGGCTTTTCTGTGTGGCCTGTCATATTATGTACTAGTGATAATACCCTCATGTATCCTCCAAAAATCGGACATAATAAAATACAAATGAACCAATAAAGCAAACAGAAGCTATAACAAATTGGTCATAAATTAAGGTCACACTTTATTTTGATGGTCCGACTGTTGAATTTAAGTTACATGGCAACTAATTCTCATTAGATAATAAGTAAACTGTTAGGTTGGGGTTAGAGTTGGGGTTAGGGGTAGGGTTAGTGTAAGTTCACATGTACTTGCAAAGTTTCTTATAGTCAGTTACATGTCTGTTGAATGTCAGTATTAACAGATATTAAGCAGACAGTCTACTAATACTCAGCTGGACCATCAAAATAAAGTGTTACCTAAATTAAAGCCAGTCTTGGCCATTTTGAATTTTCTTTTTACAAAGGACCTGAAAAAGATTTGTTATTTTCTAAAAAAAACAGTAAACAACAGGAGTTTTGAAATATTATGTAAACTATTTGGATAATACTATGGTTTTAGTGCATTAGGAAGGGAGCGCAATTGTAAATATGAAGATCGCTACAACTTCACTGTAAAAAATAAATTGAAAAGCAAATTACATGAGAGAGAGATTACTTTAATGCTTTTATTTTTCTTTTTTTAAATCAATTCAAGTTTAAGCGTTGCAACATTCGAAAGGAATATGGTATGAGGGATAACTGGGAATAGAACACAAGCAGGGACTATGCTTTTTTGTCATATTTAAAGTTTGTGTTTGTGCATGAATGTCATTTGTTTATTTATTCATTTATTCATTTATTTATTTAGAGATAATAGAAAAATAGGATTACAACAGAATCACATAAAACTGTTGTTTTATGTCATTCTGGCTAACACAGTGTCATAAAGATGTAGATAAAATATTTATTTTAAAAAAGCACACAAAAATTGGACACAATAAAATATAAATAAACCAATATAAAACAAACAAAAGCTATCATATATTAGTCTATATTACTAATAAATTTAAGTCAGTCTAAACCCTTTTAATTGTCTTTTTACAAAGGAGCTGAAAAAGATTTTAGTTATTTTCTTAAAAACAACAGAAGTTTTGAAATATGTAAACTATTTGGATAATGCTATGATTTTAGTGCACTACGACTGTGTGCAATAGCTCGTGTGTGAGAGATGGAGTGAAAGAGCGCGATGACACTTGATTTGTTTACTTATTCATTTATTTATTTGGAGATAATAGAAAATTAGAGATACACTAACACAGTGTCATAAAGATGTAGATAAAATTTAAAAAAAACATACAAAAATCAGATATAATAAAATATAAATAAACCAATTTAAAACAAATTAAAACAAACAAAAGCTACATGTATCATAAATTAGTCATGTGACTTAGAAATTAAAGCCAGTCTTGGGCATTTTTAGTTTTCTTTTTACACAGGATCTGAAAAAGATTTCAGTTATTTTCTAAAAAAAGTACAAAGTGACGGGATGCAAGCGAACAGAAATGTACAGTAGCTTTAAATACCTTGCTACCTGTAAATAAAGATGAAATAATGAAATAAAGAATTATAGTTCTTTCATAAATCATTATAAACTTTTTAACAAGCTTTATTGTCATTGTAAACTCATTAAGTGCATGCAAAGAGGATTCTTTTAGGAAGTTAAAACTAAAGAAAAGACAGCTAAAATGAAAGTACATACATACATACATACATACATACATACATACATACATACATACATACAAACTGTACATACATTCTATAAATAAACTATAAAAAAGCTGTGCTTTAGCCTAAAGAAAGATGTACAGTGTTTGTTAGTTTAATTTTATATATAAATCTATAAAAATGTTGTAATCTGAACCCTGTGTTGTAATATTAGCATTACTCTGATTATGATTCATATAATCTATATGATCCATATCTACTTGTACTGGCATTCTGGCAGTGTGCTTGCAAAAAAAAATCATGAAATCTCTGGAAACAATTGTCTTACTGTATATTGTAAGACTGAAAAAAACTCTTTTCCAATAGTTATCAGCTTTGTTTTATATGTAAACAGACTTGCTGTTTTCAGGAGCACACAGCCTTTTATTTTAAAGTCTGCACCACAACAGAACAGCAGCCGCAGAGAGAAAATCTTGGAGGCTCTTTAAAATAACAGGAGCTCAGTGTGAGTCTTAAAGTGAGTGTAGTGAGCAGATCAGATAAGAGGTTTCTGTGCAGAAGAAAACAAATCCTCTACTTTGAGGCACACCAAGAGCGAAAGCAAGAAATGTCTCCGGACTGATTCGACTGGGTTAGTAGTACTGGGAGTGAAAATAAACATTCATCTATTTACAGTAAGAAGGGGGAATATGCAGGAATCGATTTATATTAAATTGATAATGATTAGGGCAACACGGTGGCGCAGTAGGTAGTGCTGTCACCTCAAAGCAAGAAGGTCGCTGGTTTGAGCCTCGGTTGGGTCAGTCGGCATTTCTGTGTGGAGTTTGCATGTTCTCCCCGTGTTCGCGTGGGTCCAAACACATGTGGTTTAGGTGAATTGGGTAAGCTAAATCGTCCGTAGTGTATGTGTGTGAATGAGAATGCGTGGATGTTTCCCAGTGATGGGCTGCAGCTGGACGGGCATCCGCTGCGTGAAAACAAATGCTGGATAAGTTGGTGGTTCATTCAGTTGGTGGATTGGTGAAGGCACTATGCCGAAAAGAAAATGAATGAATGAATGAATGATGATTAGATTTGAAAGATGAATGAATAAAAAATACACATTTATTTGATGTATGTTAATATTTAAGAGAGTAAATTTGAAAATAAAAGATGGCTTCTGAATCACTAATTATTTTCAGTATTTAAAATGCTTTACGTAATTATTTTTGTGTGAAAATTATATCATTTTACTGAGGATTCATATTCAGTTATTCTTCAGCATAGCCTTCACATAGTGTTGCTCCTGTGCAGGCTTACTCATCTTACACACACATCCCACAATATCTTAGTTCACATGCTGACCTGTTTGCTGCACACACTCTTAGATAATATTTTTGTAGAATAAAAATCTTCGTCCATGCTGAAATGTTTGAATGCTTGAATACGCCCCCCATTTAATTGCGGCGCCATTTAACAACTCAGTATAAATCACACAGCAAAACAGACCCTGTGACCTGACAGTTTGAATTAGAGAGGACAAATACCTCTATAACAGCATCTCTCCATTTACCATTTTCCCTCTCTTTGAAGCGCTTATCTTAAACAATAAGGCACATTAAACTGGTGTGTGTCTATTTTTCATCTCCATCAATGAATTGAAGACGCCGTGTCCTTGCCTGCCTGGAGATCTCAGACATCATTCATTGGAAAGATAAACAATTGAAAAAAAATGAGTTCACAAACAAGCAGAAATGGCGCACGTTTAAATATGCGGTAGCTCAAGTTCAAGGTTGCTAAAGTCAGTTGTTTGAGCAATTTATTCATTTAAGATATTTTATGAACTGCCATGTCACATACAGTGTACAGTAACTATTGTGATTTATATTCCCATAAATCTAATTGTATCAGCATGCAGGTTTCTGCAAATATTGTATGAATGCTTTTATATTTTCCATCATTATAGAAAATAAAAAGCACAGTATGTATTTTTCATTGCTAGAGGGTGCATATGTTTACAGCAAACATCTTAATTTACGTCTCTAGATTTTTTTATCATTATTTTGAAGATGACATCACAAGTATCGAATTATTGGAGTTGTTTTTTCAGATATCCCAAGTCTCCCAAATGCTCCGAGAGTCTCCTGCATATGCACAGAGACTCCCTGATGCCCGCAAATGAGATGTATATGCTGCATCTAGACTGTGCCCTAAAAGTATGTACGTTTTTTGTGAAGGAAAAGTACCTACATACTTTTGAGTGTGTAACAGAAGAGTATGCAAGCTTTGGGACATACCACATCCTCTTTAACAGATCGTTATGTTGCTTAGTTACCTCCCCTGTCAATCATCTCGACACATCATCCACATTTCTTTCATATTTAATAACCTACCTTTTGGAGAATCAGCAGCAGCAGGTTAATCTGCCATTGATGAGTCTTCCATGGAGAGAAATCTCCTCAGGTTTTTGGATTCAGAAGTTGATGTCCAAAAATATCTTTATATAAGTTCATTGTTGTCGCAGATTAAATATAACACATAAAATGTGATTTAAATTGTTTTCAATTTGCCAGATATTAATTAATAGTCAAACAACTTTCTCTACTTGCCTCTCTACTTGAAGGTTGGTCTTGCACATCCGCCATGTTTGTAGTTTTACCCGAGTTTGTAGTTGTAATCGAATTATGTCCAAAAGGGTATATGTTGAACGTCACGTGACCAAACCGGATGCCTGGTTAGAACACTTCCGCTCATCGCCATTTCATATGCGCCAACGGTTTGTTATTGAAAGTAGTAAGTAGTGTTTTATACGTTATATAATAGGGTAAATGCACAACCTTTGCATTCCAGTCAACCTGGGTAGAACACTTCCAGTTTTTCACTCTCCACTACACAAGGCATCTTGTTTTATTATTTTAAATATTTTAAATATAAAATTATATAATGTATAAAACACTACTTACTACTTTCAATAATAAACCGATGGCGCATATGAAATGGCGATAAGCGGAAGTGTTCTACCCAGGGATCCGGTTTGGTCACGTGACATCGGACATATATCCTATGCGCCACGTATTGTGGGCAATAGTAGTGATTAGGATGGTATGGATGCTTCTACACGTCAAACCTTTACCGGGAATAGTAGACTATGTGGGTATAACTCTTGGTATACTCTCAACATGCTATGGTTTGGGACATACAAATTCTACTTTTGAATACTATTTAGGCAAGAAAGAACATAAATTTGGATGAAGCAATAATGTTGTGGATGTAAATAAAGCATTAAAAAATCACACAAAAAAAATTCAAATTACTTTAAAAATGTGCTTTTTTATGTCTTTATAATGTGATCAGTGGACCTTAGAGAACAGTTAGTTCATGATCGCTTTAAACAACAAACTGCTTGCCTTCAAGTTTTGATCAAGAATCAGGTATTTTTTGTTTTTTTACCTTAATTATTTGATAATATGTTAGCCTTAAGTTTCATTCATTCATTCATGTTCTTTTCGACTTAGTCTCTTTATTAATCAAGGGTCGCCACAGCGGAATGAACCGCCAACTTATCCTGCATATGTTTTACACAGCCCTTCCAGCTGCAACCCATTGCTGGGAAACTCTTATTCACTTTCAGACAATTTAGCTTCCCCAATTCACCTACTGTATTGCACATGTCATTGGACTTGTTGGGGAAACCGGAGCGCCCAGAGGCAACCCACACGAACACGGGGAAAACACGCAAACTCCACACAGAAATGCCAACTGACTCAGCTGAGGCTCGAACCAGAGACCTTCTTGCTAAGAGGCAATATAGCTACCCACTGTGCCACCGCGTCGCCCTAGCCTTAAAGTATATCACTATAATCAAGTGTGATCCAAAACAAACCATTGATATGAAATAAGCACTCAAAACCTAGTATAGATAAATGATTTTAATGACATTACTCTGCACTTCAGCTGCTCATCAGATATTCCGTCCAATCAAATGCTCTCTAGAATCTGAAGTCTCTCCCCTACACACTATAAATCAGTGCTAAAGCTGCAGAAGAATTAATGAAACTGTTCAATTGTCCTGTTTTTAAAATATCAGCGAAAATGCAAAGTTCTCTAAACCTACATAATTAAACTGTTTGTTGGAATTTAATCCACTTTGGCTTTTTTCAGAAATGCATGAAGCAAAAGCACAGGTCTTCTGCAGTTCTCCCCTTGGAGCACTTGGTTTGTGTGTATTTTCTGCTCTCTCTTTCTTTTGCTGAAGGCCTCAGAGTTTGTTTTTGCAGTAACAAAGCGCGGTAAAGCAGGCCCACAGCAATCATAATCCGGCGGTCTGTGGCCCTTTCCATGGCGGAAATTCATGCCTCATATTTCAAAAGCGGTTGTTCACACTTCAGAGGAGTCAGTCAAGCTGCTGGAGGCTCTAGGATGCCGCAGAATTCACAAGCATGAAAATAACAGTACATGCAGACGAGCTGAACGCTGATGAACAGAAGGGCAGTGGTTCGAGAAAAAAAATCCGTTTCGAGCTGATCCGGTCTTTGTTTATTTCACGCGTGGCAGTGTTCATCATGACCTCTCTGCAATCTAGACAATCTCTGTGGAGAGTCTGTTACGTTTCCACAGTGTAGCCAGAATATTTTTACATATATTTGCTAGTTACCTCTCAGGATTGTTTAAATTCAGTGGATCTTATGTCAATAGTTTATTCAGTTTAGCCCATGCGTGCTAGATCCTTAGTCATTAATATGTTAGTGTTCTCATAAACTATGACAACATATATACACACATATATATATATATATATATTTATACACATACATTTCTCAGTGAGATATGAGTAGGCCCACACGGAATCTGCGCGTGCAGAATTCTACAGATTTCTGCAGATTTTTAGCCCATCATTGATTCTGTTTGTTTACTTGAGAAAATGTGTGTAAATTTATCTTTATTCAGTTTTTAAATTAATTTCAGTATAATTATTGACTAATATGAAAATATTCATTTGATTTATTTATAATACAGTGTGTAGAGTAATATTTTCTGTCTTTTAGTGGATATTTTATATAAAAGACTTGATTTGTTTACCAAATAAAGTGGAGCTAATTGGATTTGCATTGTAAACATTAAATACCAGTTAAAAAGGTAGTACTTTTTGGTTCATATATTAAGGTTTTAGTTATGATACTTTAGTTATGATAATTCCGCATAAATCCGCAGATTTTTAACAAAATTCTGCGCAGAAATAGCAAAAAATATCTGCAGTTTCTGTCTGGCCCTTGATATGATCTATATAGCAGATATAGGGCTACATATAGGGCTTATACTGTATGTGGATATAAAGAAGCATAAATACAGGGAGTACAGAATTGTTAGGCAAATGAGTATTTTGACCACATCATCTTCTTTATGCATGTTGTCTTACTCCAAGCTGTATAGGCTCGAAAGCCTACTACCAATTAAGCATATTAGGTGATGTGCATCTCTGTAATGAGAAGGGGTGTGGTGTAATGACATCGACTTGACAGGCTCCGAAAAGTCACAAATAGTGAGATATCTTGCAGAGGGATGCAGCACTCTTAACCTTGCCAAGCTTCTGAAGTGTGATCATCGAACAATCAAGCGTTTCATTCAAAATAGTCAACAGGGTCGCAAGAAGCGTGTGGAAAAACCAAGGCGCAAAATAACTGCCCATGAACTGAGAAAAGTCAAGCGTGCAGCTGCCAAGATACCACTTGCCACCAGTTTTGCCATATTTCAGAGCTGCAACATCACTGGAGTGCCCAAAAGCACAAGGTGTGCAATACTCAGAGACATGGCCAAGGTAAGAGGCTGAAAAACGACCACCACTGAACAAGACACACTAGCTGAAACTTCAAGACTGGGCCAAGAAATATCTCAAGACTGATTTTTCTAAGGTTTTATGGATTGATGAAATGAAAGTGAGTCTTGATGGGCCAGATGGATGGGCCTATGGCTGGATCGGTAAAGGGCAGAGAGCTCGTCCGACTCAGACGCCAGCAAGGTGGAGGTGGAGTACTGGTTTGGGCTGGTATCATCAAAGATGAGCTTGTGGGGCCTTTTCGGGTTGAGGATGGAGTCAAGCTCAACTCCCAGTCCTACTGCCAGTTTCTGGAAGACACCTTCTTCAAGCAGTGGTACAGGAAGAAGTCTGCATCCTTCAGGAAAAAACATGATTTTCATGCAGGACAATGCTCCATCACACGCGTCCAAGTGCTCCACAGCGTGGCTGGCAAGAAAGGGCCTAAAAGAAGAAAAACTAATGACATGGCCTCCTTGTTCACCTGATCTGAACCCCATAGAGAACCTGTGGTCCATCATCAAATGTGAGATTTACAAGGAGGGAAAACAGTACACCTCTCTGAACAGTGTCTGGGAGGCTGTAGTTGCTGCTGCACGCAATGTTGATGGTGAACAGATCAAAACACTGACAGAATCCATGGATGGCAGGCTTTTGAGTGTCCTTGCAAAGAAAGGTGGCTATATTGGTCACTGATTTGTTTTTGTTATGTTTTTGAATGTCAGAAATGTATATTTGTGAATGTTGAGATGTTATATTGGTTTCACTGGTGAAAATAAATAATTGAAATGGGTATATATTTTTTTTTGTTAAGTTGCCTAATAATTATGCACAGTAATAGTCACCTGCACACACAGATATCCTCCTAAAATAGCTAAAACTAAAAACAAACTAAAAAATATGCACATCAATTTTGCCTGTACATGGCTTATATATACATATATATAGCGTATATATTATCATATATGTCCATATATACTGCATATAGGTTTATATGCATACATGTGCATTTATCTCATTTAGGTTCTTTCCATGTGGGAATGTGCAACTGAAACAAAACTGGTGAAACCAAACTGAGTTAAAAGGTGCCATTTAATCTAGAACCGCCACTGACTGGAAGTAAATGTTTTCAAATTAAGACAGTTTCAACATTATAGGCGAACACTCTTCTTCTACCAGCATTCAGCAGGTGTGTCCTCTCTCTATCACTAGCTATTACTTTTGGTGTGTGTGTATGTCTCTCCCTCTCTCTCACACACTCGTAAACCTATCTCTTGATTCACGCCAGCCTCCAACTATTATTCACATCTGATAGTACAAACGAGAGCATTTTGACATCCCCACAGTCTCTTCGATGCCTTTACTCCCCCGCAGTGCCATTCCTCTCTCCCCTATTTTAAAAGTCTCTGTCTGCCATTTTTCTTCATTTGGTCTCGGGCTCTGTACACTCGCGTCAGTCCGAGAGTGACGTCTAAGGTGTCATTGTGCAAATAAACGCTGACATTCCTTCAAAGCTTCTAAGTTACTCATAATGGGAGGAAAAACAGGAAAACAAATCACGCCGTCGACACGAGAGTCATTTTAAAGGCCGGTTTCAGCTGTGAAATATAATGGTGCTGGATTGCATCTTAAGTCTGAACTCACACACCCCCGACACAGGTGTATTATTTTTCAAACCTTACAATCATAATATTATGCTACCTAATTGCCCATCAAATGAGCACGGCATAGCGGTGCCCCTGAAGTCCCTACAGAGAGCGCTTTGATTTGATTTCAAGGAGATTTGTTGGCTTGATTCGGTGGACCACTGAAGGGGGATTAGAGAGGTTATTTCAGGATTAAAACAGGCTTGTCATTTAATTTGCTCTCTCTGAGGCAAATGAGATCAAGCAACATTGCCCAGGAAGGTCTAACTCTTTTACATATTAAGTACGCATTTTACCTATTTACATGGATGAGCGGCACTAGGCTGCACTTAACCCAGTGTGAGACTTGGCATTCTCCCTAAAAGATTTCAAAGGTGCAACCAGCTTGTAAAAGTCATGGAATAATGGTTTTGGCCCGCATCCTGATGTCAGGATTTGTGTTTTTGAAACAAATCTCATGTCTTTCAAAATGCTACCAACATTAGATGGTGTTAAAGAAAGAGAGAAATTCGTTCATTCATTTTCCTTCGGCTTTATTTATCAGAGCTCACCACAGCGGCATGAACCGTCAAATATTCCAGCATAGTGCACCTTTTGGTCATACCCAGAACTCGTCTCAAGACCGTGCCTTCTGTGTGGTGGCCCCAAGGCTCTGGAACTCTCTTCCTCAAGCACTGAGAAATCTGGGATCAGTTGATCTTTTTAAAAAGCATTTAAAGACACATCTTTTTGGTCAAGTTTTTAATTAACAGTAGTAGTGGTTTTTTTTAATTGGATTTTTAACTTGATTTTAATATGTTTTAGCATGTTTTCTTTTATTGATATGTGTTCTTTTACTTGTTTTCACTTATTGTAAAGCACTTTGTGCCTCAATGTCTGGGAAAGGTGCTATATAAATAAATCTTTACTATATGTTTTACCAACGCTATCTCAAGGCAATTCCTAACTTTTTATTTAGTGGCTAATTCGTATAAATTCGTATGATCTAATTCATACAATTTAGTACGATTTGCTCATCACCCAATGACGGTTGGGTTTAGGGGTGGGGTTGGGTTGGGTGCCGCGCCTCCTTTTTTAAATCGTACATTTTCGTACGACTGAACTCAAGCCACTAAACTGGCAAAAAGTAAAATGCTTACGTTTTCTCGTTAGATCAGGCTGGTTTTACACAGCAGATGCCCTTCTAGCTGCAACCCTATATTGGGAAACACCCATATACATTCACACACACTCATACACTTCGACATTTGCATATCTTTGTTTTTTACAACAGTCAACGGCACCTTAGGAAGTATGTTTCTGAGAAAAATGGTGACGTGTTCAATACTTAATGTCCCGCTAAATAAGTACATTATAAGTAACTGTAGTTTAATTACCTAAAAATGAAAAGTAATCAGGTGACACTGTTGCTCAGTGGCTAGCACTGTCACCTCACTGAAAGCAAGTTGCTGGTTCGAGTCCCGGCTGGGCCAGTTGGCATTTCTGTGTAGAGTTTGCATGTTCTCCCCATGTCAGCGTGAGTTTCCTACAGGTGCTCTGGTTTCACCCACAGTACAAAGACATGCGCTATAGGTGAATTAAATAAACTAAATTGACCGTAGTGTATGTGTGTGAATGAGTGCTTATGGATGTTTCCCAGTACTGGGTTGCGGCTAGAAGGGCATCCGCTATGTAAAACATATGCTGGATAAGTTGGCGGTTCATTCTGCTGTGGCGACCCCAGATGAATAAAGGGACGAAGGAAAATTAATGAATGAAAAATAATTCCTTAATCTAATCTAATTACAGTGACTAGTTATCTTGGTGAATAATTACTAGGCCCACACGGAATCTGCGCGTGCAGAATTCTGCAGATTTCCGCAGATTTTTAGCCCATCAATTATTCACTTTATTTATTTGTGTAATTGTGTGTAAATTTATATTAATTCAGTTTTTAAATTAATTTCATTATTATTATTGACTAATATGAAAATATTCACATCATTTATTAACAATACAGTTTGTAAAGTAATATTTTCTGTCTTTTAGTAGAGATTAGGCTTGCTTTGTTTACCAAATAAAGTGAATCTAATTGGATTCGCATTGTAAACTTTAAATAAAAGTTAAAGTATTATTTTTTATTTCATATATTAAGGTTTTAGTAATGATACTCCTAAAATCATTCCGTATAAATCCGCAGATTTTGAACAAAAATTTGCGCTGAAATACATGTAGCTAAAAATGTCAGAAGATTCCGTCTGGCCCTACTAATTACACATAACTACACTGGTCAGAGATGTACTGTATGAAGTCAACTGTCTGGGTGAGTTTTCTTCCGTGTCCATGTTTGCCGCATCTTGATTGTCATTCAGTCGGATGTTATGACAACTGAGGTCTTACAGTGTACCATGGGAGTCATGTTCGTGCAGTCCAACATGCTACAATCGTTTAAGATTATTAAAAACCCCACAATGTGAGCCCGGCTGTATAACAGTCAGTCCTTTCAGGCTCGGCTCGGGTAGGAGAGTCCTACTGTAAAACTACTGCATCGTTTTTGTCACTTCCAAATCCTGCGATGCCTTTGATCGGGACTAGTTGTGTATTGTCTGCATTTATCATTGTCAGCTGAAGACACTGCATATTTGGCTTGGCCAGCCAGCTGTGAATATCTTGTGCCTTTTCTCAAAAGTTGAAAATGGCTGCGAGAACGAGGAGGCCGCTGTGATTGATGACTACACTCGCCCCAAATATAAATTAAAAACGATACTGATTAGTCCTTAAAAAAGATTAGAATGAAAGACGAAGCTTCCATCTACCACAGGGAGCGATTTGGGAATCAGTTACGCAGACAGACAGCAGGGTCTCATAATGAAACACTCCCTACTGGTAAATATTCATATTTATTTGCATTTATTCCCTTGGCAGATGCTTCTTACCAGACCGAAGCTGATGACATTACCTTGGCAGGTAGATCCGGATAAAAACAGAAGCTGAGTGCCAATAAAAACATTAACAGGAGGCTCGAGGAAAAAAAAAAAAGCGCATTACGTACAAGCCAATGATAAACAAAAAGCCTCCACAGAGAACAGCATCTGCAAGAGCAAACATTTTGTCATTACTCCAGTGAATCTTTGCTTCAGACAGACCCTTTTTTTCAGTTCAGTTGCTCAAATCATTCGACGTCCCAACAGTCAACATGACAAAATTGAAGATCCCAAAGTTTTATCCTGTCAGAATGTCTGGAGGAACAGAGACTCACAGAACATTTGTGCCTCCTGTGTGTCATAAAGCAAAATAAAAAAATCTTCTGTCTCTGTCAAAACAATGACGGGTGTGTTTCTTATTGTTTGGGATCTGAGCAATGGATTTTTCTGATCACTTGTCAGCCCCTGTAACACTGTCTGCATTTACAGTCACAATTTGGACTTCTAAAATAGTTTAGATAGCTCAAAAGGGACAAAACTGTATGGTGGTATGTGGACATTAAGGACAATTGTGCTGTCTGTTTGCATTCAGTCCTCAAATACAGTATTTTGGAGTCGACTACTGTGGACCACAAGTTATATACAGTGTTTAATACGGTTCAACCACATGTTTTAATTAGGAAACAAGGAAAGTTGGCGGTAAATCCTACAATCATTGAATGGTATCACTCCTTTTTAACAAAAAGAACTCAGGCAGTCAAAATAAGTAACAGTTTGTCCCAAGTTGAATACAGTAGTTCTGGTGTCCCTCAGGGTTGTGTGAGCTCATCACTTCTGTTTACATTATATACTAAAGAGTGCTCAAGCAGGCACTCACAGAACTTTATTCTTAAATACTCGGATGATATGGTAATTTGAAGTTTGCAGAAAAAACAAGATCCTAGTTCTGTTTATTTTTTCAAAATTGATTCATTTGTTGAGTGGTGTGATACCAAAAAACAAAGGAAATAATCTTTGATGTCAAGTGTGTTGTCGAGCATTTACCAGTGTTAGTACATACTGTAATCAAGAAAGCACTCAGGTACAGTCATACAAGTATTTTAGAATTTACAATTTACAATTATGGGACACTCACGTAAATTGGATTTGTGTAATGCTTAACCTTTATTTTCTATGAAAGTTATGGTTCTACGGTGTGGACAAGAAAATCATGTACTTATTTTATCAGGCTGTATTTGAGAGTGTCATCAGGTATGGTCTATCTACGTGGTATAGTAATCTTTCTGTAAATCTTAAATCAAATTTTTTTCAAATTATAACAATTTCTATGAGACAAATAGGATCAGAAGCCTTTACCGATATTCACTCTAAGAGCAATGCATTCTGAATAAAGCGAAAAGAATTCTGAACAATACATCTCATGTACTCTTCCCATATTACGATCTGTTTGTCACGATCACCAGCGATCTCTACAGCCAGAGATTGCTGGTTCACACACACACATTCACATTAACTACAAATAAGCCATGTTTAAGGACTACATTTCCAGTCATGCAGCACACACACACTCCTGTTCTTTATCACGACTGATTGCACACACACACACCACCGGAGGACTGTCTGAGACTGATTACACACACTACATAAGCAGCACATACACGCTCAGTCATTGCTGAGTATTGTTATCTGTAAAGTTACCATACAACGCATTTCCTTTGTTCCTGTCTTCCATGTTTTGATCTTAGGCCCCGTTTACACTAGTGCGTTTTCGTTTTAAAACGCATAAGTTTTGCTTCGGTTAAGCCATCTGTCCACACTACGCTGGAGTTTTTAAGCTGCGAAAAAGGAGCGTTTTGGAAACGCTGGAGAGGCCGTTTTCTTTCTAAAACGCTGCTGCTCCGTCTCAGTGTGGATGGAGGAAAACGGAGACCTTTGAAAACGGAGGCGTGGCTGCTGAGATCCGCTACGTGATTGGGGCTTTTTGGTCATTGCGTAACCTTCCCTTATTCGTCAAGCGCACATGGCTATAACGCCACCGGCAGACGGCAGATCAGCCTTCACTGTAAACAATGTATTTTCAATAGCCATGGATGTTTTATATTCATTTGTTACTTTAAGTAACAACTCGACCTCGTCGTCTGTCCTCAAAAAGACCTCTCTTGCTTTCTTTGCCATCGCGTTCATCGTTCAACCAGCGTTTGTTGACTAACAATAACCAAATGCCGAGTGAGACACGTGCTTCCTGTTTATAGTCGAACGCGCATGCCCAGAGTGCGTGAATGGTCACGTGATATACGTTTCTGGTGGAGTAGTGTGGAGGGACATCTGTTGAGAGACACTTTGGTGAAACGCTAGTGTGGACGCGGATTGTTTTCATGCTAAAACGCCGTTTTAAATCTAAAACACACTAGTGTAAACGGGGCCTTAGCCTTGCTATTTGTTTACCCTTGCCTGCCACCAGCCTTTTTGACCTTCCGCCTGTTTATAGACCACGATTGTTGATTACCTGTGTATATCTTTTTGCCCCTGATGACCACTGCTATACTGACTTTCTATTAAACTGCACTTGGATCCTCAACACCGTTGTCATTGTCACCCATCCGTTACACTGTTCCTTCTAGTAGAAGATACAGAATCTTCCGCTGGAAGCAGAACAGACTTAAGAACTCTTTTATCCCAGTGTCAGTCAGATTGTTGAACACTGATTTATAGTGTGCATGTTTCTCTTCGTGTATGTAATTCTTTTGCATGTTTGTTTTTTATCAAATTTTATTTTGTCAGAACTATAGAAAATTTCCCCTTGAGGGACAATAAAGTATACAAACAAACAAACAACAGGTCTGTCTTCATGAAAAGATCGGATTTGGAGAAAATAAGTGGAGTTTTAATTTGAGAATCTGCCATTTGTTCACCGTAGACATATAAACAGACAAAAAGAGTCTGTAACAATGTTGTACTTGGCAGAAAAAGAGCTATTAAGTTTGTCTCTTCTCCCATTACTGCACAATTGTGACCACGCATGACCTCATTGAAACGTGGCCAGGCTGTTGATTAATTTTACAGTAATGCTAGGTTATAGTTTTTTGTCAGAGATGTATGAGGAAGGATATCAAGTAATTACCAGATGAATTAGACGCCTCTTAAAGGCACTTGACCTGCTACTTCCGGCCATTGAGCTCCACCCATGCACACTGATTGCGCTTGTTAAGTGTGCTCCATTCCTTATTAACAAGCAGATCTGCATGACCGCAAATGACAAACCAAGAGAACGGCCACAAAACAGCTTCCTTCCCTCTCCAGAGCTCATCTGTCATTACTGTGACGTAACCGCATTCAGACTGATGATGGCCTTCGTGGAGAGCTCAGATGGAAGTTTTATTCAAATGATACGCTGTGAGCGGAGGGGAATCAGCCATGAGGAGACGTTTGCCAGAGTTGAAATATGGACCTTATAGCTACTGAGAGTTGATTAAATGAAGCTGCTGAATATCAAAAGCACACTCACACTACACTACCACATTTATCTATATATAATGAGATTCAAAAGTCACAGACCACATAAACAATTTGATAAA
>CAIGQQ010032566.1:6664944-6684116 GCA_903798035.1 Danio albolineatus
GGGGAGTCGCAGACGAAAGTGAAGAGGGTTGGGGAGTCGCAGACAAAAGTGAAGAGTGTTGGGGAGTCGCAGATGAAAGTGAAGAGGGTTGGGGAGTCGCAAACGAAAGTGAAGAGGGTTGGGGAGTCGCTGATTAAAGTGAAGAGGGTTGGGGAGTCGCAAACGAAAGTGAAGAGGGTTGGGGAGTCACAGACGAAAGTGAAGAGGGTCGGGGAGTCGCAGACGAAAGTGAAGAGGGTCGGGGAGTCGCAGACAAACGTGAAGAGTGTTGGGGAGAGTCGCAGACAAAAGTGAAGAGGGTTGGGGAGTCGCAGACGAAAGTGAAGAGGGTTGGGGAGTCACAGACGAAAGTGAGGAGGGTTGGGGAGTCGCAGAAGAAAGTGAAGAGGGTTAGGGAGTCACAGACGAAAGTGAAGAGGGTTGGGGAGTCGCAGACGAAAGTGAAGAGGGTTGGGGAGTCGCAGACGAAAGTGAAGAGGGTCGGGGAGTCGCAGACGAAAGTGAAGAGGGTCGGGGAGTCGCAGACGAAAGTGAAGAGGGTCGGGGAGTCGCAGACGAAAGTGAAGAGGGTTGGGGAGTCGCAGACGAAAGTGAAGAGGGTTAGGGAGTCGCAGACGAAGGTGAAGTGGGTTGGGGAGTCGCAGACGAAGGTGATGAGGGTTGGGGAGTCGCAGACGAAAGTGAGGAGGGTTGGGGAGTCGCAGACAAAAGTGAAGAGGGTTAGAGAATCGCAGACGAAGGTAAAGTGGGTTGGGGAGTCGCAGACGAAGGTGATGAGGGTTGGGGAGTCGCAGACAAAAGTGAAGAGGGTCGGGGAGTTGCAGAATAAAGTGAAGAGTGGGCAGGGGGTTTTGCATGTGAGGACGGGATCGGGTAAAATGAGGTGCCGGATCAGATTTCAGAGGTGCTGGATCCGGATCACACTTTATTTGTAACCAGATCACACTTCAGATTACAGAGGTGACGGATCATACTTTAACCTACGCTTACACCAGTTTGCACATTTGCACCAGACACTTTCTTACAATCACTCCATATTTTTCTAAAAACATTGTCCATTTCTGAGTGTGCTTCACACAGTTGAGTGGGCTTGACAAACCACCTGTATAAACACTCTCTCTTCATACGCACCAGACACTTTACTTAAACTCCATCTTTCTTACTTACTTAAAAACTTACTTAAGGACTTAATGAGAAAAACAATGTTTACTTGTAAATGTTCCACAAATTATCTTGCTCAACACTACTTATTTTCATCAACCTTAAAATACCTCTTTTGCACAATATCTTGCACATTGTTATGCCTTATGTAAAAGAACTTGTACAGTACAGTCTGTCTTAGATTATGTGTATAGTTTAGGTATTTATAGTATAGTAGTATGTATAGTAAGTAGATTGTATATTTAGATAGATTTAAATTAGCTCTTAAATCCAGTCTTGTGTTCATATGTATGATTTTTTAAAATTATGTAGCACAGTGATCCTACAACACGCAGCATTTCGATCCACTGTATGTCCACACATGTAGCGAAATGACAATAAAGCTCAACTTGACTTGACTTAGGATGCTTTCACACCTAGAAGTTTTCTGAACCTGGTGCGTTTGCCCTCGTAGCTCGGTTCATTTGGCATGTGTAAACACTCCAATTATATATACAACACAATACAATATATACAATCTAAATACCAACCAACTTTTAATACTGTATTAAGATGTTCTTGTTGGTTCATTCCTCTGTGGCGACCCCACATTGAAAGAGGGACTGAGCCGAAAAGAAAATGAATGAATGAAAGGATTAAAATGCTGTGCATTAGAACTCTGCACATGTAGTCATGATCCCAGTTCAGACCATCTGTTGCAGTTTGTGAAGAGACCTCTTGACTTGTGATTACAACTGTTAGTCCATTTCATCTTATGTTAGTCACTATTGTGTCAAACACTGAATGTAATTAACATGATTTGGTCACTTAGCATTTGCTTGGTCGTCTAAATCATTCAAAACAATGTACAATTAGACAAACACTCACTGTTTTCTATCTTGGCAGTTGTGTTTGCTTTGATTAATCCACATTCAGTTGAATATTTGCATTCTGTGAAATGGCTGAAACTCGGAATAACCTGAAGGTACAAGATGGCACATTAGATGACTCAATTTGATGAATGAGTGTAAAAATAATTGGGGGGAAACATGTTCAGTATGGGAAAAATATAATGGACTCCGGCCACAACATTTCACAGAATTTAACTTTAATTTGCATAACAATATTCAGACTGTAAATTCATCATTTGTGTTTACAATCCTCAAGTCTCACCCATTTTTTAATTATGAAGGTTGGTGACAATGATATTAATTAATGCAGCAGTTTTCATTTTCATCAGACAACTGGCCAGTGCCATAAAGAAATATGAGTATTAATGATAATTTATTCTGGTATTCATTCAAAGATGACAATTCTTTAGAGTTCGTGAATATCAAAAAAAAAAAAGTATGGACAAATGGCAGTTGAACAGCTCTTACAGTTGTTACACATGACCCCTTTATACACTAATAAAATTGCTCTTAAAGAAATATTAAAATGACTGTTATAGCGTGGAGCTCTATTCAAACCATCAGAACGAAGTGCTCAGAAAAGCCCCAACATTCAAACGGCTATTAAAAACAGCCTCGCGGTTTGGATGACCCTTAGAGTGGAAATTAATTGGGAAGGGTTAGTGGGATAATGATTGAATGTAACTGCTATGAAATTCTATATTTAGTAGTACGCCATGTCACATGTAACACTTCAAACCTTGTATAATCATGCAGAACAAAAAAAAATGTAATTGCACAGTGGATTTCTGAGAGGTGGGTTGTGAATAAATGAAAGCCGCAATGGTGAATCGATAAAAAGATAATTAAAATAATCAACAGTGAATTTCATTAGTTTATTTGAGTCATGCACTGAGCACTGTCACTTTGTAATAATGAAAAGCATATGTATTCGTAGTGGAAGACTAGCTTCGTGAACTTACCCTGAAACAGGTTATATTCCTTGCTTTTTTCCTTGCTTTTTAAGATGCTGATAAAAGTGTCTACCCTTATATATAAAATAAATGTGTGAAATAATGGTCATTCAGCATATTTTAGTATGTGTGTATGTTAAATTATTTTGATTCTATGTAAATGAATAAGTATTCACACAAAATGTTACTATATTTTCAATTATTAAACATTTTGGTGACAAAACCCCGTGGTCTGTATGGTATTGGTGCAAATATAAGGTTTAAAAATTACAGTTGATATATCATATTTATGTTGATATTAATATGTACTGTGATCGGCCGTACTAAGGGCTCTATTTTAAAAACCTAGCTTAAAGGGCATGTCTGAATCCACTTTTGCTATTTTAAGGACTGTTAAAACAGGGTTGTGCCTTTTCTCCTAATTAGTTATGGGTGTGTTTTGAGCATAATGAGCATTAAACCAATCAGAGTCTAATCTCCCATTCCCTTTAAAAGTCAGTAGTGCCTCGAAATGGCGCTTTTGCTACTTCCATGGCGGACTTTGGAAGTGGAAAAACTGAATCTTCACTAGCGAGAAAACAGTTAAACAAACCATCTGCAGCACAAGAATAAAGAACAAGCCTCCTCCATTCGGCCTCTTTACTTTACTTTTACTCTTTACTTTACTCCTTTACTTTCGTGGAGTAAGGAAATGGTGTTGTATGCACTCCACTGAAGACATCTATTAGCCTACATATTTTATTTAATTTGTTAAGCGAACAGATTTGTTTTAAAACTACTTCTAAATTCAGTTCTAATTTCCAACAAATGAATAAATGAACAATAATAACAAAGTCATATGCCATATGGTGATGCAAAGGTCTCCGAATGCTGACAGGTGAACAAATCTAAACTTGTTTTTATCAAAAACGAATATAAATATGCATATAATTAATAATAGTAACAGTATACAAATTGTCATGGATAAACTGAAAAAGCCCCCGACATGGCTCTGCGCTGGACTTTAAACCAGCTTATAGTTAGTCAATTGCGCGGTCTATTTAAAGTTTCTCAAAATAGCAATGTGCCAACAAGGTGCCTTTACACACCTCCTTTTCAGACCAGCATGCCCATGAGTGTACTAAGTGACGCAAATAGATTTAATGGATTTGCTATTTTAATTGAGGTTACGCTGGTCTGAAAATAGCAACAAATCACGCCAAACACATCTTGCGCCTTATTGTGCCGAGTTTATGATAGGACCCTTAAGGTTCTTAATTTATCAAATTAAAGACATTTTTTAATGTATTGTAGATGCATATATTTAGATTGTTGGATCTGATGTGTTTGTTCCTTAAACAGTTTGATAGAAAAAATTAAATGTCCATACCTTTTCAAACAAAGCTGGATATTACAATCCATTTATTGTCCAATTTGTCAAAAAGTAATCATCAAATTAAACATAAAACTATTCTCAAGTCTATCACAGTCAAAAAGTTTGCTTGACCTTCTTCTACACCCCCCAGGTCATGGCTAAGAGAACATAATTACATTACAGTATATGCCTTTTAGTGGAGTAAAAGGAAATTACAACTAAAAAATGGCTCCTACACTTATTGTTTTGACATTTGATCCACCTAAATAAAACTATAAAATCACAAAATAAAAGGACTAAATCTAATTAAAATGTGAATTGAAAATATGCAAATAAAAAAGTCATTCAAAATATTAACTAAACCATATATCAACACAACTACAGATAGCATATTAATGACCAATGACTAACCAGTGACTGAGAATTTAGAACTCCATTTAACAAAGAACTGCTAATTAATTGTTAAATTATTAATAATCGAACAGTGAAAATTGTGAAAAAATGTGGAGAGACAAGAATTCAAGATTCATACAATAAACATTCTCCCAGTCCTCATGTCTGCTCAGCTTCTAACCCTGGTGTTTGAGACAAAATTCAAGTCCATTTTCTCATTCATGTAGTAAAAGCCCACTTTTATTCAATCTACAGCAGCCAATTTAGAGAAACAATGTGTAGTATTTTTACACTGACCTCTACCAGGGCGGTGCTGTAGCATTTTTTATGTGATCACTCGTTGTTCTGCCCTGTCCTCGTGCCCTTCCATTTGTGTCCCATCTTCTGTGCCAATCATCTTTCCATTAGTATTCATTTACCTCTTTATAGCTCGCTCCCTCTTGGCCTCAGGGAGGATCTCGCTCACATCTTCCTCCCATTGTTTTTATCTGCCCACATCGACATGCTTGGCAACCTGCCACTCCGCCACATCTTTCCCTCACCAGCACACCCTCTAAAAGCCTATCAATTAATGGCACAAACACAGACTGATACACTCCCACCATATAAAGAAAAATAATAGCCGTGTGTCATCCATATATTTTATTTATTTATCCGCCGTGACTCCATTTCGCTAACTCATGATGCGCTTTAACTGTTATTTGCCAAATGGCACAGATTATAGCATTCCTTTGATTACGCAGACGGTGGCGAGATTGTTGTTCAAATGATAGTTTTTTTTGTCACGGCACCCTGGCCTGTTACAAAGCGTGGTTTGATGAATAGAAATCACATGTTAGTTGAGCCCTCATTTGAATTAATGACTACAAAACGTCCTTTTCTTTCCGAAAAACGCTGCAGTGTGACAGAAATGTTTTGCGTCATTACTACACTGATTCTCTAAAAGTTTCTGCGTGATTGTTTTTTGGGCAGCGCACCTGGCTTCATTCAAACTAATCAGACCGCCTCCTGTCGTCGGAGTTCATTTTCTGCTTTGTGTTTCTAAAACTAGTCATCCCGAGGGACTTTTTTTTTTTTTTTTTTTTCCGGAATCTGTAAGCGACTGCTTTATTCTGATTGATGGCTTCTGCTCAAGTAGAAATAAAGTAAGGAGGAAGAATAGAAGGACAATTAAAACAGATCAGATAGAGTATACTTCACTGGAGTTTGCTGTCTTGCTGCTTAATAAGTGAGAGTTGGTTCAAGAAATCTCAAGCTGCTTGATGTTTACAGGTGACAGCGCTTCAGATTTTAGCAAAACATGCAGGACGACTGTGGATAACGTTACTTTAAAGGCCATTTCTTAATGCACTGACAGATGGTGACAATAGCAGACAATCGGCGGATTACAGCACAACACCTCTCAGGCATTCTACAACACCACAAGTGCTGATTCAGCATGTTCTGGCGGCAAAAACAAGCTCTGACAGATGCCGACAGACACTGACAGGGGTAACACACTGATCCGGCAGAACCTAGTGCCTTTTGCCATCTGTGACATGTGAATGAGCTTTAAGGTAAAACTACTTAAAGGTTAAAAGGTTTGGGTACCAAAGGGATCATTTGAGTATGACTGGTATGTACAGGCAGGGTGCGAATCATACATTGACAATCAGGGGGGGTCAAGTTTTTCGGTTATGTTCAGTAATACGCCTCAGCGAACCAAAGTTGTGTATTTAACTCAATTACATCTAATTTATTAATCAAACTTTTGTTTTCACTTTTTTGTGGGATATTTAATGGCTCTCAATGACATTTGTGATATTGTATAAACTGATCATGGATGACCATGAAAGACTGCAAATATTCTTTATTTTGCTATGTAACCTCCATAGTGAGCAGGTGTGTAATAAAAACTGCATTATGGATACCTACAGTACAAACACCTATTTTACTAGAAACATGTTTTGTGAGCACTTCTGCTGTCTGTTGGTGCTCTAGGTTTGCCAGTTTCAAACAGCTAAATTAAAGCATTATTATACCACAGATTATAGCATTACTATTCTCTAAAAGCTTCTGCATGATTGTTCTGAAATGTACAGGCAGGGTGCGAATCATACATTGACGATCAGGGGGGTCAAGTTTTACGGTAATGTTCGGTAATACGCCTCAGCGAAACAAAATTGTATATTTAACTCAATTGCATCAAATTTATTGATCAAACTTTTGTTTTCAGTGTTTTGTGGGATATTTAGTGGTTCTCAATGACATTTTGGATATTAAATAAACTGTGACAGGTTTGCATTCCTGCACCTGTTAATGGATGACCATGAAAGACTGCAAATATTTTTTATTTTGCTATGTAACCTCCATAGCGAGCAAGTCTGTAATAAAAACTGCATTATGGATACCAACAGTATAAATGCCTATTTTACAAGAAGCATGTTTTGTCAGCACTTCTGCTGTCTGTTGGTGCGTTAGGTTTGCCAGTTTAAATTGCTAAATTAATATTTTTGTGACAAACGCGCATTCACAGTGGTATTGACCATTGTAGGGGTGGTCAAATGTATATTTACAGTACATTATCTATTATTTTAATTAGTAATATTATTTAAGATACAGATCTTGCTTTACCTGTTATTTGCCAAATGGCACAGATTATAGCATTACTATTCTCTAAAAGCTTCTGCATGATTGTTCTGAAATGTACAGGCAGGGTGCGAATCATACATTGACGATCAGGGGGGTCAAGTTTTTCAGTTATGTTCGGTAATAAGCCTCAGTGAACCAAATTGTATATTTAACTCAATTACATCTAATTTATTGATCAAACTTTTGTTTTCAGTGTTTTGTGGGATATTTAATGGCCTTCAATGACATTTGGGATATTAAATAAACTGTGACAGGTTTGCATTCCTGCACCTGTTAATGGATGACCATGAAAGACTGCAAATATTTTTTTTATTTTGCTATGTAACCTCCATAGCGAGCAGGTGTGTAATAAAAACTGCATTACGGATACCTACAGTGCAAACGCCTATTTGACAAGAAACATGTTTTGTGAGCACTTCTGCTGTCTGTTGGTGCTGGAGGTTTGCCAGTTTCAGACCGCTAAATTAATATATTTGCCGCAAATATGCATTCACAATGGTATGGGGTGGTCAAATGTATATTCACATTATCCATTATTTTAATTAGTAATATTATTTAAGATAGTGATCAAAGCAAACTATTTCTTAACTATTAAAGGGCTGACCCCCATATATTTTGTTTTGACATTCTTAAGGAAGGTTTAAGCGTTAATTTAGGGGGGGTTAGAGCCCCCCAAAATCAGAACACAAAATTTGTTGACTGAGATTTTGATTGTAAAATGGAGCACAGGAAGTAAAGGATTGGAAACAAGCTTCTTTATGTGAAGAAATCAATAGTCTAAATTTCTGTTTCCTGATGACTCCTGGTTCTCTTTTATTTTCCATGACGTGGGTGCAGCAGTCCTTCACAAAACAATAAGTGCCATCCACAGTATTACTGAATACAAGAAAATAACTTTTAGGAGTAAACAACATAACCCACACACATGCAGGGCTCGAGTCTCATATGCAACCATGACAACATAGGAGCGTGCAGCTCTTAAAGGAGCCACAAGCTATTTCTTACTCATTACAACGTGACTGAAAACTATGAACGTGCACGATCTGATACTCTCATCTAATGAATGAACAGTACAATGCGGCAAATTATAACAAAAATAATGCTGTTTACATTCTTTATTACATTTTAGTCGCGTCTTTTTTCGGCAGTGAAATTGCAAATTGATCACTTTTTGTATCTAATGATAAAATGAAAAAAAAATTTGCAGCATAGTTTTTGTTAACAAAATGAACACTGGTTGTGTGAATATTAGTCTCACTGAATCAATAACAGTGTTTCCCAGTACTGGGTTGTGGCTGGAACTGCATCCGCTGTGTAAAACATATGCTGGAATAGTTGGCAGTTCATTCTGCTGTGTCAACTCCTGATAAACAAGGGGCTAAGTTGAAGGAAAATTAATGAATGAATGAATCAAACAATAAAAGCATTTAAATTGTCTGTTTGATTTCTCTGATTTGCATTGTATTGGCAGTTTCTACACAAGAGTGCCCTTTGTCCTTTGGAGGAAATTTACTACTGATCACAGAGCCATGCTTCCCTGACAAGATGTGCATGACAGTCTCAGCTTATGATTAATCCCGCTTTTTTTGTTATTGTGCAGCCCTAATATCTGAATGATTTTTGACACTGAAGACATGATAAATCCATTGAATTTTTAATCCAAACCTGAACTACAATGCGACAACTTCCATGATTATCTAATACCTATACTCAAAATATACATTGCAAAAAAATGTTTTGTCTTGTTTTCATTCCAAATATTTCAAAAATCTTAAATCAATGAGCATTTTCTAAACAAGCAAAACATATTGTCTTGTTTTCAGAAATGTTAAGTCAAGATTCAGTGAGTGTATGCTTAAAACAAGCTAAATTATCTACCAAATAGTGCAAGAAGAATTATCTCATTTAAAAACAACATTATTTTGCTTACCCCATTGGCAGATAATTTTGCTTTAAAGAAAAACTCCCTTAATTTTGACTCATTATTCCTGAAAACAGGACAATATTTTCTTGCTCTTCTAAAAAATGCTCCTTGATTTTAGAATTTTGAGCTATTTGTACTAGTAATAAGACAAAAATTAAGTAAGAAACGCATTTTTTGCAGTATATCCACACAGACATATTGCGTAATTATTCTTATTACAAGAACCACCTGCAATCACTTCCTCTGCATAAACACCCATGCAATATTATAATGCTCTCAAGATCCATAAGATGCGACTCTACAAGTAAGAGTGATTATACATGGCGTCTGCTGTGAGCTTGATGGAGACCCGTTTCATTGGGGGAAAACACAGTGTAAATCGAGTGTGCAGAGCAATTTAAAAAGTGCCTTCTCGTGCAGGCTGACACTGCAGCGAGAGGATAAAATATAAAGCGGACCCCGGAGCGTTTGGCAGCACTGCGATAGAAGTGTCAAACACGCTTATGAGAGAGTTTTTACTGCCTCTCTAGCCCCCGCAGTCAATGCAGACAGACACTAAAAGATCCACCAGCTTGTGTTCCTATTGTGCCTCGGTGGGACTCGGCTGTCAATTCATCAGAGATATAAATATACGTTCGCAAAAGTGCAACATGAAGTGGCTTCTGCTCAGTCTTCCGTGGGGTTTCGTCAAATGAAGGCGTAGCTGGCTGGAAAAACATTAGGTGGCTGAGTGCACAACATACGTCTTCCTAATATCACTTCATTACCGCCGCATCAAACTCTTCAGCTTCACTGTGGTCTGAACTAACTTTTATATTTCTCGCTAACTGAGCATCCTTCAGCTGTTTCAGATGATGGAGAAGGACTAACATCTGCACACTTTTGGAAGTGGGAGGATGAGAAAGGCGAGTTCAAACAAAGGAAAATGGTTGAAGTTATTCAAGCAAATTAATGTGTAAAGAAAATGCGTCTGGTTAAATAAAAGTATTAGCAAGATGCAAAAAAAGGTCAGATTCAAAAGGAGAGAGAAGTGTTCCCGTCAAGGTTTTAAAAATAACCATTTAAAAGAGTTTTTAAAAATGTACTCACTATTTTCTCATCCTCATGTGGTTCCAAGCCTTCTGTGTTGAACACAAAAGATGATATTTCAAGAGTTCACACTTAGCTGATGATTGATTATAAAGTGTATTTGTCCCAGGAGAGAGCTCTGAGCTCAGAATATCCTTGAGTCCGGGGCTCCCTCCCGTTTAAAGGGCGAGAGGAGAGTTTGAGCTCAGGTAAGTCTCGAGAACTCCCCCCGAGTGTGAACATGCTGAGATATATCTGACTAGAGTTGCCTTAAGATGCTATTTTAAAAGTAGTCAATTTCCTTATGTAGTATGTTTTGTGGACGGTGAGAGGAAACCGGAGAACCCGGGGAAAACCCACGCGAACACGGGGAGAACATGTAAACTCCACACAGAAACGTCGACTGGCTCAGCGGCGTTCTTGCTGAGAGGCAACAGTGCTAACCACTGGGCCACCATGCCGCCGAATCAGAAAAGGGGAGGAGTTGGGGTGGAAGGGGGGATTCTTCAAGACGAAGATGACCGGAGTAGAAAGCTCTGGTAATTTATAGTGTGTCAGGATTTGTCTGATTGGTGCAATATGCAGAGCTGATGTGGTACCAGAAACGGCAGTGCGGTGGTGCAGTGGGTAGCGCTGTCGCCTCACAGCAAGAAGGTTGCTGGTTCGAGCCTCGGCTGGGTCAGTTGGCATTTCTGTGTAGAGTTTGCATGTTCTGCCCATGTAGGCCTGCGTCTCTGCCGTGTGCTCCAGTTTCCCCCACAAGTCCGAAGACATGCGCTATAGGTGAATTGGGTAAGCTAAATTGTCCGTAGTGTATGTGTGAATGAGAGTGTATGGGTGTTTCCCAGTGATGGGTTGCAGCTGGAAGGGCATCCGCTGTGTAAAACATATGCTGGATAAGTTCGTGGTTCATTCCGCTGTGGCGACCCCGGATTAATAACGACCCTAAGCCAAAAAGATAATGAATGAATGAAAACTAGAAACATCCATAACAGGGAAAAAAAATACTATGGAAGTCAGTAGTTGCAGGTTTCCAGATTTCACCAAAATATTTTATTTTCTGTTCAACAGATAAAAGTCAAACAGGTTTGAAATAAGTAAAAAGTAAATAAATGAAGACAGAAATTTTAGTTTTGGGTAAACAATCCTTTGTCATTACTGTCCAATCATCTAAAAAATATATGTTATCCATATGAACACAGCACTAGGGTTTTTTGTTAAGTGGTAACACTCCTTTGTGTTAAACATATAGTTGATAATCGATTAATATTTCTCTAATCATGAAGGTTTGGACACATATTTGGAAATTATTTTTTTTACTCACCACTTCCTTGAAAACCATATCAAACTAAATTCAGTTTAAAAGAACTATTAAAACTAAACAGCCAATAGCATACTAATTTAAGCATGACATTTATAAAGTATAACTAATAATATTTTCGTGTGTTCTGTTAGTTCCGGTTTTGCTTTGGCCTACATGGATGTGTGGGAGGAATGAGCCACGACAAGATGATCATCTTTTCCGAATAATGTTTACTTAACGCCTTAAACAACGTAGATACACAGTTTACTCTTACTTACATTGTTAATCTTTTTATCATAATTTTTTATAATCATAATTTATTATAAAGTTTTTTATTCACAAGTTTAAATTAAAAAAAAATTCATAAAAACTATTTAATGGGCATAAAAAACAAAAAGTCTTTTAAAAGTCCAAACTGGCTCTCAATGTATAACCTTATATATTTTCTCCTCTGGACACTGTCTTTTTATTTGTTTCTTTATTTTAATTTTTTTATTATAACCGCATTCACCATCGGAAGGCGTTATAGGCACTTTCGTAGGAGATTTTTGCTTTCACATCCCAAAACAAATAAGGTTATCCAAGATGAGCGCCTGATAACTTCGCCCCTTCCGCTACGTGAGCAAAGCTGCGGTCATTGAGTGCATGAAGTGTCCATCATTACACTTCATTTTTTTGAGTTTTCAGTGTGAACGCACTACTTACACTATTTATACTACAAAATAGCATAGAATGCATAAGTATGTGAGTGGGATGCACCTTTTGAGAATAACTAATAGGAAACTGAACTGTTGACAGTTTATTATAATGAATGGTGATCATAGCGGAGGATGGGTGATCAGAAACAACGCCTGCCTATTCTGGTTTTGTTCACCATAACTGTGAAATAGACCTATTAAAAGTTCAGCTACACACAGTATTTTGAGGAAATGCTATGCAATGCATTAAAACCATCAACATGACCTTTAAATCAATTCTAAATTCTACAGGAAACCAGTACGAAAGAAAAAATGGAATAATTGTTAGTCAAAAGTCTGGCAGCAACATTTTGTACCAATTGAAGAATGCTGCAAAATCTCATCAGAGGAAGAGAAGGAGTTAACAAGACAACCACTAAAACAACTCAGGCAGTGCACACAAATAAACAGCTGATAGTAAAGGCAGTTTGTACTCCAGTGAGTGGTTTCAGCACAGCTCAGCTGGTTAACTTCAGGTCACACTCGGCATGGAATGGAAGAAACTGATCTTTATACTCAGGATGGCTTATAGCAGCCAGAGGCAGGGGGAACTAATACGGTGTGACCCTAAAGTCGTGTATACACACACCAGAGGAATTAAAGAAACTACCCGAGAGCCAGAGCGCCCGCGTTGCCAGGGAGATTAACCCAGCCTGCTTTTATGCGCACATCAATGTAAGCAGGAAGGTGGATAAAATAAATAAATGAAGACAGAAAAATGGAACTTTATTTGGTGTTAAATCTGTAGAAATGAAATGCTAATGCCTGCTCTCTGGTTCTCTCCCGTTCTTTATTATTCATACCTCCGTCTAAAAGCTGGGCTTGTTTGCCATGCTGGGATCATTTAAAAGTATAATTTATTTGTAATGAAGTCGGGAAGGGTTTCTCTGACGCTGTGAGTTGCAATGAGCGAACGGCGAAGAGAAAAGACTTTTATGTTACATGAAATGTGTACATGACACTTTCTCGGCTCACCTGAAGGTACATGATAAACATGTTACTTTGTTGTGAAATGAGGTGAAAAAATAAGGAAGAGTGGATTTTGCTATTTATGTCATTAATGTATGGCATATGTGGTTGAAGTAACATTTATTAAGACACTCAAAAGATAAACATTTGAATGTAGTATTTTTATAGAAATTAAATGGTGTTTTATGCAACAATATTTTAAACTAATTGTATAATATTCAATTGTATCAAAACTAAAAAGCTGCTGGCATGAATCTGTTGTATGGTGTATGTACAGTACATAACTATTTTAAGTATTTTTTAAAAAAAATTAACTATTTTTTGTTTTGTTTTGTTTTGTTTTGTTTTTGCAGTTTAAGTATTGTCACCATGTAAATGTACAAAAAATTGCACCGTAACTAAAAGCCGCAAAATTGCTTTTGTTGAGGGAAAAACAGGACAAATCACACTGGTTATTTGTACATTTTATAAATGAATTGAAAAATAATATTTTAAAGTTTTATCTAATTTATAATAATAATAATAATAGTTCCTTTACATTTACTGTATAACGCTTTTCTAGACACTCAAAGCGATTTACACAATGGAGGAGATCTCCTCATCCACCACCAGTGTGCAGCATCGACCTGGATGACGCGACAGCAGCCATACTGCGCCAGACCGCACACCACACACCAGCTGATGGTGGAGAGGAGACAGAGTGATTAAGCCAATTATGCTATGGGGATGGTTAGAAGGCCATGATAGACAGAGACCAGTGGGCAGATCTGGTCAGGATGCCAGGGTTAAACCCCTACTCTTTCTCGAAGAACATCCTGGGATTTTTAACGACCACAGAGAGTCAGGACCTCGGTTTAACGTCTCATCCAAAAGACGGCACTCACTGAGCAATATAGAGTCCCCTTCACTATACTGGGGCGTTAGGACCCACACAGACCACAGATCAAGCGCCTCCTGTTGGCCTCACTAACACCTCTTCCGGCAGCAACCTAGCTTTTCCATGTGGTCTCCCATCCAGGAACTGACCAGTCAAAGCCCTGTTTAGCTTCAGTGGGTGATTATGTGACAGTTACAAAGAGCTAGTTGAAAAAAAAAACATTAATTCAATTAAATTAATAAATATACAAATCAAAAAATAAACAAATACTTTTAGAACATAGTAAAAAATGTAACGCAAGTTACTTTTTAGTTTATTAATTAGTTTTTCTGTGTGTATTTTGTTGCCGTGGGTTTCCTCCAAGTATTCCGTTTTCCCCCACAGTCCAAAGACATGCTGTACAGGTGAATTGAATAAACTAAATTGGCCGTATTGTCAAAGTTTGTGTGTGACAGTGAGAGTTTATGGGTGTTTCCCAGTACTGGGTTGCAGCTGGAAAGACATCTGCTGTGTAAAACATATGCTGCATAATTCGACGGTTCATTCCACTTTTAGCGAATTCTGATGAAAAAAGGGACTAAGCCGAAGGAAAATGAACAAATAAATAATTATCCTTTAAAAATTAATTGCTGAATTTAAAATTAAAGTAGTCACAATGAATCACGCCGTCAATAAAAAAAGTTTTTTTCATTATTTTGAACGCAACAAAAAAGGAAAAAGAGGTTTAATAATAATAATAATTCCTTACATTTATACAGTATAACGCTTTTCTAGACAGAGACAGATGTCAATGGGCAAATTTGGCCAGGATGCCGGGGGTTAAACTCCTACTCTTTCTCGAAGAACATCCGGGGATTTTTAATGACCACAGAGAGTCAGGACCTCAGTTTAACGTCTCATCCGAAAGTCGTCGCTCACTGAGCAGCATAGAGTCCCCTTCACTATACTGGGGCGTTAGGACCCACACAGACCGGAGGTTGAGCGCCCCCTGTTGGCCTCACTAACACTACTTCCGGCAGCAACCTAGCTTTTCCATGTGGTCTCCCATCCAGGAATATTTTAATGCATTACTTTTCACAAGTAACTTTCCCCAACACTGTTTATAAGTTTAATAACAAAACATTTATCAATAATATATTTATGTATTTAGTTCCCCTCATTCTACAAATCATTTAACGGTTTACAAAACAGAAAAAAGTTCTACAACAAGCATAAATTATAGCGGCATTCACAATACACAACATTATGACTATAATTTTCAAGACTAAGAAAGTTTATTAATATGCAATGTTACCTTATGTGCACTGAAAAGATGGTAACATGGTTGTTAAAGGTTCTACAGGCAAGCATCATTTGCAGTAAAGAACACTTATTTTTGTGTGTTAAGTTAAAACATAATATTCACAAATATAGTCTGAGGGGATTTTCAGAAATGAGTGAACTGACTTTGCCTCAAAGAAACTGAACGTAATCTGAGAGCAGAAACTGTACTTTCCACCTGTAGATATTGTCAAAGATCACCTGTAGGCTATCGCATGCCACATTTGCTTTTCTCTAGGGAAGGAGAAATGTGTTTCTTCTCTTTTCAGTCGGCATATTATGTGTTTTAATTTCACAGCTGTCATGTTTTGAATTGAATCGGAGCTGTTAGGATTAAGATGAATGCATTTTGATAATTTATAATCCGGAACTGAGACCAGGCAACAGGGCAGAACGCATCTGTCATGTAGGCTTCACGTATTAAACCACTTCCTCTTAGATAGTGTGAAAAAAACAAGCCAGAAAACTCAGCACTCAAACTAAAAGTCCACATACTCTGAAAAGACTCTGTATGGACGCAGTTAAACTCCCAAAATATCCTCAGCCTCCTCAAGACGTTCCTCACCCACGTTCTACTGACTCATTCAGGTAAATTAACATGAAGATGGCGTAACAGAGTGTGCTATTTTTTGCTGTTATTCTTTGTTTAAAAAAAGATCATCACAGGTTACAAAAACTGTAAATGAGACGCAGATGTTTGATTCTGCCAGAAGGAGTTTCATAGAAATGTAATTATTTTTATGTCTATGTATTGTATGTAACCGTACCGACAGGACAGCTGGTTTAAGATGTGTGTATTTCATGGCACAGTAAAAATAAGCTTGCTGACAGTATTAACTGTGGGGTTTACATTATCAAAGAATTGAGACAGTATTGAAGTATTTCAGTATTTCTAAAAATAGGACTGCACAACAGATGCTACATAAATTAGATGACAGTTTAATATGTTTTCTATTTGATCAGTAATTGCAGTAATGTGGACTTATTTTATTTCTATTTAACTTATGGTTGATAGTAGGTGTCGAGAAAATATATTTCTTTGGAAATTAAATGGAACTCCTAAAAACAATATAAAATATATTAAAATATGATAAATGTATATTACTATTATTAGTATTATTTATTTAATTATTATTATTTTTTTTATTATTATTATATTACATGGTTGGTGTGATTTCACCAAGTAGGACATGTTCCTGAATCAGCATCTGTGTTGATGCAGGAACTACATTTATGTTCAGATTATGTGTGCAATTAGGGTTATGTACTACACAATTGTTATTCAACTATTATGTCCATCTGATTTTGGAATAATTTACAGTTAGGGTTGGGTTTAGGGGTAGGGATTAGGTATGGATGACATTTTTAAACAAAAATAACAGTCCAGGATCAACGTAGATATTATTCCAGGATTGCATTGTTCTTGACAAAATCACACCCACCCATCCTTATATACTGTACACAATATATTTATGTATTTATTTATTGATTAATTTATGTATTTATTTATTTTAGGAGTTAAATTTTATGAAAATTATGAATTTTAATTAAATTTAAATAATATAGTAAATTATTTTTGGATTATTGTCATCTTTTCCAACTACACGTTTTTATTTTAATTATTAAATTATAAATTATAACAAATGTATAACAAAAGCAACATAATAATAATAAAATATGCACTAAAATTAACATCTAAAAATAAAAAATTATTTAAACTATTGTTAAATACAATAAGTATTTTTTTTTATTTTACACAAAATAACACTGATGTTGTACATAGAATTACTTTGTGCAAACAATTTTATTTATTTTTATATGAATTAATTTTTGTTATTGCACAAATTTAAATTTCTGGATTTCATAGTTTTTATTACTGATTATTATTATTATTATTATTATTATTATTATTATTATAATTATTATTATTATTATTATTTTCCGACATTTTTGTTTATATTTTTTCCTTAAAACAAAATAAATAAAATATTTTTGATGGACAATGGATTTTGACTATATGAAAGCTATAGAGTTTCTCTCACCCTCTTTTTCTCTTTAGGAATTAATAAGAATGTGTTTTTATTCAATATCCATGTGGATAAGACTAGGAAATGTAATAAAAAAGTGATTTTGATTTCATATTAACTGTAAGGATTATTGTCATCTTTTCCAGCTACACTTTGATATTAAATTGCTGTCTCCTTCTCCCTGCAGACTCTAAACAGCAATGATTAAACACCTCAGCCTTTTGCTGGTCATCCTGGTCCTGGCCATTAAAACGTTAAACACTGAAGAGGAGCTGAAGGAGTCTGGCTTTGGATTTCCACCTCCTCGACACGGACTCGCTCTTCTGAAGTGGTACGTGAAAAACTGCATCGACAATAACATGATGGCTCTCTGTGACCCTGTAACTGGAGAGTTCGGGTTCCACGTGTTTCATAATGAAGGGTACCTGCTCCCTCCATTGAAAGACAAACGCACGTATAAATACTTCACCATAGGAAACCTTCACTACCGGCACTCCGAGGATCTCCCCTATGAAGTGAGGAAGTATTATGATCCACATGATCAACGGAGCAACATGGACAGAGTCATCGTGAAGCTCAACCAGAACAAGAATCAAATTGAAGAGATCTACATATCGGAGCATTATAATCCCCCCAGAACTTTTCGTTTAGGGGTCTCTCTCATCAATGAGCTGAGATGGAATCAAAATATTGAGATCTATCAAAACATATCTCTGTGACATGCAAAACATCTCAGAGATGATTAAAAGAGCAAGGATTTTTCTTCTGGAGAAAGTCTTATTTCTTTTCATTTGGCTAAAATAAAAAGTATGTACAGTCGAAGTCAAAATGAATAGCCCTTCGGTGGATTTTATTGGTAACACTTTCATTTGATGGTCCCCAGTGGCGGATTTAGGCATGGGCAATATTGGGCGATCGCCAAGGGCGGCATTTTGCTGGGGCAGCACAGGAAGACGGTGCAAAACAAAAACGTGCCCCAGTAAAAATCATATGTTGCCCAGTAAGCTTTGAGATATGTTTTACTTTATGCAAGTGTATTGATCCCAAGAGTGATAATTCCAGAATAAAGACGTAAGCGGCCATTCACATTTGACGTCATTTGCACACACAAGTTTGTTATTCTCTATGTGCAACTGAAACAATGGTGGTGAACACAAACTGACACATACGCACAGAGAACCATTCGTTCATGCGCTGTGAAGCCAGAGTAACAGCCTTTTATGTTACTTATGACACGAGGTGTCGGCTCACAGCGAGTTTTGCTAGTTGACAAAACTGAAGTTGATATATAATATGATGATCTTATTTTGACTAAGTATAGCTGTGAAGCAGAAAGGATGGATAATGAGGCAGGGAGGTGAGACTTCATAATATTCATTCTCGGCCTTGAGTCAATTCTAAGATGAACCGATAACTCCATAAAACAGATATTTTTTTGTATTTTATAAAACTGTCAAAATTAATTGTTTTCCAGTTGCATTTAGGATTAATTTCTGTAGATTATTTATAATAATAATAATTATTATTATTATTATTATTATTATTATTATTATTATTATTATTAT
>CAIGQQ010032566.1:6684126-6705842 GCA_903798035.1 Danio albolineatus
TTATTATTATTATTATTATTATTATTATTATTATTATTATTATTATTTTAAATAACTACAAATATTTTTAATAATTCCAATTCTGGTTATTTATTTATAATAATAATTGTATTATAATAATAATAATAATCATTCATTCATTCATTTTCTTTTTGGCTTAGTCCATACCTGTCAACCCTCCCGTTTTTCCCGGGATTCTCCCGTATTTTACAGTTGTATCCCGCTATCATCCCGTAAATGTATTTTCCCGTATTTCTCCCGTATTTTCAGTCGTTCTCCGACAGGTGTCAATAAACATTAAAGAGCCGATCCTCCCTATTCGCAACCCATACCGCCGAACCACCAGGGGCCGCCCTTGCTCTTAAATCTGTTGGAATCTGTGCTTTCGTTTTATTTTGGCATGAAACACTCTGAAATAAACATAGGCTGCGTCCGAAACCGCCTACTACTCAGTAGGTACTGCATTTGAATTTAAACGTACTACTCGGTCGTTAGAAAAGTACGTTCTATACAGTATGAATGTGAAAAGTATGAATGGAATTCGGACATACTACATCCGCCATTTTGTCACGGTCACGTGACCTACCTGCGGCAGTTGCGTCGCTTCACTCCCAATCATGAATTCTCTCGCGGGGCATCATGGGATAGCGCAGCGTGCATGGGATGCGCACTTCAGAATCTCGCCGGAAGAAGTAAGTCATCCGGGTACTTCTCGCATACTGATTTTCGAATTCTATGAATTTGGACATACTACTCAGCACGCATACTGATTTTAGCGTACTGTATAGTATGGAAGTATGCGGTTTCGGACGCAGCCATAAAAACGGCAGGATTCCCTTTCCTTTTTATTACAGGTGCCGTCGCTCCTCCTATACAATCCTCAAAACAGCCATAAAGTGGTGCATGACTTTCAGCTGACGCGTCCATAGTGATAAACAGACGCTGTTTCCCAAACGGATTCTGTACACTCGATTAGAAGCACAGCGAAAGTGGATACTGGGTTTTGTGTTTGTGTTTGAACAGACATACACATAATTAATAATAATAACATCTAAAGATGTCGATCTTGATGAGTTTTTTTTTCAAACACAAATAATTTTTTCCTAAATGAGCATAAAACTTTAGGTAAGCAATCGAATGCTTTCATTATAACTATATATGTAAACTTCTTTTATTTATAACAGTGACACCTCTGTTATTTAATGTAATCAAACAAAAAATGTAAATAAATGAGATTCATTCACTGCTCTTTATTCATATTGTGTAAGTTATACAGTGAGGAAAAGATGAGTAAGATTTGATAACTTGATTCTATTTCTTTATAACAGCTAATTTTAATAAGCTAAACTGTTTGCTAATGTATACTATTAAATTTTCTTTTGTAAATAATAATATAAAAAATTATTACTGTTAAACTGTTTAGCTGTTTATTACTTTGAAACAGCTCCAGAAGGACATATTTAATAAGTGTTTTTTTTTTTTATCTGTTTTTTTTTTTTTTTTTTGGGTGGGGGGCTGGGGGGGTGATCCCTTATTTTCACATTCCAATGTTGACAGGTATGGCTTAGTCCCTTTATTAATCCGGGGTTGCCACAGAGGAACGAACCGCCAACTTATCAAGCATTTGTTTCACACAGCGGATGCACTTCCAGCCGCAACCCATCTCTGGGAAACATCCACACGCACTCATTCACACTCATACACTACGGACAATTTTAGCCAACCCAATTCACCTATACCACATGTCTTTGGATTGTGGGGGAAACTGGAGCACACGGAGGAAACCCACGCAACCACGGGCAGAACATGCAAACTCCACACAGAAATGCCAACTGACACAGCCGAGGCTCGAACCAGCGAACTTCTTGCTGTGAGACGAACGTGCTACTCACTATGCCACCGTGGCGCCTATAATAATTATAATAATGATAATAATAATAATAATAATAATAATAATAATAATAATAAATAAACATTTTATAGGGGTGCCACGGTGGTGTAGTGGGTAGCACGATCACCTCACAACAAGAAGGTCGCTGGTTCAAGCCTCGGCTGGGTCGGTTGGCATTTCTGTGTGGAGTTTGCATTTTCTCCCTGTGTTCGCTTGAATTTACTCCGGGTGCTCCAGTTTTCCCCACAAGTCCAAAGACATGTGGTATAGGTAAATTGGGTAAGCTAAATTGTCTGTAGCGTATGGGAATGGATGTGTATGGATGTTTTCCTGTGATGGGTTGCAGCTGAAAGGGTATCCGCTGCGTAAAACATATGCTGGATAAGTTGGCGGTTCATTCCGCTGTGGGGACCCCAGATTAATAAAGGGACTGAGCCGAAAAGAAAATGAACGAATGAATGATTTGAAACATTTCTTTTTTCTGTTAAAGAAATAATTAGAAAATAAACAGTGAGAAAGTACTATGATCCTCTTGAAAAACAGAGCAACATGGACAGCCATTGTGAAGCTCAACCTAAACATGAATAAAATCTCTTGTCATTTAACAGCCTCTTTTAATTATTACTTATGATTTCAACAATAAATCTCTCTTAAACATTTCTGTTTAGTGAGATTTAGAATAAATATACCGTAAGCCGTATTACCACATTTGCTTCCTCTTTTCCTCACAGCAGATGCCTTTTGCACTTTCGGTTTGTCATAAATGTAGATCAACTTAGAAGCGAAACTAGACATTTTTTCTACTTCTCATTTACGATCTCAATCACCTGCCCTGGAATAAGTCTTGTGGGCATTCCTGCTGATAACAGTGGTACTTTCAAAGTAGTTGAGTAATATACATAATATTAGTTAAGTAATATACTGTATACATTCATTTATTTTCTTGTCGGCTTAGTCCCTTTATTAATCTGGGGTCGCCACAGCGGAATGAACCGCCAACTTATCCAGCATATGTTTTTACGCAGTGGATGCCCTTCCAGCTGCAACCCATCTCTGGGAAACATCCATACACACTTATACACTACGGACAATTTAGCCTACCCAATTCACCTGTAACGCATATCTTTGGACTTGTGGGGGAAACCGGAGCACCCGGAGGAAACTCACGCAACCACGGGGAGAACATGCAAACTCCACACAGAAATGCCAACTGACCCAGCCGGGGCTCGAACCAGCAACCTTCTTGCTATGAGGCGAACGTGCTACTCACTACGCCACCGTGGCGCCTATACTGTATACAGTTGATATCAAAATTATTATTATCACAGTATTTCCTATAATACTTTTTGTTATTTATCTACTCTTTGATTGTCGTTTTACAATGATTTCACTAATCACCCTAACTTGCTTCATTTGGTAAGCCTTTAAATTGCACTTTAAGCTGAATATCAGCATCTTGAAAAACATCTAGTATTAGCATCTTGAAAAACAATCTAATAAATATGATGTACTATGTATTATGAATTATGTATAATAATAGCAAAGAAAACAGAAATCAGTTATTAGAAATTAGTTATCAAAAACAACCTAATCTCATTCTAATTATGTACGTACGCGTATATACATATCTGAGCACCAAATATCTCCCAGGAGGTACTTTTTTTGCGGTTTTCGCGATTCCAGCAGAGGCCGCTGTATACTCCTTTTCAGATCTCAAATTTCTTTTGCGAGTGCCATTCGCGCCTGCTCTTCTCACGTAAATCCACCAGAGGCCGCTGTCAACTGACTGACTAACTGACCAACCGATTAACCCCACCCACCCCCTTCCTTAAACCCAACCGGTAGTGTTTTAAAAAGCACCGATTGACCCGCCCACCCCTTCCCTAAACCGACAGTTTTTTTCAAAAGCAATCCATAAACAAAAAAGCCCTCACGGCAGCCTGGTTTTTACCACATTTTCAGATTTTACCACATTCTCACCTTGTTATTTGCTTCTTTGTTTTATTTTTTGGCTTTTTGGCTTACCTGCTTTCTGGAACCGTTCTTTGCCATACTAAAACCCTATCGTCACAGTCAACTCGCGTCTCTAATCCACCAACGTACGTGGTGAGCCACTGGATGAGCTGGTAACAGCAGAAAAGCCATCCACATGAAGGTATTCGGTCAGCTGGTAAGCGCAAAAAGGAATGGCATCATACCGCCCCACAGCGTTCGTTTTAATGATGAAATATGTTCCTCTGGCTACATAATTTGCGATCTCCAGAAATGTATACAGGGCTAAGTTTTCAGATGTTCCTATGTTTAGAAATGTGTTGAAAAAAAAATTATTTCTGTTAAATACAAATTTGGGGAAAAATATACAAATATACGTAATTCAGCAGGGCTAATAAGGAGTATTCGTGTCTTAAAACATTCATCATTCCATTTAGTAAATGTAGTGGTGGAAAACTTGCACTGTTCACCTTTATTTCTAATGTAATTCATTAAAATCACTGCTCGAAGAAGGGTTAAGGGTTACATTCATTAATTCTGCTTATTAATGCAAATCTAAAAATAGAAGACGTCTGACAATAAAACATAACCCATAATTTCTGCATAATGTAAACATCTGCCTCTGTATATGAACGAGTGTAAAAGCAACAGACTGTGACAGATAATGACTAGAGAGATGATAGTGTTCATTGTGGCTTTCTATGCAAATGCATCCAATCTGTGAATATAAAAGTCTTCAAACCCCCCATAAAAATGCTTAAATTTCTCCACTAGAAGTGTTCTATTTATTCTCTAAAAGAACAAATGTCTCGATGCAAACGCTCTTTATGAACAATACACACTCACTGGTGGAGCATTCAAATGTGTGTCGCTCACAGGACAAAAGTGTGAACATGTTAAGAATGGACACTACAAATGTTTGCAATTCAGTATGTTCATTCATTCATTCATTCAAGTTTATTTGTAGTGCTTTTGACAATAATAATTGTTCAAAGCAGCTTTACAAAAGGTATTGCAGTCAAAAAGGTTATTAGTTACCATAACTCTATTGGTTACTAATCACTTTAACTAATTAACTAGTAACTAATAGCTTTGTCAAGCCCTACATGAAGCACACTCATGCATCCCACAGTTATGTGATGTATTGTGTGTATGCTTCACTTAAAAGATAGCTCTTTAATCATGTTTTGAACTGAGAAGGTGTGTCTGAGCCTCAGACATTATCATGAAGGCTATTCCAGAGTTTAGGAGCCATATATGAGAAGACTCAACCTTCTTTAGAGGACTTTGCTATTCTGGGTACTACCAGAAAGCATGAGTTTTAAGATCTTAAAGAGTCGGTTGGATTATAGTGAGACAAAGTGAAGTTTATTATTTATAAACTAGTTTTGAGGATCACATGCATCCCCAATCATATGATTCTTAAGTTACTATAAATATCCATAGTCTTTATTCCACATTTATCTTCGTCTGAAAGAAATCCCCCTTCCTCCCCCCTCTCCTCCTTTCTCATAGATAGGGTGGCATGGCGGCCCAGTGGTTAGCACTGCTAGCCCCACAGCAAGAACACGGCCAGCCCTGGTTCTCACAGGATGGGCCGGTGTTACTGTGCAGAGTTCACATGTTCTTCCACGTGGGTTTCCCCCGGGCTCTCCGGTTTTCTCCAACCATCCAAAGACATGCTCCATACATAAATTGACTGAGAACCACAGGCACTTGTTAAGCTCCCTTTATTTGTCAAAGTAGTTTACCTTAGCCACTCCAGCCGGGGAGAGTTTGAGATCTACCTGAGCTCAAATTTCCCTCCCGCTCTGCGAATGGAAGGGAGCCCTGTCTTCGAAGACCCCTTGATCTCAGGGCTCTCTCCCGGGACAGCATGCCAAACAAGCTTATGATAGATCATCAGCTAAGTGTGAACTCTTAAAAGGTTAAAAGTTTGCAATTCAGTATGTAAATGTTTTGATAATAGTATGGTATGAACAGCTCTTAGAGCAGCAAAAATTAAACAGAACCAAAAACCAACAAGAACTGCTGAGAAATAACCAAAGAAAATTCTTAAAAGTCTTGGTGTCAAAGAAAGCTCATCTGTGTCTACAGCAGAGATGTCCAAACTAGGGCCCGCGGGCCAAAGTTGGCCCATGGTAACCTTTGATTTGGCCCACCATCCCATCTGAGAGGCAGAATGGGGATGCTCTAGATTGTCATTTCAAATTTAATGCAACCTTTTGTTTGTTTGTTTTACTGTTAAACTGAAATTAAATGTTTCAATTGAAATGCTGTAGTTTAGTTTAAAACGTACACACTGTCACGCGACGGATAGAGGACAATGCAGAGACTTTGGTGAGCAGATCAAGACAAAGGCAGATTGTGCTTGACTAGTGTATTCAGCATTGAGTTCCACTGGGTTGTTATAAATGTGATTGTTTAAGCTTTTATTGCCATAAGTTATTATTTTTAAAAAACTATACTGCATTAGTTAATAAAATCAAAGTAATCCTTAAATATTATGAAATAAATAGCCATGTGAAATAGTTTGGTATATTTATCTTCAGCCCATGGTTCTCAATGATATTTGTTTTTTGGCCCTTCAAACGAAAACGTTTGGGCACCCCTGGTCTACAGTAATATAAAATACATTACCACAAGACAACAAACTCACAATCTTCCTCTTTATCATACACATGTAAGAAATCTAATATTACCTGTCATAGACTAACACCACTTATCTTTGAAAAAATCATCAGGACTTACTAGCACTACAAATGACATGCATCATTGCTTTTCATTTATTGAATTATTCTGTTTTGTTATTGTCAGACATTCAGCTGTTTCAGTAGTGTTATCAGACTATCATAAATATATTGCAGTTATATATATGATGGAATACTTGTATGTGCACCTTAATGAGACTGTTGTTCTGTGTGTATGAATATCCAGAGTACATAAAATTTGGCAGAAAACACCTAAATATTATTGAACTTGTCACGATATGCAGAAAGCTCTGTCATGCTGCCAACAAAATGTGTAAAGGGGTCAGGATTTCCTGAGTCACACATACAAATTAAGATCTTCTCAAGGTGACACATTTGTGGTGCTCTGACTTTCAGTGCTCTGAACATTTAGCTGGGTTTAAATCACCGTGTAGATGCACATTTTGAAGTGCCGCATGAGAAACAAGTTATGGAAAGCTCATTTGTTTTTGCATTTGGAGTAGTGGTCAGTTTGAGGGCTTCAGCCACAATATTATTATCCACCCCCCTTATCATTAGTTTGCTGCAAGTGAATAATGCAGAAAAAGAAAGCCCCCTCCTCAATATTGTGTTTCAGTACATCAACATACTGAAATAAATGTCTTAGCAACGTCCAGTTCCCATGGACTTTAACTTAGGGTGCTTTCACACCTTGCTTATTTACGTACCAGAGTTTGTTTCCCTTTTTGCAGTTTGTTTGGGCAGGTGTGAAAGCAGCAATCGTACTTGGGAGTGTAGCTAAAGCAGAGCAAACAAGAGACCTGCTCAAAGAGGTGGACAATTATGGAGTTGTGAGGAGGTGCGTACTGCCTGCTGACTTTTCCTACGTTTATTGTTTACTTCCTTGCATTGCACACTGATTTGTCAGCACATTAATTCTGACCAATCAAAATGCAGTTCAAGAACATTGTCTAGCCAACAACTGATGTGTATATGAATGAATAATAACAATAATAATAATAAGAAGAAGAATAATAAGAATAATAAGAATAATAAATAAATAAATAAAATATTTATATAATTATAAATAATAATAATAAGTATTATTATTATTATTATCCATTTATTTATTCTTTCATTTATTCATTCATTCATTTTCTTTTTGGCTTATTCCCTTTATTAATCCGGGGTCGCCACAGCGGAATGAACCGCCAACTTATCCAGCATTTGTTTTACGCAGCAGATGCCCTTCAAGCTGCAACCCATCTCTGGCAAACAGCCATACATTCTCATTCACACACATACACTACAGACAATTTAGCTTACTCAATTCACCTGTACTGCTTTGGACTGAGGGGAAAACCAGAGCACCCGGAGGAAACCCACGCGAACACGTGGAGAACATGCAAACTCCACACAGAAATGCCAACTGACCGAGGCTTGAAAGTTAACACAACTAATTAATTGGAGTCAGCGGTACTATAAGAAGTTGTAAACACAAACTTACACTTAAAATTAATACACTATTCTTTACTTAGAAATTTTAAAGCAGTCGGTTTCCTCATTTTTTCTAAATAAGGTCAACTTATTACATTTTAGTGTGAGTGCCATATTCCAAACGCATATCCAGATACATTTGGATGAAACATTAGAGGCATGTATGTGTTTTTAAATTCACAATAAGTTATAAATGTACTAATTTTCGACTTATAATTTGAATCAACCTCTAAACGCCCACTACAGCCTATACCTGTCAGTGACTCATAAAAACGAATAGAAATTTAATGAGACACAAAGATCATAGTCTCTGATCTAATGTTTCACTCAGACTGTCCATGACAGAGAGATGACAATTTTTTTTAAAATCTTTTTTACGCCACCTTTCTCTCTTTTTCTCCCATTTTTTTCTAGAGGGGGTTAGTCAGGAGCGCTTTGACAGAATTCTAAAGCAGCAGAAAGAACAGATGTCTTAGGATGATTAATGTGCCTCTCCTCCTCTCCTCTGAAGAGCAGTGTGTCTGTGCCTCTCCAGAGTTCCTCCCTTGCGCAGTCAGGCAGGCCACACTCTTAACCGGAGGATGATGGGACGCTGAGCTGGTCAATGAGGAGACGTCGTAATGTGCCATCTGAACGTCAAGGGCAGGACAGAACCCTGGAGACAGTGTTTAGGTGAAGGGCCCTCAGAGGGATGAAGCGATTCTGTGAAGCTAATGAGCAATATTGAATATTGCGCTTCAGTTTTCTGTTTTGACAGGAGTTGGGACGCCTTTGTAGTGGTCTTGCGACAGATATACTTGGTGATCAATGTGCTTTGGTCGGTTAAGGAGGAGTTTAGAGGGCAGGTTTGTATGCTCAGGGGATTACACCTAAATCCCACAGATAGAGAAGGGCAGAAAGATGTACACAAGCCAAGTGTGACAGTTTGTAGTGGTCAGAACCCTTGTATGGAGCAATCCTGCCCCCTTTTGGAAGATTGTGAATGTGCACGTTACCATCCCATTAGGGCACAGCCAATAGACTACATTCATAGTACACATAATCACACTAAACATTTCACACACAGACAAGACCAACATGACAAATAGAGTATTAATACTACACACATTCATATTATATGCAGAGAACTTTTGTTGCAAATTACATAGTTACTGGTTAATTTTTTTATTTATTTAAAAATTTGTTCATTTATTTGTTTGAGCAAAATGCAAATATGCAATTATTTTTGTGGTCCAAAAGTCCACCATTCTAAAATGTAACTTGTAAATGTATCTACAGGATAGGCCATTTATATGGATACACCTTAAATTACATGGACGATTGCCTTCAGATGACCTCAAAGATAAAAGTCTATGGGCATCAGATCGGGAGACCTTGGGGGCCATTCAGCTGGCCCACAATGACCAATCCAATCAGAAATGCCAACTGACCCAGCCAAGGCTCGAACCAGCGACCTTCTTGCTGTGAGGCAACAACACTACCTACTGCGCCGCTGTGTCGCCCTATTTGAAATATTATCTGTAAGTATTTATTTACTTATATAGCTGTTTAATTGTGTTTAGTTTATAAAAAATATGTAACGTAAAGAGTATTTAAAATTAATTATATTAACTTATGTTATTTATATGTACGTTAAATGTATTTACTCCTTAATTTTAAAAAAGTTAAGCCATATATAAATATATATGAATGTAGACACACACATGCTGTATGTTTATATAAATATACAGCAAGAAGGTCACAGGTTCGAGTCCCATCTTGGCCAGTTGGCATTTCTGTGTGGAGTTCTGTGTTCTCTCTGTATTTGCGTGGGTTTCCTCCGGGTGCTCTTGTTTCCACCACAGTCCATAGACGTGCTATAAGTGAACTGGGTAAACAAAAATTGGCCGTAGTATATGAGTGTGTGTGTGAATGTGAAAGTGTATGGGTGTTTTGCAGTACTGGGTTTGCAGTTGGAAGGGCCTTCGCTGCGTAAAACATATGCCGGAAAAGTAGGCGACTCATTCTGTCCGCTGTGGCATATAGACAGACACCTTGTGCTTAATGTTTAATGCTAGCACTCTAACAATTTAATACACAGTTCTATAGTGGGGACTATGTACTGTTTGTATGGCGTTAACACTTATACAAATATTATGCAACTTGTACAAGGGGCTTTTAGAGTATTGGATCATCCGTATGAAGGAGAGTAAATTGAGGACATTTTGACCGGTCTTCACTTTCTGGCACCCCTTTAAAGAGCTATGTGAGGGTTAAGACTTGGTACATTTACATAGTCACAATTCATAGCACATTTCACTATAGCTATTTTTCCAACGTAGCTTTACAGAAGCTGCACATTAGTGTCAATAAATGTCTTCACAAGATAGCTGTACAAACAAGTGTGTATGTGTGTCTTTATGTGTGTGTGTGCAGCATTGACCTCAGTGTCATGTCAGGAGCACACACACCCATACACATCTCAATAGCCAAAGTCTCCACTCACAGCATCATAAACAGCTTCTTCTCCGCCTCTCAGTGGCAGAAATGGGCCTGAGGCAACGAGCCCAGAAAGCTGATGATGAAGCGGGGCTGCCAGGCTCGAGTGTCCCTCGCCAAAGTGTTTCAGGAGGCAGTAGTAATTGATCGGCCAGGAGAAGAGCACAAGTGAAGGAGATGATGTCTGAGAGACTGCCAGCCTTAGCGTCTAATGGACTTCATCTCTTCTCACACGTGCCGGATCATTTTTCTTCCCCACTTCTCACTCTGTCTGAGCCACATTTAAAGAGAAACCTAAATGTTTCTATTACACTTTGAAAAATTAGAAGGAGACCAGAAAATGGACAGTGTAAAATATTATCAGAAGAAAATATTTTATATAGGGCGGCACAGTGGCTTAGTGGTTAGCACTGTCACCTTACAGAAAGAAGGTCCCGGCTGGGTCAGTTGGCATTTCTGTGTGGAGTTTGCATGTTCTCCCACAGTTCAAAGACGTGCTATAAGTCAATTGAATAAGCTAAATTAGCCGTAGTGTACTGTATGTGTGTGTGAATGTGAGAATATACGGGTGTTTCCCAGTACTAGGTTGCAGCTAAAAGGGCATCCGCTGTGTAAATCATATGCTGGATAAGTTGGCGGTTCATTCCGCTGTGGTGACCCCTGATGAATAAAGGGACGAAGCCAAACAAAAATTAATGAATGAATGAATTAAATATTTTATATATTAAGAAAATAAATTCAACTAAAATCATATTGGTTACATAAATATTTACAAAATATATTTACAATTCTTTTTAACCACTAAGTTATATGAATTAATTATGCATTTACTAGGCTAGGGTTAGAAAGGTGATTAGATTTTAAGGTTAGTTGAATGTAATTATGCATAGTTTTGATAATTATTATTGTACACACACTCAAAAAAGGATATTTACTGCTTGATCAAACTACTAATTTAAAATTGATCTGAAACGACACAATTCTTGAGTTTATTTGGGGGCACTACTTAATTATTTTATGTTCAATCCACTTAAATTTGTTAACTTAATTTCTTCACGTTATCCCAACACAAATCATTTGTGTGGATCCCAGCATTTTTACAGTGCAAAACGTAAAAAAGACACCTAAAACAAAGACCTTTATTTTAAGACACGTAAAATAACCTTATTATTAATTATCATAAATTACGTTCACACAATGGTCTTATCTCATCTCATCTCATTTTCATCTGCTTTTTCCAGGGCCAGATCACAGGGGCAGCAGTCTTAGGAGAGAACCCCAGACCTCCCTCTCCCCGGACACTTCCTTCGACTTCTCTGGGGGATTCTGAGGCGTTCCCAGGCCAGCCGAGAGACACAGTCCCTCCAGCATGTCTTGGGTCTTCCCTGAGGCCTCCTCCCAGTGGGACATGCCTGGAACACCTCCCTAGGTAGGTGTCCAGGAGGCATCCGAAAAAGATGCCTGAGCCACCTCAGCTGACTTCTCTCGTTGTGGAGGAGCAGCAGCTTCTTCAAGCTTTTCCCGGGTGACAGAGCTTCTCACCCCATCCATTAAGGTGCGCCTTGCCACTCTGTGAAGGAAACTCATTTCAGCCACTTGTATCCGAGATCTTGTCCTTTGGGCCATGACTAGGCCCACACGGAATCTGCGCGCGCAGAATTCCGCAGATTTTTGGCCCATCATTAATTCTGTTTATTTACTGGTGTAAATGTGTGTAAATTTATATTTATTCAGTTTTCAAATTAATTTCAGTAATAATATTGATGATTATGTAAATATTCATATGATTTATTTACAATACAGTTTGTAAAGTACAATTTTCTGTCTTTTAGTAAAGATTTTATATGAAAGACTTGCTATGTTTACCAAATAAAGTGGATCTAGATGGATTCGCATTGTAAATATTAAATTCATTCATTCATTTTCTTTTCGGCTTAGTCCCTTTATTAATCCGGGGTCGCCACAGCGGAATGAACCGCCAACTTATCCAGCATTTGTTTTACGCAGCGGAGGCCCTTCCAGCCACAACCCATCTGTGGGAAACACATCCATACATTCTCATTCACACACATACACTACGGACAATTTAGCTTACCCAATTCACCTGCACCGCATGTCTTTGGACTGTGGGGGAAACCGGAGCACCTGAAGGAAACCTACGCAACCACGGGGAGAACATGCAAACTCCACACAGAAATGCCAACTGGCCCACGGGGATCGTACCAGCGACCTTCTTGCTGAGAGGCGAACGTGCTACCCACTACGCCACCGTGGCACCTGTAAACATTAAATAAAAGTTTAAAAAGTATTACTTTTTATTTCAAATATTAAGGTTTTAATTATAATACTTTCGAATCATTCCGCATAAATCTGCAGATTTTTAACAAACTTCTGCAGATTCCATCTGGCCCTAGCCATGACCCAAAACTCATGACCATAGGTGAGATTAGGAACATAGACTAACCAGTAAATCGAGAGCTTTGACTTTCAGCTCAGCTTCTTCTTTACCACAACGAACCAGTACATCGACGGCATTACTGCTGCCACTGCACCAATCCACCTGTCAATCTTACTCATGAACAAAACCCCAAGATACTTGAACTCTTCCACCTGGAGTAAGGAATTTCTTCCAACCTGGAGATGAAATTTTTCACAGTGGTGATAAAGAAAAAGTGAAAGCTGAAAATCATTTGCTAAAAAGAACAATATTGCCCACATTATGTTAATTATTTCAAAATATGAATAAATCAAACAATTATAAAATTAAACAGGATGATGCAGTGGTGGGCGCCACGGTGGCGCGTGAGTAGCACGTTCGCCTCACAGCAAGAAGGTCGCTGGTTCGATCCCCGGTTGGGGCAGGACCCGGTTGGGCCAGTTGGCATTTCTGTGTGGAGTTTGCATGTTCTCCCCGTGGTTGCGTGGGTTTCCTCCGGGTGCTCCGGTTTCCCCCACAGTCCAAAGACATGCGGTACAGGTGAATTGGGTAAGCTAAATTGTCCATAGTGTATGTGTGTGAATGAGAATGTATGAATGTGTTTCCCAGAGATGGGTTGTGGCTGGAAGGGCATCCGCTGCGTAAAACAAATGCCGGATAAGTTGGCGGTTCATTCCGCTGTGGCGACCCCGGATTAATAAAGGGACTAAGCCGAAAAGAGAATGAATGAATTATTCAAATAAACACTTATTAAGTCATAAATTATCATAATGAACATAATATTCTGATTATTTACAATCACTCAGAAAATATTTTATACTGAAATAATCTCAGTGAGAAAAACTGCAGATAGCGAGAAGAACCCCACTACATAACAGCATGTGGGAAAAAAATAGCTTTTATCAATCCAGTGCATTTATTTAAAGTTCCCTGACGAATTAAACTCGCAATCCATCTCTAAACAAGCTGAGCCTGATGAAATGCAATTCCGTGTGGCTTTTAAATGTATAAGTTTGTGAGAGGACAGTCAAAGTCGGTGTACCGTATGACGCTGAAATACAACTCAAGGTCACTCCAATTATCTGTAATGGAGCCCCTCCCTCACAAAAAACCCACCCCACCAAAATATTAACAGGCCTGTGCATGAATATGAATTGCATTGAGGGCGGATGAGCAGGGTTATCCTGTCCGGTGTGCCAATGTCAAGCGGACAGCAAAGGACATGGGCTTCATTAAGGCATATAAGGGTGTTTGGTGCATTTACATGAGAAACGAGGGTGGAGGGAAGAACTCGCGTCCTAATCACTCATTCACTTATCTCATTGAGACAGAGTCAGATGGAGATCTGATGACACCCGGGTCACGATTAAAATTCATTTAGAGTAATCTAGACCAAGATGAGCACAAACCATGCTTTCAGATGACCTTTTTTCCAGTTTTCCTGGCTGTGTTTTTGCTGATTGTCCTGTTCAAGCACCCATCAGGGGGCTAATGCTACACAAATGACCAGCCAAATAATGTGCGATAGATGGCTTTTACGATTTCATTCAGTTCACCAAACAATGAAAATGATGTCTTCATTACTTGATTCAAATCAAATGTTGTTTTGTTCTTTTTTGCTGAAGACAAAATAAGATGTTTTGAAGAATGTCGAAACCCTATAATTCACTTCTATAGTGCTTTGGTATAGGCCCGCAGAAATCTGTAGATGTTTGAGCCTATCATTCAATCTATTTACTTCTGTAAATGTGCAGAAATATATATTTATTAAGCTTTTATGTTAAACTAAGTAATATTATTTAATAATATGCAAATGTTAAGAAATTGTATGCATGAAACAATTAATATTTTCTACGTATTTTAGTGGATGTATTACAAGAGACCACTTTTGTTTAACAAACAAGTGGTTCTAATTGTATTTGCACTGTAAACCTTAAATAAATAAAAATTAAGAAGGGATTTTTTTATTATTATTATTTTATATGTTAAGGTTTCAGCTCCTGTACTCTTATTGTCATTCTGCATAAATCCGTTAATTTGTTTTACAAACTTCAGCACAGTAATAGACAAAAAAAGTCATGAGATTCTGTCTGGCTCTGGTTGCGTAACTGGTTTACAACATTCTTCAAAATATGTGATAAGCTGAGTGGACTAAATGATGGAGAAATGGATGTTGGAGTCAGCTCCAAGTGGGTGGGGCTTGAGCTCCAAGCGGGCTGTACAAAACTGAAGTTTTTATTTATTTAATGCCTTGTGCATGACAAAAAGTCCAATATTGTGCTTTATGAATGCCTACACCTATACTCCAACCCTAAACCCAACCTCTATGTAACCTTTTGTTTTTTTATTAACATCTACCCCAACCCCAAACCTAAACCCAACCTCACAGTAACCTGATGTTTTATTAATATCTACTCCACCTACAACGCATAAACCCAGTCCACCTAGGTGTAAGTCCCTCCAAGTCCCTCCCAAGTCCCTCCCAAGCTTCTTGCTGTGTAATACCTCCCACTTGGAGGTCTCAGGGCTGCAGCTATACCTACTTGGAGAGATTACCTAATTAGTGATTTTTGGGTGAACTGACGATACCTTAAAACAAAAATAATTTTAATTTTGTCACATTTCAGATGGTGCCAGACTACTATTTGTTAAGTGCAAATGTTGTATTTATAGATTTGTATGCCAAAACTGTATAGGTAAAAGTAACAGATTTATGGAGCAATACTGCCCCTCGGGGTGAGTTATGGTTAATTGGAGAGTTTGCATAGCACATGACAGTATTTTTCAACCCTGTTCTTGGGACATTTTAGATGTCTTATTCTTAGCATTGGTGTGCCTTTAGGAACAGGGTCAGGCTACCTTGAAAGGGGCTTTGGCATGAGTTATCCATTTATTGTGCAGAAAAAAACATATGTGATTTAACAATAACAATATTAAATGTTTATATTTTTTAATCACAAAGTTCAGAAGTCTTCTAACGTGTCCCAGTAACATTCCAGGGGGGTTCCAATGAGTGCCCTATAACTAATGTTAATTAATGGTATGTTGTGTGGGTGTTTTATTTAAATAAAAATAATAAAATAGATATTTTTTAAAGGATTTACATTTATTTAATCTTTTTGTTGTCATAATAAAATATTAATACTTATATTTATTAACTTACTATTATTTAAATTAATTATACAATTTAAGTTAAAATTATTAGGACAAGGGTACCATGGTGGCATAGTGGGTAACGGGTTCGCTTCACAGCAAGGTCGCTGGTTTGAGCCCCGGCTGGGTCAGTTGGCATTTCTGTGTGGAGTTTGCATGTTCTCCCCGTGGTTTGCGGGGGTTTCTCCGGGTGCTCCGGTTTCCCCCACAAGTCCAAAGATATGTGGTATAGGTCAATTATAGGCTAAATTGCCCATAGTGTATGAGTGTGAATGAGTGTGTCTGGATGTTTCCCAGAGATGGGTTGCAGCTGGAAGGGCATCCGCTGCTTAAAACATATGCTGGATAAGTTGGCGGTTCATTCCGCTGTGCAACCCCAGATTAATAAAGGGACTAAGCCGAAAAGAAAATGAATGAATGAATTATCAGGACATACTTACATTTCATAAGTAACAGGGCTTAATTTGTACATTTTACAAATTAAGCACTGAGTAGTAGTATAACGATATTAATTTACTTAATTTAAACAATAAAATAACTACATATAATAAAAATAAAATCAATAAAAATGTAATACAATCTTACTGTTATTTACACAATAAAATGTAATGATAATAATAATAATAATAATAATAATAATAACAACAACAACAACGTGCCGTTCTTCCTAATTTTATTAAAATAATGAACAAAGTTTTATGGCTTTTAAAAGATAAATAACTTTAATCATATAAAATGTTATTTAAAAATCAAATTGGCTGGTAATGTTTGTGTTAGACCCGAATATAGGTCTAAACGTAATTGGTTTGTGGCATTTAGAAACAGAATTATGTATTGCAGGTGAAAATACATATTAAACACCTAGGTTTTTATTTGAAAATGTGTGAAAATAGCAGGGTTCTTTTACAAAAACATAACATTAATAATTGAAGAAACTGTGTTTAGAAAAGTGTCTTTACTGAGAAAACCTACAGCTCCTACAAGCACCAATCGTTTATGGGATATTTATTTTTTGTTTTTGTTTTTGTTTTTTAGAAAAGAGTGCATTTGACCAACATGGCAACCCAGAAATACGGAACTGAACTGCCCAATCAAATCTACGCAGTCATGTGGTGTAATACAACCAATAAGCTTTCCTTAATCCCCCGGTCATAGTAGCGGGAAACTAACTAATAATAATGTGAATATTAAAGAATTGACTGCGTATACATTTACCTGCGGTTTCTGTATTGGTGAGTTGGTTGCTTATTGCTTTACTTTCACATTGACTAACAGGTTGAACGTTACTTTCTGTTGCCATGACGAGTTAGCGAGCTAATAACAAAACCCAATCACAAGTCAACAACATAAACATCATCCAGTTTTCTTAAGTAGATCAAACAACAGTCTGTTCATAAATCAGCACATGCAGACTTCTTTGTGTCTCTCCCACTCAATCTTTCTATTAGGATTCAACTATTTTTTTTATCTTTCTTCATATAAGCAGTCTTTTGTTAACGTTAACTTATCTAATGTAACGTTACAGTATTGGTCTAAAGCTGATATGTTTGTCTCACAGCCTGTCAGTGTATTATGGCTCACAGACTGACCAAAGAGGAGCTGGATCAACAGTTTGAGCAGTTCTTGAAAGAGGTAACGTTACTCTAGTCTTTTGTTTATTATTAACAATTTTCTGGAATGTTATATGAAAACCCTTTGAGAAGTTAGTGCTTCTTGCTGTTAATGTATAGACTAGGTTTGTTTAATGTTAGCTCATTCTTGTATAATGCTTTTACAATTTGAGGTAAAGCTGGTTTTATGTTTGCACTTTCGTTGAGTGACAACTTGTGTCACCCTCCTTATATTGTTTACCATGGTATTTTTGAATATTCGGTCAGAATTACATGCAAGTATGACTTGAAAACAACATTAGCACTGCTGTATTTGTTTGACTGTGAACAATGTTGTACTTTGTTAATCATTGGCTACTAATATAATTTACTATTTAGAATTAGCAAATAATATTTTTGTTAAATTAAATTATTAAGGAGAATGTGCGAATGTGTGACAATAAAGCCAACTTTACCTAAATATTTTACAACACTAATTCAGAATCGATCAATTTATCTCAAGTTTTAGGATGTTTTTGAATAAATGAATAAAATCACAAATATGTATCATTTGTTAGTTCCCTCAAATATTGGTTTAATTGACAGTCCGAGAAAATGTATTTTCAATGTTTTCATTGGCAGAATAAATTGTATAATGAAAATGCATAAAAATTTAGATTTCTATGACTGCAACACATTCCAGAAATATTCAGTAAATTCATCACAGAGTCACTTGTATTAACAGTGTTTAATTTCTTAGGAATTGAAAAATACAGATAGTATCCTCTCAGCATGGGCTGGTATAAGATTCTGGCGGTATGATGACCTTTGAAATATGGTTTCTTGGTATAGTTATTACAGCTCTAAAATAAATATTTTTAAATGTTTGAGTAAAAAAATGAACACTTTTTTTCCCCTTTTGAACACAATATATTTTATTTTGGGAAACATTTATAATATTTTGGAGCAGTAAACATGTCAGACTAAATAATTAAAATTAATTATTGACTTCTGCTGTCTTCATTTGTTTCAAAAACACTGATTTCAGTATGATTTAAATCCGTTTGTCCTAAAAAGAAGATCAAATTGTAAATAAAAAATCTCACGCATACCTTAGAAACAATATTTTGACTGTTTTAAAACCCTGACTTTTCCAAACTGCGGTAAACCTTGAAAACGGTTATCGTTCCATGCCTAGTATCCTCATAATTTGACACCTCATCTCACCTATCTTTATGATCTTCTTCATTTGTGCACTCCTTTGCGTTCACTAATATCATCTTTTGCTGAATTGTTATCTGTTTCAAATTTTAAAATTGATTTGGTGCCAGGGCTTTTAGTTGTGCAGCATCAAAGTTACGGAACTCCCTGTTTTTGCACATTCGCCTGTTGGACACTATCTCCTATTTTAAATCTCAGACAAAAACATTTTTGTTCAGTATTGCTTTGAATAATTTGCTAGTTTAATATGCTGTCTATTGCTTTCACTGCTTGTTTTTTTATGATGGGCTTGCTATACACTGTAAGGTGTCCTTGAGTGCTGTGAAAGACACCTATAAATAAAAGGTATTATTATTATATAAATTTACATGCAAAATATTTTCTTCTGACCCGAAACAAGTCTTCAGCTGCTTAACAGTCTGTGGTCATTGTTTTCTGTTTCTCCTTTTAATGAGGAGGTGCTTTTTGTTTACTGTGAAAGACAACATACATGTTGTTAAGCCCAACACAACAGGCAAACCTTATGTTTTTGTGTATTTGTGCTATTTTTTCAGTCGGTCTCTGATGACTCTGTTGAATTGGGCACCAGCTCCAAACGTCCTAGTGTCCTTGACAGCTTGGGAAAAGCACCGGTCAGGCCAGTGAAGAAGGCCTCAGCGTCTGTGCCATGGTGGCAAGATGATGATGATGACAGTGAAGAGGGAACAGGTGAGTCCTGGTGTGACCCGAATCAAAAAGACAACTTGGCTTAAATCTCTATCTTTGGTCTGGGTTTGAAACGCAAATGTTTATGAGGTTAAAATGTTTGTCGGGTCTCCACCACTGCGCCTTTCAGCAAGATGGGTTATTCAAGTTTGATACAAGTAAGTACATATAGGCAAGTAGTCTCCCCACATTTGAAAGTCTTCCATTGTGTGGCTGCACAGCGCTCTGTTTGTAAGAATGAGTTTGAAACTTTAAAAGTAACATTTTCAAGCCAAAGGGCAATATGGTCGCCTCAGCAAAAAAGATCGCTGGGTTCGAGTCCCGGCTGAGTTGGCGTTTCTGTGTGGAGTTTGCGTGGGTTTCCTCTGGTTTCCCTCACAGTCCAGTGCGGTATATGTGAATTTCATTAACTAAATTGGTTGTAGTGTGTGTGAATGAGTGTATGGGTGTTTCCCACTGCTGTGTTGCAGCTGTAAAGACATCTGCTGTGTAAAACATATGCCAGATTAATAGTTCATTTTGCTGTTGTGACCCCTGATATATGAATTAATGAATTTGTAGGCGTGTGTTTTTGTAACAACGCTGATCTGTATCCAAATTACTGTGGTGAACAATCAAGATTAACAAAAACAAAAAGTTATTATCAAGACAGTCTATTAAAGGCTTAGATTCATGGAATTTATCATGAAATTTATAAAAGGTCTATTCTAGACCTTGAAAGTCAGGAAGATTTTTATATGTTTGGTTAAAGTCATGGAGTATCATGGATTTTTGTTTGTCATTTTATCAAAGTTTTTATTTTCTGAACCATGTTTTTATTATTTTATTATTATTTTTATTATATTTTTTATATTTTATTTATATAGTAATTTCTAACAGAACATGTACTTTTGGGTAAACCTTTAAGTTTAAAAACCTTTTGGTTTCAAACACTGTTATCGTAGTTTAGGCGTTTGACCACTTGAGGGCAGCAAACACCAAGCATTGGCCAAAATAAATATTCATTAAATCAGTTCAGAACTGGGATCAGATGCGTCATCAGTGATCACTTGTAATGCAGCCATGTTTTTACTGGCTTTAGTTATAATTCTCATTCATGACCCAGATCTTTAGCTGATCAGTACATTATTTGAATAAAATATATTATATTTTAATATAATATATCTGAATATATTAGATTGCAATAGTTAAATTGTTATCTTAGATTGGTGTTTTATGGTTCAGTAGATCCTTCTAGATTTAACTGATGTGTGTTGGATAAGATGTGATTAAACATGTTTTTGTTTTTCTTTTTTTACCTTGTATTAATCTTCTAGACAGCATAATTACCTCTGCTGTTGAGGAGTTGACATTTTCTCATTAAACTCTCTCTCTCTCTCTCTCTCTCTCTCTCTCTCTCTCTCTCTCTCTTTATATATATATATACATACATACATACATACATGTATACATACAGTCAAGCCCAAAATTATTCATACTAAGGCTGGGTGATTTATAGAAAAGTAATCGAAATTGGCATTCAGAACCTATAATCGATCAGATTTTTCCAGGTCAGTTTTTTAAATTACTTTCCCTACCATGTGTCACGTGACCCCGCTCTATTTACACTTCGGCTAGTGCAGCGTATGGTCTGGTGCAGGACCTCTTAAAAAATGTAACGTCACAGCAACACACACTGCAAGCTCTGTGATTTGTCAGCTTGGTACCATTGACCAGTGTGGGTGGCGCAAAGAGTGCAAATTAAAAAAAAGTAAAACAATCATTCATTAATCATAATCCAATTAAAATGTTCATTTAATCAAGATTTTGATTTTAGACCAAAGTGCCCAGCCCTAATTTATACCCCAGAGGTATTACAGTCTCAAGCCTATGTTAATCTTTAAAAAAAAAATGCATAAAAAATACATTACTTTGCTTAAAAAAAACTAACACATTTAGTTACTAAATACTTAGTTAACATCAAATTATATCAAAAATGACTTAAGATTGTAAGATATTACTTTTAAAAGTAAATTTACCCAACATTGAACATCACAAGTGCATTTATCACAATATTTATCCAC
>CAIGQQ010032566.1:6705852-6716144 GCA_903798035.1 Danio albolineatus
TACAGGCAGATCAGCAGCTCAGCAGGAGTGTGTGAAGATGGACAAGTCGAGGCTGGCAGGACTCCTCTTTCGCTCTCTACACTGCAGCCTGCGTCCACCGTTGAGTCAGGTCAGACTCGGCACATGGCTCCTTTCTGCCAGTCACTGTGGGCATGTCTGCACTCCAGACCTTTTGATTTGCAGCTGTTCCCCTGCAAATGCTTCCAGTTAAGCATTAAAGTAAAGAACGTGAGGTGTTTACAAAATTCTTTGTTTGTGGCAGAAGTCCTGTTAGCAGACTCTAAACAGCTCGATTTGTCATGATGTCTGTTTTTTGTTGTATGATATATTGCATCAAAATATATTGCTATAAACAATATTATTGTCAAGACCATTTTATGCCACTCATTACATAATGCTTTAATGACGATATAATATCATCACATTGCAAGTACACTCTTCCAAAGAACACATCATATTTTATTCTTAAGAATATTTCATTTAATTATAGTCATTTTAACAATTTAGCCATTGAAATCAAAATGTGAAAACCATATCCTAAATAAGTAATAATTAATGTTAACAAAAAAGTGCAAGGTAAAAAGTAACAGAGGCTGCGATATCTGCTACCAGATATCTTTTCAGTTGTCAGACACCCATATGAATATATATTAAAGTCGTTTATAGTAAATACTACAGTTTTTTTTTTAACCATAGTGTCTCTCACATCTCCAATAGAGATGTTCACAATCAGCTTATATTTTGCTAGAATTGGTTTTATGTATGAACAATAAATATGTATATATTGTATATATTTCATCACCAACAATGATTGAGGTCATATCCATGTGTCGTGCAATAACACTGTAAAAAATAATTCTGTAAAATTTACTATAAAAAACGGCAACTGTGGTTGCCAGTATTTCATCGTTAAAAATATGGTACAACCCATAAAAGTAATTTCTCATTTTTACAGTAAACTACTATATTTCATTAATTTATAAAAGTAATATGTCTGTATTTTGAATTAATGTACGTAACTGATGGGGAAACAACTAAAAAGATCCAAAGTAATGTCAACAAAAAGCCTAAAAAGTGATGTGCCTTGCAGGGAATTCTGGAAAAGTCAATTTACGGTTATTCGCCGTATATATTAAGGAAACATACTGTTAACCAGGTTACAGATTTTTACTGTAGCATTTTTACAGTTTTTTACCATCGAAATCATAGCCATTTTTACTGTGAAGTTAATTATTGATTATTGTGACAGGCCTCATAATATTGATTTTTCTGTTGGTTTTACTTTGAAGTGAATGCTGGACTAAACCGTCATCTCAGAAGTGCCTCATTTGGCAAATCAAGTAAACTTCAGGTCTTTTTAAATGGATATTGGATATTTATTTATGATATCTTTTACTTTTAGTCATTTAGCAGATGTTTTTGTCTTACAAGTGAGGAGACATTCAGTGGTTGGGCAATACAATACACACTTGAAGTGCTAATAATACAAAGGAACTATTTGTGCTCAGAGTATTTAGTGCGAGAGTTAGAGAAAGAGAGTTTGTACAGGTGGCCTGTTAGGCCCAACTGTGTGAGGCATGCTTTATAAATGCACACATTGGTTTTTTTTTTGTTTTTTTTTTACTTGTAAGTTGTAATTATGTAGCACTAACTTTAACAAATGGCAAAAAAAATAGAAGATCTGCCCTAATTTACTTATCTTTTCTTTTATTTGTGCAAAAAAAATGTCAGAAGTGAGTTTTTAGCATCAGTTTAGATTGTTGGAAAGATTAGTGGAATAATGGCTGCTAAATATTCATCATGTTCATCAAAGTAAATTACTGTACAGTTGATCTGTCATATGCTGCATTATAATGCTGTATGTCTGATTTATTTTTTTTAATTAATTTTAAGATTTGTTTATACGCAGGCTAAAAAACAATATTTGCTTCTGTCCTTCTTGATATTTCTTCAAAGGGACAGTTCACCCAAATATTTAAAGTTTGAAGAATTTACAAATAGCGAAAAAGAGGATAATTTTTATTCATAATTTAATTTATTAATATATATTTCATTTAGATATTATTTGATTCTAATATGTTTTATGTCAATCAGTACAGTCACAGTTCACAATACAAATATTTACCAAAAGAGAAAAAGATTATTTGCATTTATAATTTATTTATTAGATTTTATTTATTTTTTTTCAGTTTGCCATCATTTACTCATCCTCCACTTGTTCCACTTTCCAAACCTGTCTGAATTTTTTTCCTCTGTTGAACACAAAGGAAGATTTCCTGAAGAACGTTGAGTGGAAAAAAACACTTCCATCATATTTTTTGTTCCTACTTTAGATTACTTCTGATATTTTTTAGCATACTTCAGAATATCTTGTTTTGTGTTCAACAGAAGAAAGAAATCCATCAACATTTAGAACGACTTGAGTGTGAGGAAATGGTGAGGAAATTTTCATGGGTTCATTTTTGGGTTAACTATCTCTTTAAGATCAAATGACCCCTAAACAAAAGCTTGGTTGCAAATTCGCTATGGGTGGTGGCGATCCAAATCCGTGATAAATGTCTCTGCGTTTGCCAAGACAGATTGTATTCGATCTGAGCAGTACTTCATTGTGAGAGACAGCTTATCGATCACTGCCAAAGCCCAGAGACACAGCCATGCATATCAAATCTAAACCTCACAAGTGAAAACATGACTCTGGAATTCTTGTGACCAGAATTTAATTTATGTAATGCAGATCTACCCACTGCTGAGGAACTGATGCGGCCCATCGGACCAGACAGCGGATTCAACCGTGGCTTCTCTCTCCAGCCCATAACGTAAGTTCACCTTCACCTTCTCAGAAAATGAGTCATATGTTCTCATTACAGCAGCTCTAGAAGACGTATTTCTCTTACAGTGAGACAGTGCCCAGGAGCAGCGACAATCAAAGTCCATTAAGGATATCTTCAGATGAGAGCCCTTTCAGTTCAGCTAATGAAAGCTATGGAGGAGGTAATACAGCTAGCCTTACAGGAGGAGAACATCCAGATTCCTTTAAGTTCACTCAGAAGAGCATATCCGAGGAGATCAGAAGACTGATGCAGGAGCAGGACACCTCCTCTCAGGAACCTCCACCTATTAAACCCAAGAAGCGCCAGGTTAGAGACTGCTATTATCAGTCATGAATTTCCTGTGTAAATTAGATCCTGTAATTTATGTCGTTTTGAGAAATGACAATGGAAAGATAGAGGCGCATACTCTACAAAGTAAATGAGACATAATTTCTCCTATTTATTCACATGACTGTGATAGTCACATTTATTGAATAATGCATTATCATCTTGTGTGTCTCAGGTTCCTGCCAGAAGCAATGCATTTACAGCTGCTTCCTCTAGAAGAGCTCCGGTTCCATCGGCGAGGCTTAAAAAACCAGAGAGCAAGCCGTTAAACAGAGTGCCCGCACCCAGCAGAGCTAGTCAAGCAGCTAAACCTCCATCTCCTCCTACACAGAGGAAAGCTCAGAACCAGACTTTTAAAAAAACTGTAAACCTCAACCAAACACAGACAGTCAAAGGTACTCCTCACAAAAACATCAAGACATGTCATATTTCTCTGCAAAATTCAAAATAGAAAAGTATATTAAGCGTACTTTTCAGTATTTTCTCTTATAATTTGTGTAATTTATTAATATATCAGGTTTTTATCTTATGTACAGTTGAAGTCGGAATTATTAGCCTTCTTGAACTATTAGCCCCCTGTTTATTTTTTTCTCCAATTTCTGTTTAACGGAGAGAAGATCTTTTCTAAACATAATAGTTTTAATAACTCATTTCTAATAACTGATTTATTTTATCTTTGCCATTATGACAGTAGATAATATTTTACTAGATATTTTTCAAGACACTTCTATACAGCTTAAAGTGACTTTTAAAGGCTTAACTAGGTTAATTAGGTAAACTAGGCAGTTTAGCATAATTAGGCAAGTTATTGTATAACAGTGGTTTGTTCTGTAGACTATTGAAAACAAAAATAGCTTAAATGGGCTAATAATTTTGCCCTTAAAATGGTCTTTAAAAAATAAAAACTGCTTTTATTCTAGCCGAAATAAAACAAATACGACTGAAGAAAAAATATTATCAGACATACTGTAAAAAATTTCCTTGCTCTGTTAAACATCATTTGGGAAATATTTTTAAAAAAGAAAATCTAAGGGTGGCTAATATTTCTGACTTCAACTGTATTACTATAATTATTTATTTTATTTTCTGTATTAGTTATTTGTTGTTTTATTTATTATTTATTTGATGTCTTGTTTATTGCTATTGATGTTGTTTTTATTGTTTTCATTTTTTTATTATTATGAAAAGTGATTTATGTAAAATGTTTTGAATTTGATCTGGTTTTGCCATGAAATGAGAAGCTGATATGATATTTTTAAGAGAGTTGAAAGCCTGTAACTATTGACTTCTATAGTAGGAAAGACAAATACTATGCAAGTGTTTTGTGCTCAGCAGAAGAAAGAAACTCAAACCGGTTTAGAACAAGTGAAATATGACAGAATTTTCAGTTTAGGGCAAACTATCCCTTTAAGTCTTAAAAAAAAAAGCTCCTAAACCAGAACAGCATGTCTTAAATTCATTTGATCATGGAATACATTTTTTGTGAGGAATTGTTTCTTCATGTGTTTCAATATTTTGTTTATAATATATGTAATTTATTAATATATCTGTCATTCAGATATCATTTTGATATAAGTTTTTACCAAAAGAGAAAAATAAGATAATTTTCATTTATAATTTATCTAATTTATTACTATATCTTTCATTCAGATATAGTTTTCATTCTAATACATTCCTGTATGTCAGTCCATTCAATCACAGTTCACAAGTATTCACCAAAAAAGAAAAATAAGATCCTTATTGTTTTACTAGTGTTATTTAAAAAAAAAGTATTACAGTAAATTACAACTTATCATCTTAATCTTTATTGTTATAAAAATAATATGAAAAAAAAATATTGTTCTGCTAAAATTTTTAATAGTAAATATGACTACTCTTTGTAATTTGATAGCTGTCTTTGCTTGTAATTTGATAGTCATCTTTGTTTTATACAGGTTTAGACACGAGTTTAAAGCTAAGCAGTGAACTGGTGGAATCCGTGCAGTCCTTTGCTGCTTTCCTACAGCATCAGGTTGAAGCCGGCGGTCTTCAGGACAAAGGCCCTCTCCAAGCAAACAAGATCGCATCTGAAGCAATGACAGCGGTGAGTTAACTGGGACTGAAGCTGATCAATGGATCAAATTGTCCAGCTCATTAAACTCCTGTTCTGTTTGTCTGTCAGCATGAGGGGATGCAAGAGAAGATGGATGGTGGTCCAGCCTTTCAGCAGGAGCTCACTTCACTTGAGCGCCTCCGTCTGCAGCTCGCCAAAAAAGAGAGAGAGCTCCGTCTGAGGGAAGACCAGTTACGAGAGCAACACAAGCAAGAGCTGACAGCCCTGAGACAGGAGAACTATGTGTTACAGAGCAAGGTGACCTCTCGTTTAGCTGTGAAAGGAATAGTTCTCTCATTTACTCACCCTCACATTTAAGTAGTTTCAAACCTCTTTAAATGTCTTTTTTCTTCTTCTTCTTTTTTGGGGGAATGTGACAGGGTTTCCGCACGTTGTTAAGAAGTTTAAAAAAAAATTTAATTGCTTTTCTGTGAATTATAAAGGGATAGATCACCCAAAAAAGAAAATATACTCCCACCTTTAGATTTAAAGACACTAATAAAAGGCTATGTTCTTAACAAATGACAAGCAGAATGGCATCAGTGCTCAGAAAATAAACTTTTTGAATCCCAGCCAGTAATAGGAAGAAAATCAAACTCAAGACATGATGAGATTGTTTACAATAGATGCTGTATCTGACACACAAGACTCCTGATCCCAATTCTACTCCTTAACCCAACCCCTCTTTTTGCGCGTTCACATGAAAGGGTAGGGCTGTCTCAATTCTGTTTAGCTTGGAGGTGTAGGGCTAAGGGGAAGGGCTAGATAGCCCTTGAAACTGAGAATTTTCAGGACCACAGTCGAAACCAAGCAGTACAAAAATTTCCCAGAATACCCCATCTAACGTTACAATGGCAGAATGACTGCACATGGAAGTAAGGAGATGCACAAATTACTATTTGTTGTCATTGTGTACTTGTGTAGACGAAATAAAGCAAATAAGACTTTCTTCAGAAGAAAAAATATTATCAGACATACTGAGAAAATTTCCCTTGCTCTGTTAAACATCATTTGGAAAATATTTAAGAAAGGAAAAAAAATTAAAAGAGGGGCTAATAATTCTGACTTCAACTGTATATGTAGATATTACATGAAACATTATGCCATGAAAATGTACTTGAAAGTTCTAGAAAAGTCATGGAATTTTAGTAGTATAAATGTGTATGAACTCTTTTCTGTACAATTTTAATCTAAACCTCAACATATCTTGACACACTATACATAATATCATGGATCATTCTCAAGTGTGAACTCAAAAAGTGGGGTGACAGTTAGGGGATTAAAGGATATTTTCAGAGACGTTTTCTGAAAGAAAGGTTTTGTTCTCCTGGTGATTATTTTGCTATGGCTCTAAATCACCAATGACTCATTTTGTGTGTCTGTACCATGTAAAACGTTCAGGGAAGCTGACCTGCTCTACATCTACCTCTTCATGATGAATTGCTACTGACTGAGGATATAGAATACACTCAAGTTCATCTATTTTCATGCCCTGTTTATTCAGCCGTAAAACATGTATGAAGTACTTATTATATAAATCAATAGAAAACCTTCAGCCGCCTTATAACGCTCCTCAAGCATCACTATATGGTTAATCATATGTTTTATGAATTAATGCATGAGTGTTTGGTAAAAAGGACAATCTGTAGGTGAAGGTTTGGTTTGGCATTCATAATGTTTATGGCTGATTTACTGCTCTGCCTAGATATAGGATGCTGTTTGATACTCATAGCAATGATAAAAGGTGCCCTCGGCACATGTGGGTTTTGTAAGGTTTTTATTTGAAGGCTTTAAATATATATTTTTTTTAATCCAATGCCTAGATTTAATTTGAACATGCCTTTTGTTGCACTTGCAAATGAAAGAAAATAATGAAACTCTGTATATAAAAGAAAATCGATATAAACCAAGGGTTTTTTTTCTCAGTTGAACAGTTTATTAATTTTTGTAGTAGATTTTATCCTTTTTAACAATTTACTGCAGAATGTTTTTCACCAAATAACCAAGGCTGAGTTTGTGTTCATGGCTCATGTTAAGAATGGCTCCATTTACATATTCTAGGGACAGCTGGATTCAAGAATACCTATTTCCATGACCCATTTTTCCAGCCTGAAGCAACCTGGGTTAAGGTCATAATGGTGATGACTCAACCCCCTCTTTACAGGCTGCCGTGCGCCACTAAAACACACCATTAGACCTTTTAAAATCATGAAATAACCGCATACTCGTGATTTTTTGATTATTTAACATAACTATAATCATTGTGCAACTTTTAAGCAGGTGTACAATAACTATTATTATGTCTTCCTGTTAAGATTTAAGGTTTGGTTTTATCCAAAGCTGTATTTAATCAGTGAATGCATTGCCTGTGTGTCAAACCCACAACATTGGCTTTGCTAGTACATTGCTGTAATGTTTGAGCTACAGAAGTGCCCTTTATAATGTAGCAGTGTATTGTGTGAGTGCTCCATATTCGACTGTCTTTGGAGATTTTCTGAATCGGCTCAGAGATCACAACAAACCTTGTGTTCACTTTTAAATTGACATTGCTCTAAATGTTTTTTGCCAGCTTGCCAAACTTCAAAGAAGTGATGAAATTGTTTCTTAAAATCTGGAGTGTGTTACAAAACCATCTTTTTTTTTTCTTGTTGTTTGACGTTTAAAGGGACAGTTCACCAAAAAAATAATCTAAATAACCTCACCGTTTTCTTATAATCGTCACAAAATTAGATATTTAGAAAATCTGCTGCTTAATGTTACTCACTGACTTCCATAGTAGGAAAAAAATACTGGCCCTGGCAACCATTTTTTTCAAAATACCTTATCTTGTGTTCAACAGAAGAAAGAAACTCAAAGAAGTGACGGGTGAGTAAATGATGACGGATTTTTTGGCTAAACTATTCCTTTAATCTTAGTCAATCATTTATTTTTATGTCAAGTACCTGCCATTTTGAAATGGCTGTGATGAGCAGCCATGTTTACCTCTAACTAAAGATTTAATTTCATGGAGCTACAAAAAGCATTTGTTACACAAACACATTATTATTCATTATTCAAGCTAGTTTTTGTTTTGCAAGCATTTCATTATAAGAATCCATTTAAATGAGCTGGCTTATTAAAGTGAACATACTAAAGCTATTCAAAATTGACTGAAGGAGGACAGCACGTCTCTGCCCACTCTGTTGAAAGGCTTATGCAACCGTTACATAAAATATAACAACATGTCAATGTCAAAGAAAAGCTTTAAATATGCTACAATACAAAGAAAAACCTCTTTCCATGCTACATTACTTTTTTAATTAACGCTCCTAATAATGTTTGATGATCTAAAGTCTGAGCTGACAGTTCCCAGTGATTTACTGTTAAATGCTGTATTCATAGTTGCACCGCGCCGAAGAGGCCAGTAACAGACGGAAGTGGAGTTTTGGTGAGGCTTCAGACCCCGTGACTGAAGAGAAACTCAAACTCATAGAGAAAGAGATGAAGGAACAAGAGACTCTTATTCAGGGTTACCATCAGGTGAGTCTCTCGCAAACATCAAGATCATTCATTCATTCATTCGTTTTCCTTCAACTTAGTCTCATTTAAGAGGTTGCCAGAGCAGAATGAACCACCAACTTTTCCGGCATATGTTTTTACGCAGCGGCTGCCCTTCCAGCTGAAACCCAGTACTGGGGAACACCCATACACACTCATTCACACACACTCATACACTACGGACAATTTAGCTTATTCAATTCACTTAGTCTTTCGATTGTGGGGGAAACTGGAGCACCTGGAGGAAACCCATGGGAACACGGGGAAAACATGCAAACTCCACACAGATATGCCAACCGGCCTAGCCGGGACTTGAACCAGCGACCTTCTTGCTATGAGGCAAAAGTGCTTACCACCGAGCCACTGTGCTGCACATGAAAGCTTAAAATGGAGGGAAAAATTACTCAGATTCTGTTCACTTTTCTTGGAGCCTTTTTATTTTTTATAGAATTCAAAAAGTCAACATGTTCAGGAGATCTACAGTAGAGAATATTGCATTGTGTGTTAGATGCAAATGGTTTTGTTTCTAAAATTATCTGAATGTTTTCCCTCTTATTATATTTGTAGCAGTCAAAATTTTTCATGCTTTTGTTGAATGTTCAACATTGGTGGATTATCAAAGGATTGTGCTTTAGTTTTGACAAAAAACAAACAATTCTTTATGGCTGTTAATATTCCAATGAAAGTATGGAACAATGTTAATTTTATAGTTGGCCAAGCAAAATTAGTCACAGGTTTGGGCTTGAGGTGTGGATAATAAATGTTCTTAACTTGTTTACAGCTATAGTGGAATAAAGAATATGGGGGAATATACTTTTTTTTGAAAACATGGATGAATTTTGTGTTTTTTCAGTTGTTCGTTTCCGTCTTGAAAAAATGATTTCTTATTATTTCATTGATGATTATCTTGATGCATATTATTTGTATTTTCTCTAGCCTTCTCTAGCCTTGCTCATTTTCAAACCTCATATTAGAAAGGGATTTTAAACTCAACTCGATTGATAGATAGATAGAAGACGAATTGAATTGAATTAGTACATAATGTCTATTAGATTCTGAAACATGACTTAATGGGCATGTGTTAGATGGATGGATGGATGGATGGATGGATGGATGGATGGATGGATGGATGGATGGATGGATGGATGGAGATAATAGACAGATAGATAGACAGACAGACAGACAGACAGACAGACGGATAGTATATTATATTATGCATTAGTATTACTGACACAATCTACATTGTAAAAGCGCTATAGAAGTGATGAAGATGAATTTAATTGAATTAGTACATAATGTCTATTATTAGATGGATGGATGGATGGATGGATAGATGGATGGATATAGATAGATAGATAGACAGACAGACAGACAGACAGACTGACAGACGGATAGATAGATGGATAGTAATACTATTGCATATATTATGCAATAGTATTACTGACACAATCTACATTGTAAAAGCGCTAGACAGACAGATAGATGGATGGATATAGATAGATAGA
>CAIGQQ010032566.1:6716154-6730346 GCA_903798035.1 Danio albolineatus
ATGACTCTGAATTTGTAATAACGTTGGTAATTACTTTTCACATTTCCTGTAATTACCAAAGTACTCATGCCCTTTGCATAAAACCAAATCCAATTAATTTTTATCTGGAGCTACGTTTCATTCTAATGCTCGCGCTGAACATATTTGCATTTGAGTCATTAGTATTCATATGCCGCAAATACTCCCAGAGCAAAACATGTCTGAAACTTATTTCCGCTGCTTTTAACAGGAGAACGAGAAGCTGTATCTGCAAATGAAAGCACTCCAAGCTCAAAGCAAACAGAACGAGGAGGCTTTGTTCATGGAAAACCAGAGACTTCTCACTGAGCTCTCCTTCACCAGGTCAGTGCTCTCAATGTGTCATAATACATATCACAGCAGGATTGTACCACTCATGCTGTTCTCTGCAGCAGCTGATATAAAAGCACTGAATATTCATTCCCCAGGGACCGAATGAACACAAACAACATTCAAAGATCCATCAGAGAGAGAAGCATTGCTGACCAAAGCTTCAACATTGCAGAGTTGACAAGTCAGGTACACGCTGCACAGGTAAGTGAACAGTAGATCTCCTCCAAAACCCAGCAAACTGCCTACATCGACGATTAAGATACAAGGTCTGTGTGTTTAGAAAAAGGAAGAGCGACTGCAAGAGGAGATCCGCAGGCTGAAGCAGGAGAAACAAGCTCTGCATGTAGATCTGGAGATGATGAGGAAAGAAAGGGATCTAGCAAAAGTGCAGGCTGTGTGTACATCAGGTAAGCGCTTCAGCTATATAAGCGTTACAGTCTATTTTCACCTTATAATTGTCATCTTTAATAGAGCTAAGTGTTGATTCAGATGTCCCAATTTGATTCTGATTCACAAACTTCTGATTTGATTCTCAGTTAGATATTGTGAAAACACATTAACGCTAGAAATGCCACAAGGTACATTTTACTCGTCAAATGTACATAATAGTCCATCAATAAAACATTCAAGGCACCCACTCATTGATTTTTACCAAAATTGTCTCCCAGATCAAAAAGTGGGGCGTTTATACCTGTAAGTGCACCCAGCAATAGTGTATGTGACACATAAGGATGTTATTTCATTGACTCTAACCCAAGCAAATTTGTGTTTAATAGTCGCCTAAACATAGATTGCCTTGACTTGGCTAAAACAAGGCTAAATTTGGGCTGTGAGTTCAAGTTTAAAGGGCCATGAAACCCCCCTCGTTCAGATCAAGTCTACCTTAGAAAATATAGCTCGTACAGCTCTCACGACAAAAATGCTTGCTGCAAACCAACAGCTTTGCTGTATCAGCCCTGACAAAATCGCTGGGAAAAACATGCAACAAACCAGTGGATCATGGAAAAAAAACACACGACTTGTGGCGTGCAGACGCGATCTCACCCAGTCAATGGATCACAGTTTGGCAGGTCTGCCCTGCCTTCGGAAAGCATGTGCTGTCATAAATAATTAAGAAGCATGGTCTTCTCATAAACCAACACGTCATCACTCCACTAGCAGATTTGCGCTACGTAACCGATTTTGATCCCGCCCCAAAAATTATTTAATCCCAGACAATGAAATTAGCTGACAAAAGCTCAAAATTATCCAGTTTTCCCCACGATTAGAGCTGACAGGTGCTAACGTTGTCTTAACTGATACACAACACATACAAACCTGTTAAAGGGCACATATTTTGCCCCTTTTTATATATTAAAAAGCTAAAAACACCCACCAGATTATTTATTATAGCTTCCTGAAGTTTGTGTATTATAGCTCTAAACAGTTTATTGCTGTTTTTGTGTACTGGGCCTTTAAGGCTAGTCCTCCCCGCTCACTGTTCCCACGCGCCTGTCAGCTGGCCTTAATCTCCACCCTCGGCTGCATCAGACAGACAGACAGAGAAGTAAGAACTTTACCAATGATTGTTTGATGTGCTTGTTGTGGAGTTGCAACGATGACTCACACACAATGTTGTTACAATGTTGTTTACGCACACACACAAATACACACCTACGTACACCCACAGCGCGGACACACACACAGACACACACATACACACAGACAGCACACGTGTTGAGCTTTGCATTGAGAGTTGTCGTCTACATTATATTCTACTTCTACAGAAATCATGATCTTGGATGATCTAAAACTTCTCATCATGTTATTCCTATCATGGAAACTTATTATCAAGTGTTTTTGCTTAATCTTTTCCTGTTTTCTATAAAACCAAACTAAAAATAGAGGCTTCAAGTCACTAACTAAAATTGCTAATTTGTCTGGACTTGAACATTCTTTAAAACATTTGGGATTATGAAGGTACATTAGTCAGCTAAATATTTAACACAAAGTGGTTTTGAGAGATTTTGATGAAAGAAATCGTACATGTTGTGCTTTTAGTTTTTGGCCCAGTTCTAATCTTAGCAGCAATAACCATGGCTTCATCTGTCAGGCGATAAAGGTTTCGAATTGAAAGTGCTCCATGACAAACATCGAGAGGAGGTCACAGAGCTGAAGAAGAGACTGCAGTGGTACGCCGAGAACCAGGAACTACTGGACAAAGATGCAGCCAGACTCCGTGCCGCCACCGCTGAGACTCAAAAGCTCACCGAGCAGGTGGAAAAGCTAAAAATGGAGGTTAGCAGGAGGGCCAATGAGCAACAAAGAAAGGCCAAAGAAAGAGCGAGTGAAGCGAAAAGAATCCAAGACCTGGAGCGACAGGTCAGTCACAATGACATGCTCTCTCTCTCTCTCTCTCTTTCTCTCTCTCTCTGCATAGCTTTGTTGCTGCAGGTAGAGCTTATTCAAGCCACGTTCTTTTTTGGGCTCGATTTCCTGAGAGCCAGAATTATTCAGCCGTATCTGTGAGCAGCAGGCCATCTGTCTGGATAGTCAGTTTTGCAACCTCCTCTTAATGTTACAATCCTTTTATTTGACTGATGTGCATCTGGATGAATAAATTTAATAGCTGTGCATACCTCATTCTTTTTGAGTTTTGTTGTTCTTGTAGGTTCAACTCTGGCCTGCAACATTTTACAAACCCTTCAGTTCACTTAAAACTAAAATATTCAGTCGTTATTTGCTAATCCTGGTGTTATTATTATTATGCTCATTTTTGTAATGACAGTGAATAGTAGGGCTGCACGATATTGTAAAAATCTGACATTGTGATATTTAGTTTTTCTGCTATTTATATATTGTGATATGACTATTTACCGTATGACTAGGCCTACACGGAATCTGTGCGCGCAGAATTCCACAGATTTTCGCAGATTTTTAGCCCATTACTGATTCTGTTTATTTACTGGTATAAATGTGTGTATATTTATATTTATTCAGTTTTTAAAATAATTTCAGTAATAATATTGACTAATAAGAAAATATTCATATGATTTATTTACAAAACAGTTTGTAAAGTAATTTTTTCTGTCTTTTAGTAGATATTTTATATAAGAGACTTGCTTTGTTTACCAAATAAAGTGGATCTAATTGGATTCGCATTGTAAACATTAAATAAAAGTTAAAATGTATTACTTTTTATTTCATATGTTTAGGTTTTAGTTATGATACTTCCAAAATCATTCCTCATAAATCCGCAGATTTTTAACAAAATTCTCCGCAGAAATAGCAAAAAATGTCCCCAGATTCCGTCTGGCCCTGCGTATGACTTAAATAGCTCTATTTGGAAAGAGTTTATTGTTTTAGATCCATAGGAATAGTTCTGTATGCGAGTGCATCTGCATAAAAATATAAGCCAGTGTTTCCTCCAGGATTATTTCCAGCTGTGATGGCAGACCTTTTACATACAGTAGATCTACCAACTACCTATGGCGTTATTTCAATGACAAATGTCGTGAGCGCAGTATTGTATTACCAGTGGTGGAAAGAGTACTGACAAATCATACTCAAGTAAAAGTACCATTACTTGCCCAAAAATGTAGTGCAAGCAGAGTAAAAGTGTCTGCTGTAAATATTACTCAAAGTATGAGTAAAAAGTAGACCTTTTAAAAGTACTCAAGAGTAGTGAGTATTACACTGTAGAAAAGTTGATGCATTTACAGAATGTTACTTTTACACATCCCTGTACAAACAACATGTAGTGTATTTAGGGATCTTCTTATTTTTGTTCGTTCCTTCCAACCTTCCTTCAATTATTTGTTTGTTCTCTCCTTCATTCATTCATTTGTTCCCTCCTTCCTTCCTTCGCTCTTGCGTTCGTTCATATTTTTGTTCCTTCCTACATTAGGTCCTTTTGTTCATTCATTCGTTTGTTCGTTCCTTCCTTCCTTAGCTTGTTCAGTCTTTCCTTGAATTCTTCCTTCATTCGTTTGGTCCTTCCTTCGTTCCTTCCTTCATTTGTTCGCTCATACTTTCTTTCATATTTTTGTCCCTTCCTTCATCCTTCCTTTGTTCGTTCGTTCATTTGTTCGTTCGTTCGTTCCTTTTTTCCTTTCTTAGTTCTTCGATCCTTGCTTCCATTCCTTGTTTGGTCCTTCCTTTTATTTGGCCCTTCCTTCCATTCCTCATACATTCCATTTAGTGATTGTTTAAGTATGTTTGGTGATTTCAGAGATTTCAGTCTCTGGATCATTGCGTGTAAAGATTTTGGACATCTTCTTGGACATTTTTAATGTTTCCAAAAGGTTTGCTGCATATATAAAGTGTCCATGTCTTAAGGTTGTTTACTATGATGTGTGATTTAATTGGACAGGAATCCCAGGACTGATTTTTCTACATTAGACAATGACCACAGACAAGAAAGAAATAAAGTAGTGACTGCTGACCGAAGGAAAGTAGTGGAGTAAAAGTACCGATTCTGCTCTAAACATGTGCTCAAGGGAAAGTAAAAGTACACATTTATAAAACTACTCAGTAAATTATAATTCCTGAGAATTTGTAATTAGTTACTTTACACCACTGTGTATTACCAGGCGAGATCGCATTCATGTAATACAAGCATGCAGGTCTCTTTGCTTGCGCACCAGTTTCTTGCACACAACTTCTTGCACACCCTCAGATATATGCTGATGAACTGTGATTTAGTGCATTTATTTAACAAGTACATATGTCTCCAACATTTATTAGATTTGGTAGGAATATTTAATTGATCTACAGAGTGGCATTAATGCATCCTGAAGTAAAGTGAAGCAGCTATGAACTCCAGCAAGATAAAGTCATTGTATGCAGAGCCATAGACCTTTATCTATAAAGTAAATTTATGCAAACTGTTCATCTTAACTGAAAGCTACGCCTGTATGCTAGCCTCACGCATCTCGCAGCCCTGTCAGTCAGTCAGTCAGCATGTAAGTCAGTCAGCAAGTAAGTCAATCAGCAAGGGTCAAACAAAAAGCGCACTGCACTACCACGGTTACAGAAAAGTTTGTGGTTATAATTCACTTACCTTTTAATATGTCTTGGTACGATTTGAACACGATATAAAACAAAAAACAAAACAAAAAAAAACAACTGAATGTTTTAAATGAGAAGCTGTAATGTTGCCGTGGCGGGATGAATTTTGGTGTATCGCCCGGCCATGGAAGAATGAATGTAGCGTAAACCATGTAAACGTAAATAAATGCAATTAAGGAAAAGATACAAATGAAATAAACAGTTGTTTCCTGAGGAGTCCAACACTATTCAGACAGTAATTGAATAATCAAATGTAAAATAATACTGAATAGTGGTCTTCTTTTTTTAATGATTCAATTAAATTAATCGTGATTAAAGTTACAAACGGTACAATTTTTTATGCCTGAATGTGTTTAAGCTCCTCATACAGTAACAGGCCTCAAAAAAGCATGCAAATGATCAGTTATAATCTAGACTCAAGATTGCATGTCCTGCGATGTGACTATTGCAAATAATTACACTGTTATGTTGATGCTGAAACGATATGTTGTGCTGCCCTAGTAAATCGTAACAAAAAGCATTACAGTCCCATGCAGGCACATCATGCCATATATTTTAGGTTTTTTGGTGTATTCAGTAGGGTACGGGGAAATACAAACTGAAATGAACTGTAATATTTCATGAAAATTGCACATGACTCTGCATTCATGAAACTAATATAGCAGCTCGATCCTATTCACTGAGAAAAAGACAGATTGATAGAAATGCGACATAAAATAAATCTTTATGCTCTGTTCTTTGAGGTAAAAGTTTTTATGGCGCATACAGTATATGTATGTTTATATGCAATATTTGGGGCAATGCATTGCATGTAAAGCGATTTACGTAATAATATTACTTTTCTAAGTAAAGAGTAAATTAGCACATTACTTTTAAAAAATAAGTTAAAATATTTGAGTTACTTTTTTTATTTTATTTTTTTGAGGGTTTTTTTTTTTTTTTTTTAGTATAATTAATTAATTTTTTAAAAATAAATTGCTGAATTAAAATTAAAGTAGTCACAATAAATCAGGCTGTTAATGAGGAAATTATTTGGAATGCATCGAAGAAAAGGAAAAGGGGATTATAGTTTCAATGGACAGTGATTTTACTTAAGACAAAAAGTACAAAAGTAGCAAACACACTGCTTTAAACTTTCAATAATCTGTATATACTGTACGGCATGTATAGCTCTGGGGTCAGGAAGTTCTCAGATAACACCCTAACATATTTTTTTAAATGTTTTTTGTAAAGGTAATTGTAGGTGTAGGTCAGGGATCACCAATCTCGGTCCTAGAGGTCCGGTGTCCTGCAGGGTTTAGCTCCAACTTGTCTCAAAACACCTGCCTGGATGTTTCAAGTATACCTAGTGAGAGCTTAATTCGCTGGTTCAGGTGTGTTTGATTAGGGTTGGAGCTAAAATTTGCAGGACACTGGACCTCCAGAAACAAGTTCGGTGATCCCTGGTGTAGGTCATACAGTGTGTTGTTTATTGCAGAGCTCCTCTATTTAAAAAAAATGAAAGAGATCAAGCCTCAACCAGGTAAAAAAAAGTAATGCAAAGGTAACTCAAAAGTAACGTAATGCATTACTTACCATAAAAAGTAACTAAGTAATGCAACTTGTTATTTTTTTAGGGATTAACTCCATACTTGAATGCATTGCTTTCTAAAGTAAACACTGTCCCCAATGCTGTTTATATGTTTTTTGTCTATTTATTTAAAAGCATCATGCTAGTCTTCTTTACTGCCATTATATGGACAAGAACAAAAACAAAAAAGCGATGACCTGACTTGTAATATTTATTTGTGCATCTATCAGAAATGAAAACTTTTTAAATTCTGTTCCACACTGCAAAAACTGGTTTTTGTTCTTACTTTTTCTTGTATTTTTTTCTTGTCCAAAAATAAAAAAATTCTTAGATCAAGAAGCTTCCAGACAAGCAAAAAATATTGTCTTCTTTTAAGAAATGTCAAGAAATGTCTTTTAAGAAATGTCAAGATTGAGTTTCTCCTAAAAACAAGCAAAGTAATCTGCCAATGGACTAAACAAAATAATCTCATTCCAAAACAAAAAACAAGATTATTTTTCTCAGCCCATTGGCAGATTATTTTGTTTGTTTTAAGGAAATGCTCACTTAATCTTGGGAAATTATTTCTGAAAACAAGATATTATTTTTGGCTTTGGCTTCTTAAGTTTAGAATTTTTAGATAATTAATAAAAAAATCTTTTGCAGTGCATCTTTCACTCATGTTCCCACTTCTCCCTCAGCTCAAACAGAAGGAAGAACTCTTGAAACGTAGGCATCCTAACTCCCTGCCAGCCCTGATTTTGGCAGCTGCATCAACCGCGTCTGAAGAAGATCGACTGGACGTCCGTCCTCCTGCTCAGTCCTCTCAGACAGCGGCTTTATTAGAGAGACGTGTCCATCGACTAGAGGCAGAGCTGGAGGGCCGTGATGAAGCAGCCAAACGCAGCCTCCGAACAATGGAACAACAGTATCACAGAATCAAAGTACTCATTTCATATACATATTATGCATTCAGAAACTCGCATAAAAGGACTAAAGATACAAATATTAAGCTTGTTTGTACAGCTGAAACCTGATAGACCTGGTTTCATCGTTCAGTCTTTCTGCTCTTATTTATGGGGAAAAGCAATTCAAACTATATGTCTGTTTTTTAAGCATGTTATTTACCAGAGCTCGCAGCTGGATCGATGTTTCCAGAAAATAAGTTTGCTGAGAAAATAAGGTTTCTATTTATAGTCTTAAGTGCACTGGGCCTGTAATATGCTGTCTGAGTGGCATCATTTCATTCATTTTGAAACCCTGCTGTGTTCTTCACGACTTGAATTTAGAAAGAGATGCTGATTCCAAGTAATGTTGAATAGTTACTCTATATTTGGTCAGTCTTTAAAAGTATCCATTTAAAAGCAAGTTCACCAAGGTCAAATTTATTTGATTAAAAATACACAAAAAATGTATTTTAAATATTACTAGCAGAGATGGATTTCAACAGTCATTACTCCAGTCTTCATAAAAGCATTTAATTTTATAAAGTAGAAAGCAGTTTTGATGCTAAATATAAATATTTTTGTTAAAACAAAAACAAATTTAATTTTCAGGGTTTTTTGATTAAAAAGGACTATCATTTTAACTTTGTTAATGACTGTTATTTAGACTCTTGAGTCAGTAAGTTGGATTCATTGAGATAGCTACTCATAAAAGTGTTATTTTAACCATGCGATTAAACTCCAATGGTTAAATGAACTTGTTTGAAGTTGAATGTTTTTGCTAAGAGAAATCAGAGAAAGTTGATTTAGCTGTAATTAGCATGTTTAATATGCCATGAACATATTTTTTAGCATATTGCTTGCATAAATTTGTGTTTTAGGCTAGATGCTAGGGCTGGCATGTATTAGATAGTAATGATGCTGAACTGGTCTTAAATTACTTACATTTTTTTGTTCATCTTGCAACAAATGTAAGTTCATTTACAGTAGATAGACAAGAAATAGGGTACCTTGTCAGAACATCTTGAAGGTCTCTGTACCAGGTTTGGAGGTTGTAGTTAGAAAGCGTGGATGTTTTGTTTAGTTTTTGTCTTACATTGAAACTGGTTACAATCTAATAGATTTTTAATAGAAATTTATAATCCAAAAAAACAAGCCAAGTTATTTATAACGCACCCAAAAATGAAAATCATGTCACAAATTACTAAACCTCCACTTGCTCCAAAACTGTATGAGTTTTTTTCTGCTTCTGTTGAACACAAAATAAGTTATTTTGAAAAATGGGTCACATTTTATTTTGATGGTCCGTTTGTTCAACTTAAGCTACATTTCAACTAATTCTCATTAGATTATAAGTAGACTGTTAGGTTCTGGTTGGGGTTAGGAGTAGGGTTAGTGTAAGTTGACATGTACTTGCAAAGTTTCTTATAGTCAGTTAAATGTCTGGTAAATGTCAGTATCAACAGATATTAAGTAGACAGTCTACTAATACTCAAATGGACCATTGAAATAAAGTGTTACCGAAAAATGTTGGAAACCTTTAACAATTGGCTTCCATAGTATTTTTTTTCATACTATGGAAGTCAATGGCTTCCAGTTTCTAACAATCATCAAATTATCTTGTATTCCGTTCAACAACAAAAAAAGACACTCAAACAGGTTTGGGACCACTTGAGGGTGAGTAAATAACAATTCTGGGTGAACTGTTCCATTAAGCCACCGGTGTCAAATCCAGTTCTTGGAGGGCCAAAGCTCTGCACAGTTTAGTTCCAACCCTGCTTCAACACTTACCTGTTCAAACAGAACTGAAGGACTTAATGAGTTTTATCAGGTGTGTTTAATTAGGATTGGAACTGAACCGTGCAGAGCCCTCCAGGAACGGGATTTGACACCTGTGCTTTAAGCTATATTAATGTAAATTACATTATGCAATTATGTTTGCATATAATATGTCTTTTTCTCTGCTTCAGCTCCAGTATGAACAGCAGATCTCAGATTTGGAGCAGCGTTTGTCTGAGAAGAGCCACAGCTATCCCGCCATCTCATCAGAACTGTCTGAATCCCACGCTCAGGCATTAAAAGCAGAGCTGGAGGAAGTGAAGGAGGTCCATCAGAAGCAAGTGAGCGCCCTCCAGGCAGAGGTGGACTCTCTGCAAGAACAGCTCCGCCAGGCCCAGGCATCAACACAAACGGATAAGCCTGCCCGCAGCCCCTCACGCCACCAGCTTCACACAGAGGCGGCACAAGCAGCCCGCATCGAGAGACTGACCCAAGAGCTGAACTCCAAAAGCCGCAGCATTCAGGAGCTGACCCGCACCGTAGAGCGTCTGCAGAGGGAAAGGAGAACCATGCTGTCAGGTCCTGGCCTCGATCGGGCCAACAATGAGCCCAAGCGACATTTGGGCACAGCCAAAGAGACCAAAAAAGCCACAGTGGAAACTTTCCCTTCGACCCAAGATGAGAAGGACTACCATCCCGGAGCGTTCTCAGGATCACACATCTCTGAGGTGCAGCTGGAGAACGATAGTTTGAGGACTAAATTAGAGGAGCTGGAAGTACAGAGAGAACAGGAGAAAGTTTCACTGCAGGCTGCGGTCACACATGCACAGAACCAGCTCCTCAGGTAAACCTATGGTAAAAATCTATGAAGCCCTGCTACAGAAAGTCAAACCATGGCAATCCCATTAGGTATTTGGGAAAATGCTGTTTTTCAGAAAGAAAATTAACCGCTGTTATTTGAAAAATCATCTTATTTGGAAAACTAAGTGAGGTTTATTTATAAACTAATTTCAAGAGGATCACGTTCACCAATCAGATGAGTCCTAAGCCACTATATATACCCTAAGTTCCATATCACAGCCATCTTCGTTTTAAAGAATCCCCCCTTCCACCCCTATTCCTCCTCCTTTCCTAGATGGGTGGCACGGTGGCCCAGTGGTTAGCACTGTTGCCTTACAGCAAGAACGTCACTGGTTCTAGTCAACCAAGCCAGCTGACGTTTCTGTGTGGAGTTTTACACGTTCTCCCCGTGCTCACGTAGGTTTCCCCCGGGTTCCCCGGTTTCCTCCCACCGTCCAAAAACAAATCGACTCCATAGACATGCTCCTAGTAAGTAGTTATCTTTTCATAGCAATCACTATCCGTTCATTAGCTACCCGCATTGGAGTTCTCGAGATCTACCTGAGCTCAAACTCTCCTCTCGCCTTGCAAACAGATCATAAGATCCCTGAGCCCAGGGCTCTCTCCCGGGACAGCATGCCAAACAAGATTTATAATCAATCATCAGCTAAGTGTGAACTCTTGAAATGGTATTTAAATTAAAATAAGTAGATCAAAAAAAGAACAAATCATTATCCTTGATTTATGCTTACAAATGCATTTTCAAGTGTACTTTTTTAAAATCTTAACTCAAGTTCCATTGATTACTTTAAAGTGTGTGTGTGTGTGTGTGTGTGCGTGTGCGTGTGCGTGTGCGTGTGCGTGTGCGTGCGTGTGTGCGTGCGTGCGTGCGTGCGTGGGTGCGTGTGTGTGTGTGTGTGTGTGTGTACATGTTTTTGTGACATGTCAGGACACAAATCTGTATAGTGACACAGATATGACAAAGGTATTACAAAAAGAAGGTGAAATATGAGGACATTGGTGACGTCCTCATTTCTCAAAAAGCTTATAAATCCCACAGAATGAGTTTAATTAGAGAGTAAAGCTGCACACAGTCTCCTGTGATGGTTGGGTTTAGAGGTAGGGCAATATAATATACGGGTTGGACAGTATAAAAGGAATGGAAACCAATGTAATGTACCCACTTTTCACAAAACAAACGTGTGTGTGTGTGTGTGTGTGTGTGTGTGTGTGTGTGTAATACTATATATTATTTTTATGTAATTATTACTATTAAATTTATGAATGTACACATGAACACATTTGTTAGTTACTGCATGTCTAAAATCTGTAGAATATAATAATAATTCACTAAATATATTATAACTGTATATAAGAGCAAAATATAGCTAAAAATTCTTATGTAATCAAACATGTCAAATGAATTGTGAAGAACTGTAGGGTTTACATCATTTCTATATTTCATTTATTTGTACAATGATATTTCAGGATTGAAGAGCAGAATGCTGAGCAGCTCACTTCGATCAAGGCCGAGCATCGTAAAGAGATTGAGCATCTTCTGGCTCGTCATGCCCTTGAGCATTCCTCCTCCAGAGTGGCTGAACTCACCAGTCAACTCAGCACACAAGAGGTCTGCACTTAAAATAATAAACTCTTCAACACGTCTGTTTATAAGGCTGTGTGCATCAATTGGCACAGTACAGTATCTCACCTTGACAGTACAAACACCAGAGCCGCTGGTTTGTTTCCCCATGAAAGAACTGATATAATTTTACTGTGTTTCGAATCACTTTGAATCCTTGTTATTTCACTATTCAGATCATAGTACAGCATTTACAAGGACAAGTAAAGGAGCTCCAGGGAACCAAAGAAGCTCTGGCTTTGACGAAGCTCAGAGAGGAGACCCTGCAGAATCAGGTAGAGTCTGACTTTAATCAGGTTTAATGATTTCAGTTTATGTAAACACAAGGTTTTTCATTTGCTTTCTGCTCTTTTTCGGTGTATCAATAGCTGTCTAAGCTTCTGGAAGAGCTGAAAGAGGCCAAAGAAGCCCACAGTCCTGAACTAAAGCACTTCACTAGCCTAGAGCAAAAGATTCAGTCCATGGAGTTCAGATACAGTCAACGAGAGAAACAACTTCAGCAGGTAAAACACCCACACATTCTCCTATATATGCTATACTGTTCAAAAGTATTGAGCCAGAAAGATTTTATAGTTGTGAAGATATAGGTCACCCAAAAATTAACATTTCCTCGTTGATTACTCACACTCGAGTGGTTCTTAACTTTTATGATGTCATTTCTACTACAGATACTTTTTATTGTTTCAAAACATTAAGAAAAAAATGTGATACATATATACTGTGTTACTAACGAGACACCTAGTACACCCACCCTATTGCCGACAGAGCCATAGAAACAAATATAGCAAAAATAATAAATAATAATATAATAAAATAAACTGTAAAATAAACAATTTTGTAAAATATATTAAGACAATGACAGTTATGACAATACATATACATTCCAATGAAAGTGAAAAATAGATTAAAATAAGTCATCATAAGCATAATTCGTGTATTAACACAGTCAACTATCACTAAACACTTGATTATGATCACATTATTTGGTGTTATTCAACAGTCAGTTCTTTCTCATTTAAAAAAATAAAGCAAGAAGTCCCAAATCTTGTAAAATGTATGCAGTTTTTGTTTGAGTCAAGTAGTCCACAAGAAGACATTTCCTTAATCCAGAGTGGCATAGATAGACCATGCATACTTTTGTTCAATGAATAGCAATCAAGCGCTTTGCACGCAATAGACACAAGCTTACAAACTTCTGTTCATGTATTTTTTTAGAGATAAGGTAGGTCGAATAAGTGTGAGGTTTTTCTTCTGTTAAAAACAATGGAAGATATACTGAGGAATATTGGAAAAGAATCAAAAAGTAAATGGCTGCTTTTTACCTACATTCTTCGGAATATCTTGATTTGTGTTTTGAAATTCATAAATGATTGAGTGTGAGTAAATTATGAAGAAATGTTCTTTCTTGGGAGAACTATCGCTTTAACAAGTAGGTCATAATCAAGAGTGCATTCAATTTAGTTAAAAACTTTAATTTAAAAAAACATCAGCTGAAAGAGCAAAGACTAAAAGATTCTTTTTGGGATTAAAGGATCAATGTCAGTAAAAAAAAAGAGAGCGAGAGAATCCTAAACATATTTATACTTGTATATAATAATATAATTTTTCCAATAAAATCAAAATATATATATATTTTAAAGCTGGTAACCAGTCGCCATTTACTATATAGCAATTTTTCCCGTAATATATATGTCAATGGATATCGGTATATAACATTTTTCAAAATATTTTCTTTTGTGTTCATTTGGAATAAGATAGATAGATAAACATGACTTAATGGGCATGCGTTCGATAGACAGACAGACTAACAGATGGTTGGATGGATATATAGATAGTATACATTATTACATGATATCTATTATTACATTCTGAAACGACTTAATAGGCATGCACAAGACAGGTAGGCAGGTAAGTTGGTAGATAGGTGGATGGATGGGTGGATGGATAACCCTAACCCTGGGTTGGTGGATGGATGGATAGATGGATAGATAGATGGATGGATAGATAGATAGATAGATAGATAGATAGATAGATAGAT
>CAIGQQ010032566.1:6735948-6750225 GCA_903798035.1 Danio albolineatus
GGTGTGTGTGTGTGTGTGTGTGTGTGTGTGTGTGTGTGAGAGAGAGAGACAGAGAGAGAGAGTAATGGCCCGTTTCCAGTGAGTGGTACGGTACGGTGCGGTTCGGCACGCTTTTAAGGCCGTTTCCACTGTCTAAAAGCGTACCGAACCGAACTGTACCATACCACTTTTTGGCCACCCTTTGCAAAGGGTACCAAAGGGTGACCAAAAGGCGGAGCTAGATGCGCAGCTGAAGGCTATTGGTTTACAGAGATACGTCATTTGCTCGCGCAACAAGCCAGAATGAAAACAAAGGACCCGCCATGTTTAATACACAGCCAAGAGACCATGGTCGAACTAAGCCCAAACAAACCTTGTCATCGTCTTGAACAGCCACAAAGCCAAGAAGAGCAGATTCTCCCCTGTGCCCCGTAGTTTTTTACGAGGCCGTCAGAAGAGCGAGTGCTTTCGCTTTCTCACTTGCGCCCGCGTGCGCGTCAATATTTGAAATAACAAACTTCTTGAGCTGATGATAAAAACGTGAGCTTGATAATTGACGTGCTTTTGGAACCCAATCCATTCAGAAACAGACTAAATCGAGACTGACACGTGCAAACACAAAGGAGAAGCCGGAAAAAACAAAGCAGCAAATGATTGTTTTAGCAAACATGAAGATCTGCTACGTTTAACCATTATCACCACCTTCTGGACTATTATGAACTCGAAATGACGAAATTACTTTCTAACAAGAGGCTACATGTGCCGGTGAAGATTAAAGACACAGATGAGAGGTTTGCACTGACTGTGGGCTATATTTCGTGTTGTTTTTGAACCTAAATAAGGACTAAATGTCTGCTGTGTGTAGTTTTTCTGTAATTGGTAACATATCGGAGACTGTAAGGGGCTGTATGTGTTCATATATGCTGCATTTGTTTATTTATTTGATATAATCGCGGACAGCAGGCTATTTCGCATCATTGATCTGCTATTATAATCAGATCATGTTCATATAAAGGTCAGTAATGAACATTTATACACCAGTGTTTATGTGTATAATAAAGCATCTGTTTTGTGAGAAGTGCTTCTCGTATGTTTTGTGAACGACCCGTACAGCTTTACTGTAGACATTTCCCCGAGCGAGAATGACGTCGACTGAAACTATGCCATAGACCACGCCCACCAAAAGAGTACCCTTTTGCAGTGGAAACGCAAGCCTGAGAAAGGTGACCCGTACCATACTGTACCACTCAGTGGAAACGGGCCATAAGAGAGACCTTTGCACACTTAGCTTGATATGTTTGAGAAAATCAAAATAAGCAGCTCAGCTCTCAGAACATAGTAAACATGCAGACACGCTCGCACACACACACTATAATCGGCTGTTTTACTCCATTTCACTCCATATAAAAGCCAGAAATGTTTTTGCACAGGCCCATCTAAAGGGTTAATGCTGCCAACTGATGATCAACAGTAAAAATTACAAATTTACCTCTTCCCAACAAGGAAAATCTCCAACAATCAAAAATGCATGATTATATGCTGTCATGGCTTTGCAATCAAATCATTTTTTTATAATGGAAGTCAATAGGGCAAAAACAGCCACAAACATAACGAAAGGGTAGTCAATTTGAACAATACAACAGGGTTAACGTTGCTTTTATAATTAATTTCTTAGCATATTGGAGATGAGGCTGCATGTTATGCTAGTAAAAATCTGTCATATGGAGCTGCAAAAAGGGGTGGCATTAAACAAGATGATTAGACATGAAATAAAGTGAGCGATTGGTCCATATTTTGAATGTCTGTACAGTGAGGTCATGTTCTGATCTTCGGTTGGTGTCATGCAGTCACGTGATGCGATTTTGCAGGTCAGAGTTTACCAAGTTGGAACTTTGTAACGCAGCGAACTGTGAAACGTGTCGCACGAGCTTACGTTTCCAGTCTGCCCGCATTCGCATACAGATGAGTGGAAGTCTATGGGGAGAAAAGTGCAGTGTGACCATGGCTTCAGTCTGCTATTTGTTTGTTATCCTTGAAGAGAAATTGCTGCATGTTTGCATAGTGTGTATTTAAAAGTTAATGACCAAACATATCTTTATTAAAGTGTTTTTAAAAAGAAACATATTTTAGTAAGTCATATACTTATGTTGGAAAAGTTTATAAAGCTGTATCTTTTTCATTGCTGTAGATGAAACATAAAGTGGATAACCACCATGCAAACCACCAAACCCTCTCCACTTAATCATCAGTCTCGCATTTACACCATGTTTTTAGTTTTTTAACACTTGTAAGTTTTTTTTTTTTTGTAGTAGTAGTTTAATATTGTAGTTCCAATGTAAATCACATCCAGTCTGCATTGTTTTTTAGGCAATATTAGTCATTAAAATGTGCAATTAAGTGCAGATCTGCAGTTTGAATTAAGTTTTTTTAAGTGTTTGACCATTGGAATGCTCATTTAAATGTACTGCGATTTGGGATGTACTGCGTACTGCGATTTGGGACATTGTAAATCTTTTTTTTTATACTATTTAGGACTGATAGTATGTGAATTGGGATGCAGCACATGTCTCGCAAGCAGGTTTCTTCCCTTTTTTTAAAAAAACGCACAAGGATGCTTGTGAAGCGTGGGTGTATCCTCATCTTATATTCTATCACCAATCTGTGTGTTTGTGTGAGCACCTATTCCTCTTTTCAACGATCTGGAGTGTAAGAGGTTTGTGCTATGCTGTGTTAATGGATGACTCACATCTACAGAGCAGTTTAATTAAAAGAGCACTAAACAGACTGTCAGTCCGGCCCCTCAGCTTCCTCACTGCTCTGTTTGAAAAGAGCCAGGGGACTAATAGTGCTTGACTATTATAACTGAGTGTAATTATATGCAATAAACAATAAACGCCCTTTAAATTATTTGTCCAATAGATTTGAATGTGGAAAGAGGGCATTATTGGACATAAATGAGCTTTTAGGTGAATTTTGGTAGCTGATACAGAAATTAGATAAATTGTGTTTGTTTATATGTGTGTTTGATTCATTTCAATATTTTTATATATATATTTATTAAAAAGCCTTTTCATGTCTTAGCATGCTGAAGTATTTTATCCTCGTCCAAAAAGCAGATCAAACAGTAATGGACTTAAAGTCTGAGTGAAGCAGCTTCTCAAAGAGCTTCTCTGTAGTTTCCATCCACCTATTTTATGCACATTTTGAAAAATCACATAAAAATGCTTTTTTTGTTGTGCATACGTTTCAAAATGTGCATAAAAATGTATGCGCACAGCTGAGTAGGATGTACTCATGAAATAAAATGTGCGTGAACAATGATGGAAACACGTTTACCGAATTAATTCAAGCATGTGCATCAAAAAAGTTGTATGGTTTTGTTTCACAGACCATGTGATGACAAGAGTGGGATGGTGGTATGGCATCAGGGCTTGACATTAACTTTTTTGGTCAGCTGCCATTGTGGCTAGTAGTTTTCCAACTTTACTAGCCACTCGCCATTTTCACAAGCCACAATTTTGTTGTTCCGAAAATATATTTTATGTGCATAAATTTGACTTTGGCATGCTAAAATGACTTGATTTAGACTTTGTGTTATGTCAACATGCCCCCTCATTCATTTGCACTTTTTTTGTGTATGAACCTGCTTAATGTACATAAGCAAAGGGGCTGTGGTTTCATAAAGTAGCTTTGCAATTCATTTTTATTTCACAGGACTTTTCAGGGCTCAACACTAGGATTTACCAAATTGATTTCTCACCAAACCAAAAATAAATAATTATTTCTTAGCCACAAATGTTCGATAATATATCAATACATGCTAAATATAGCTGTATGCATGCTCTTTTTATTTAAAAAAAAAAAAAAACTTTCTTAAAAAAACAATTACATTAAAAAAAATAATAAAAAAATTGCCATTTATCTGCACAGTAGCCTAGTCTGTCCAGGCTTAAGGTCTCTCAAATCACTAGTTAACTACACATACACGGGGAGTTAATCTCCTATTAAAGCAATGTTATTGTAAAAAATGATAATAACCATATTAATGATTTTTAAAATGATAAAACCATATTAACAAAAATAACATAAGCAAAAGAAAGCAGGTGAAAAACATATGTGTGATAATAGAAAGGATTACCACACATTTGCGCATAATAAATACACTTGTTATACACACATAAATCTGTTTTACAACACACTTTACATGCCAATTTGCACATAACAGCTGAACATATAATGTTGTATATAGTAATACACCTGTACACACTTGTCCATCTGTATATTTGCATTTAACACTTACTTCTATTTTTTGAATATATTTATTATCTTTTTTTTTTGTCCTGTCTCTGTAATTCTGTTGCACTGTAGAAGCTCTGTCACGAAAACAAATTCCTCGTATGTGTGAACATACCTGGCAATAAAGCTCTTTCTGATTTCTGATTTCACGGGTAACGTAAGGCGCATAATCCGTTCTGTTGAAAGAATAGTTAAAACAAAACCGGCAACCCCTGCTGCTTACACATTTTAAAAACATCCAGGGCATTTGGAAGCCGCAGGATTGTGAGTGCACGAGCATCACTTTTTGTTCAGACTGTTTCAAAGAGAACCGACCGCAGCAGTTGCGTTTCCAGGCACGGTTGCTTCATGCCAGGAAACGGGAGCATGCATGCTTTTTATGCAGGCATCACATCACCTGCAACATGAGTGATCATCCTCTCATTTGGTATTCACCTGCTTTCTTTTGCTCGCACGATCGCAATTTTTGTCTGTCATGCTGCTTCTCGATTCTAAGATGACATTTGCACGCATATTTGGCCAACTTTATAGTCGAATCCTGCTTTTAAGAAAACTATAATTTAGGAATGATCTTCAACCAGCCAAAGTGGCTAGTGGGAGTGTCTTTCTAACCCGCCACTGCTGAACACTGCTGCCGCATTTGGCAGGTTGGTGGGTGTTAATGTAAAGCCCTGGATGGCATTATTGGATGTTCTGTGATGATGTTTGCCCTGCGTGCTCATTAAGTAATTGCTTCGTGCAGTTTTTATTTTACGTTCTTTGGGTGATACAAAACACAAACGTTTCGGCACAAACGTTGCTTTCCTCAGTGTGACAATCCTCTCGCTCCACCCTTTTATCCCACAGTCACAGATTTTGAAGATGTAATGATACAAATAATGAGATGAAATCGGGTTTTTTAATGCTTTGAACTGTCGTATTGTTGAACTGTCGAACTGTTGTATTGATGTAGATATGAATAAGTGAATGATGATAATTGATATGGTATTTTCCTGTGAAATAATGAAGGTAAATATTTCTTGTGTGGTTAATTATGGCATATTGAAATGAAAATGAGATTGTTTTTAATCAACGAATGGTCGTCTAACTAATGACGCAATGTGATTGACCGTGGGATAAAAGGGTGGAGCGAGAGGATTGTGTCACATTGAGGAAGCCATTCTGCCGAAACATTTGTGTTTTGTATTACCCGAAGAATATAAAATAAAAACTCTATGAAGCAATTATTTAATAAGTGCGAATCTGAATAATATTATTGGATGTTCTAAAATGTATTGGTCATTCTAAGAATTCTTAGCCAAAGTCCTTCATCGAGGTGGTTTGGTGTTATTACCTTCTAGACTTGTCTTGAGTGGTTGCGCACCCAAAGAATGGTCTCGCACCTCCAAATGTTGTTCATTTGCTGTTTATCACTTTTCATCTTTGTCTTCTAAGGCGCAATTTTTTATATGAGAAAAAGGCACACAGTGGCTTCTCCTAACACACCAATTTCCATTTTTATTTTTGATCACTTCTACCAGTTCATCAGGAAATGACGATTAAGTTTTCTTCTGACTCATTGGGTGGAAAATGTGCTTTATACGCAAATGTGGTAGTCCAGTTTTGCACATGAATCTATTTCACATCTTTGAATGGAAGCCTAGCTAGTGAGCCACAGCTCAGGCATCTAAAACATTTTCTTTCTTAATGGAAACACAGAGTCCCTGACAATATTCAAGATACAGCTAAAAAGACATTCCGCGACCAGTGAATTTTTCATTTATGCTTTTAATGTTTTTTTAACCATTTGCTGTTCTGGCTTCTAACCCAACTCTGAACATTCTCTGAAAGTTGGAATTAGTTGGCATTTTGTGGTGCTTGTTCGTGATGAATCACTAGTTTTATTCCTCATTTGTAAGTCACTTTGTATAAAGGCATCTGCTAAATGAATACTCTAGGCCTTTGGCTTGATTTACTCCATGGAAAATTGATTGGTTGGTTATGCATTGGTTATGTCATGTACAGTATACAGTATAGAGTGGAGATTACAGTTAGAAACCAGTTTCTGAAATCTGTTCTGTTTGAATTTCTCCTTACAGGAGTTAAAGTGCATTTTTAAGCGTTTTTTTTTTTTCTTGAACTTAAATATTTAGTTATTTTAAAAGATCACTGATCAAAATTAGAGAACACTTTCATATGCCTTCCAGTTATTGACGTACAGTGTTTCAACATTTATGAGATTTTGCAGTGACCAAACCTCATCAACAGAAAGAATCAAAAACCTGGAGAACAGCTCCAAAATTCACTTTAGAGAGGAAAGTTTATAGTATTTTGGGGTCTAATAGAAAGCATTATGTTTGTCATCAATACCGAGTTCAGACTGCATGATTTTAGCACTCGTCTATTGCATTTAGTGCATTTATGTATGTAGTCAAATGTCTGAAATCACAGGCAAATCGGTGTTCGTTCACGTGAGTAACAATCACACAGTGTTAACTATCAAAGACGCAATCTGAGTGAATCGCTGATGAGTCACTGACACCCGTGAGATGTTTGGCATGATAAATATCTGGACATGTCGGCGATTCAAAATCATGCCGCGTGAAATGTGTTCTGATTGTGTTTATACCTACAACCAATGAGAGAGCAACATCCACTAGTATGAGTATCTGCAGGCCAGCGGGAGGTTGGGAGAGAAGTTAAAAGCGCTTATTTTCACTTTATTTGGACCCAAGAAATGAAGGAAAAACTAGTGTAAATTTGGCAGGAGCACCCGTGTCTGACGTGTCATCTGAGCAATAACACAACCAGGTCGCAAAAGAAAAAGTCGAAGGGAAATTGCTTATTCCCTTCAAAAGCTAGGTGAGCAAAATAAGTGCATTTTCTACCCCACTAAAGACTTCTTTCTCACTATGTAGTAAATAACAAAAGATATAGTACGTGACCTCGTGTTGTTTCCATGTCACTTCTCGCATGTGTGCTTGATTGTGAGATGTAGTTTGTGGACCCGAGACAGCATTGCCGGCGATTCTTCCTATTGTAAAGTCATGCGGTGTGAAACCCCCTTTCGCTGATCCATCTTGACACACTGACAGAATGCTACCCCAGCTAGTCATGCAGTGTGAAAACATCTGACGGAACTAAAGTCGTGCACTCAATACTCAAGTGTGTGCAGAAATCGTGAAAGATGGAGGTGAAGTGTCATAATTTGGTGGTGTTTTCTGAATCAGAGTGAGCATTATTGTCAGATATGTTTAAGACAAAACCGATGTTGCACAAGTATATATTTGTGCCAATTGACAAAAATACATTGTATGGGTCAAAAAATTAAATTATACATTTTTCTTTTATTCCAAAAATCATTAGAATAATAAGTAAAGATCATGTTCCAACATTAACATTTGTCAAAATCAACTCAATTTATGATTAGTAATGTGCAATGCAAAGCATTTCAATGCCATTTTCTAAGTATTGTCATTCCTTTAGATTCCACATTTTCAAATACAGTTATAGGCCACTTTAGTAGGTACACCCATCCAACCGATCGTTAACGCAAATATCTAATCAGCCAATTGCATGGCATCGACTCAGTGCATTTAGGTATGTAGTCATGGTCAAGACGATCTGCTGCAGTTCTAACCGATCGTCAGAATGGGGAAGAAAGGTGAACTTGGCATGGTTGTTGGTGCCAGACGGGCTTGTCTGAGTATTTCAGAAACTGCTGATATACTGGGAGTTTCACGCACAACCATCTCTAGGGTTTACAGAGAATGGTCTGAAAAAGATAAATTATCCAGTGAGCGGCAGTTCTGTGGGCGCAAATGCCTTGTTGATGCCAGAGGTCAGAGGAGAATGGCCAGACTGGTTCCAGCTGATAGAAAGAAACAACTAAAATAACCACTCGTTACAACCGACGTATGTAGAAGAATATCTCTGAACGCACAACACGTCCAACCTTGACACAGATGGGCTACAGCAGCAAGAAAACAACCCCGGTTGCCACTCCTGTCAGCTAAGAACAGGAAACAGGCTACAGTTGGCACAGGCTCACCAAAATGGGACAAGAGAAGATTGGAAAAACTGCCTGGTCTGATGAGTCTCGATTTTTGCTGCAACATTCGGACATTAGGGTCAGAATTTTGCGTCAACAACATGAAAGCATGCATCCACCCTGACTTGTATCAATGGTTCAGGCGGGTGGTGGTGGTGTAATGTGGGGAATATTTTATTGGCACACTTTGGTCCTATTATTACCAATTGAGCATCATGTCAACACCACAGCCTACCTGAGTATTATTACTGACCATGTCCATCCCTTTATGACCACAGTGTATCCATCTTCTGATGGCTACTTCCAGCAGGATAACGCACCATGTCATAAAGCACAAATCATCTCAGACTGGTTTCTTGAACATGACAATGAGTTCACTGTACTCAAATGGCCTCCACAGTCACCAGATCTCAATCCAATAGAGCACTTTTGGCATGTGGTCGAACGGGAGATTCACATCATGGATGTCTGCAGCAACTGTGTGATGCTATCATGTCAATATGGACCAAAGTCTCTGAGGAATATTTCCAGTACCTTGTTGAATCTATGCCACGAAGTATTAATGCAGTTCTGAAGGCAAAAGGGGGTCCAACCTGGTACTATTAATGTGTACCTAACAAAGTGGCCGGTGAGTGTTGCTGTGTCTTGGACAAATATCCTTTATACATTAATATACAATAATGGATAGCGTATTTATTCAGCTTTTAGATTGTTTAAATCTCAATAATAATAAGAAAAAACGTATGGCTGGATTTCTGGTCCAGTGTATAGAGAAATATGATTTCATGACAGCAGCTTCCACAGTGCAACAGAATGACAGTGACTGGACAAAACACAGATAATAACAAGTAACTGCAGCAGGAGTTGAACTGGAATGTGAGTGAATGTAAATCTGAAGCTCTTTCTGCAATATGCAGTTCATTTCCTGCATCTGCTGCCCAATCAGCCATTAATTTTCATTCAGTTCAACGAGCCCCTCAAACAGCAATCCCAGTAAATCAGTACAGAGAATCTGAGACAAGCTAAGCAGGGTTGAGTCTGCCTGGGAGACCACCTGGGAAAACCACCTAGGCTGCTTTTAGAAGTGTTGCTTGTTGGATTTCGCGGCGCAGTGAAACAAACTGTAATTTGCTTTTAAATAGATTGCGGTTCGCTACCAGGACACACAGACAGATAATTGCATAGTCTGTGTGTGTTTACATGCATAATGGTGCATTTGTGAATATTAATCAACATGGATGGAACGAGAGAATAGATTTGATTAAATCTGCATGAGATAAAACGGTTTTATACTGTATGTATCGAGGTTAAAGTGTCAGATTCATGCTAATTAGGTCGAGTTTTACAACGTTGCCGGTTTAATCAAAGTTTGCTGAAAAGAATCTTTGTTGGTCTGAGAAAGCGTAACAACACTGGCCTAGCACAGAGCTAATGAGAGAGGGAGGCAGCAAACACACGCACACACACACACATACACACACAGAGCTCTCTGAAGCAAAGGATAATGAGGCTACAAGGTGGCCAAAGCGCAGGCAGTGGGAAACAGAAAAGCTGACATGGTCTAGTATGTCGTGCTCGTGGTGCAGATGTGAGAGAGAGAGAGCAATGACTCCATCGGGAGTTTACTCTGCCTCTGCTTCTGTTTGTTCTGTTCTGTCTTTGCAACCAAGCCTGACACACAAAGCTTACAGTTTATCGTGGGGGAAAGAAATACTTACTCCGGGTGTGGGGCTCCTGTTTTGGTCAGAAGAGTCAGAACAAAAAACATAAAGATAACAAAAACGGCAAGACCCACCCAGAAGCCGATCACAATGGAATCTGCAGGAGGAAAGAAATGTAAAAATGCGGATAATTGCTGACATTTTTAATTCAGCCCTTTTCTGTTTGCTCCCTTCAGTCGCATTACCCCAAAATGACTTTAAAGCCATTTAAAATTAATATTTATACTTGAAAAAAAAAAATTATATTGATAAGTGCTGAATTACTTCAAAAGAGATTCCGGAATTATTACAAAATATCAATACTAATATTGGATTCATAATAATATGATGTTATTATTATTTGAAAAATAAAAGTGATCAAATGTACTCAAAATTCTGTAATTACTTATAACAGATTCAATCGTTTCAATTATGATAACTTAATTATGTGTACATGTATGTGTACATTTATTATTATAAAAATATATTCATGAAAATGTCTTTGTTTTTTTATATATAAAATGATGAATATAGAGTCAAGCCTGAAATTATTCAGACCCCAGGGGTTATATAAACACGCAACAAATGCAGTATATCTTAATTTAATATGCAAGATTAGAGCGATATCCTGTAAATAATGGTATAACCTATATTATAACCTATATATTTTTTATTATTAAATTATTCAGTATGAGTTGTATACACGGCAATGAGTAGAACATAAACAGTATACAGTATTTTAAGGGGGGGGGGGAGAAGAAAAATAAATAAATAAAATAAAAAAGATCTGTAGTTTAAATCTGTTTACAAAATATTTTCATATCTATAAACTTTTATTATATTAGTTACCCATTAAACACCAATCCATCTCTAAACATGCATTTTTGTAGGATATCAGTCACCATAAAGATTGAGAAAACATAACAGCTTGCTCTAATAAAGCCCTATCTTAATGCAGCAGCAAAAAAAACAATTAAGATACTTACATCGATGTGCTTTTAGTCCTTCAAAAGACACAGGCTCTTCGTCGTCGTAGTATTCGTAGCTCCATTCATAATTGTGATTTGGCACACTGGTGCTGTTTGAAAGCTGGAACCTCGGCATCTTCAATCAGAGCTGATAATAACCTCGCGCACTGGGAACAAACATCACAGCTCCGCGGCGCGCAGCAGTCAGTGTGCGCTTCACAATCATCTGCTGCATCCAGAGCTGAGAACACCAGCAGCCCTTTAACACTGATTTCATCCTTTATCCTGCGAGCATCTGAGCTAAAGGCAGAGTGTGCTGTGTGTGTGTGGTCTGTGTCTGTGCTCTTGAGCTCTGCGGTCTCCAGTGAATCTCCTCAACTGAATATACGATGAGATCACGCCTCTCATCCATCAGCTCGCGCATGAATGGAGAGATTTCACACACCTCAGGGGGCATCCGAGAGCCATTCTGTTTTTTTTTGGGGGGGGGGGGGGGGTTTTAAATTTTTTTTTGGGGGGGGGGGGATAAAAAGGTTGTGGTGAAGAAATAACTAAATTACTATCTATAACAAATTGCTCTGAATTGCTTCTGGCACTGGTGAATCTATGAGTGTCCGCACCCATTAGTAAATAAAACAGTTGTTTTTAAAGCATTTTGAACCATATCCTTTCGTTATGTTCGTGGCCGTTTTAGCCCTGTTGATTTTCATTATAATGGCGTTTTTTGACTGCAAAGCCATGACCGCGTACAGTGCATCAAGAAAGTATTCATACTACTTCACTTTTTCCACCTTTTTATGTTACTTATTCCAAAATGGATTCTAAAAGGCATACACCTGTCTAATTAAGGTCCCAGGGTTGACAGTGCATGTCAAAGCACAATCCAAGCATGAAGACAAATGAATTCTCCGTAGACCTCGGGATTGTCTCGAGGCACAAGGCTGGGAAAGGTTATAGAAACATTTCTGCTGTTCTGAAAGTTCCAATGAGCACAGTGGCTTCTATCATCTGTAAGTGAAAGACGTTTGGAACAACCAGGACTCCTCCTAGAACTGTCCGGCCATCTAAGCTGAGTGATCAGTGGAGAAGGGCCTTATGCTGTATTCACACCAGATGCGGCACGCGTGGCAAAATCGCGCTATTCGCGCGTAAATAGACGCATGAACATTTGAGTTTACTCGGTTCATTCGCGAGTAAAAATCCGCTTCATTCGTGCGTCAAATTGACTTGAGAAAAGACACGGATTCGTGTGATGGGCAGGGCTTCTGTCTATGGCTGACTGTAGCTTTATTGCTAAATGGCTAACAGGGGTTTTATAGAGAGAATAACTGTGTTCATGTGCTTTATGAAGGCTAAAAAACAGCGTTGATTCGTTTGGAGCTGTATAGATTCCAATAGAGTCCAATAGATTAATTCAGAGGTGCACGGAGCTCTGTGAGCTCATAAACTCCTCCAGAAACTGAACCTGCATGATGGAAGCTTTCAGCGGTGCTTCTGACTGAACCAAGCCCAGTATAATGAACTGTTGTCGGTGTCGGCAGAAGGATTTCCCCCAGGACACCAACAACAGGCGCTGTGTCATAATCACACCCCCACAAGAGCAAGCTCCTGATTGGTTAACGCGGCGCGAAAGTCTGCCGAAGTTCAGATTTAAAAACTGGAGCGATTCGTGCGAATTGCGCGTTAAACGCGTCAAATGCACAAAACGCTCAATTCGCGCGGCGCCATTCGCGCATTTCGTGTCATTCGCGCGGCGCTATTCGCGCATTTCGCGTCATTCGCGCGTATCTTGCCGCAGGATGCCTATTCGCGCCTTTGCATTGACTTAACATGTAAATCACTCGCGTTTGGCGCGTCTTCCGCGTCTGGTGTGAATGCACCATTGGTCAGGGAGGTGATCAGTAACCCGATGGTCACTCTGTCTGAGCTTCAGTGTTCTTCTGTGGAGAGAGGAGAACCTTACAGAAGGACAACCATCTGTGCAGCAATCCACCAATCAGGCCTATATGGTAGAGTGACCAGACGGAAGCCACTCCTTAGTATAAGGCACTTAGCAGCCCAGACCAAAATCTTATCAACATCTCTGGAGAGATGTATTCTTGATTGTTGGTGTTTTATCCCTGTTGAGGATGAATGTGTAATTTTTACTGTTGATCATCAGTTGCAGTGCAAAAAAAAGCTTAGATTCTTCCTTTTATATGGAGTATAGTGTGTCATTATAATGGAAGCCAATGGGTCAAAAAACACAACGAACATAACCAAAGAGTAGTACATTTTTTAACATTTTCAAAGCATTTTTCCAAAATATGTGGAAAGATTTGTCACCAAAAATAATTTCATTTGCTGGAAAAACAGAGAAAGTTGTGGCCAAATTAAGACTCAAAATCACTGCAGAGTGAAAACATCTCCAACGGCACACAAAAGTTAAACAAATTTAATAGAGAAGCTGCAAAAACACTGGAAAAAAAATTATTCAAAGATGATCCCTAAATGATTTACTAAATTGTTTGAAGTTAAGTGGTCGTAAACAGTTTATTTGGGCTGAACATTACTAAATTTAATTTGTTTGTTTAAATTCAACATGTATAAATTGTTTGCAACAATTTTGCAGTCATCATTTTTCTCAGTGTACTTGATATTGAGCCATCGAAATGGTTGAATACAAGTTTTCGGTCAATTAGCAAGCTTTCACTTAGTTTCCCTCTTCCTGGGTGCATTCACTTGTCAAAAATATGAATCGTTGATTTCTGTTAACTAAGATTCGTCCACAATCTTCATTTATGCTGAAAGAACATTTAGTAAATAAATAATAAACTTTTTGTTTTTAAGTTTTAAAAATTCTTTTCATTTGCCGAAAAACAGAGAATGTTATGGCCAAATTATGACTCAAAATCACAGCAGAGTAGATGAAAACATCTCCAACGGCACACAAGGGTTAAAAAAAAATTAATAGAGGAGCTGCTTATCATTCTGCTACTTGATATTTAGCCATCAAAATGATTGAATACAAGTTTTCATGGTCAATTAGTAGGCTTTTTCTTAGTTTCCCTCTTCCTGTGTGCATTCGCTTGTCAAAATAATGATTTGTTGATTTCTGTTAACGAAAGTCCGTCCACACTCTTCATTTATAATAAAAGAACATTCAGTAAATAAAAAATAAACTTGTCTTGTTTCTAGTCAAAATATCTTAACATTCTTACATCAAGAACCTTTTTTTCTAGACAAGCAAACAATAGTCTTTTTCAGAAATGATTAGTCAAAATTAGGTGAGTTTTACTTTAAAACAAGCTGAATAATAAGCCAA
>CAIGQQ010032566.1:6750625-6776705 GCA_903798035.1 Danio albolineatus
ATATATATATTTTTTTTTTTTTTTTTTATTTTTTTTTTTGCAGTGGTTTAACAAAAGTAGGCTACATTGTCTGCCGTCAGCTAAACATATATGCCTTTTGCACAAAGACATAATAATAAAGTCATGCTATAGATTATATTGTCCTCTACAGTCTGCATGTCTGCATAACATGTCGTCGGTCTACTCTCTGCTGTGCGTTCTTGGGCTGTAGAGTTATGGAAATAATTTAAAATCACAATTATTTTAAACTATTACTTATTGAGTTCTGTACAACTGAGCATTTCAGTCAAGCAGCAGCTCGCCAATGCGTGTTTTGTTTGCTCCTTTTTCTTTGATAATGGCAGGCTGCGATGTCACGCAATCAATGTGTGCGTATTGGATGGAATGGCAATTGTTTTCTATTAACTGTGTAAATCAGTGGTTCTCAAGCTTTTTTCTACAAGCACCACCTCAGAAAACAATGGTCCCTCCAAGTACCACCATAATGACTGATATTGAAGTACTGTAGCGTAGTAAGCCTAATTCAGCAGCAACAGCACTTCACGGTTCAAAAACAAGACAGATTAATTCTTCTCATTAAGAATATGTATTATTGTCAGCCACTTAAATAAAAGTTTTAGCCCATTAAAATTAATTTTTTGATCACATCAGAACCACTGATCTGTTTTATCATATCGTCAAAGGGTTAAAAGTGTTCATTTTTTAACTTTAATTACTCAGAGATTCCTCCATGTACCACTAGAAGGAAGCTCGTGTACCAGTGGTACGCGTACCACCGTTTGAGAACCACTGGTGTAAATCATACACCAAAGTAGCATGTTTAATTTGTAGTGTATATTTTAAACAAATGTAATTTATACAATATTTGCTGTAGGGTGGCACAGTGGGTAGCCTGATCGTCTCACAGCAGGAAGGTCACTGGTTCAAGCCTAAGCTGGATCAGTTGGCATTTCTGTGTGGAGATTGCATGTTCTACGCGTGTTGGCGTGGGTTTCCTCCGAGTGCTCCGGTTTCCCCCACAAGTCCAAAGACACGTGGTATACTAAATAGTCCGAAGTGTGTGTTTGTGTGTGGATGGGTTTGTATGGATGTTTCCCAGTAAAGGGTTGTGGCTGTAAGGGCGTCCGCTGCGTTGAACATATGCTGAATAAGTTGGCAGTTTATTCCGCTGTGGCAACCCCAGATTAATAAAGGGACTAAGTCGGGGAAAAAAAGAATGAATATTTGCTGTATTAAAATAATCTATGAAAAATTACTTTTTACTGTGAATATTAATCATTTATTATATCCAAATATGTCTAAAATGTATACTTTACTAAACATCTGTTGCTTTCTGCCATTATTGTTTAAAAAAAAGTGTGTCCAGGTCATACAGTATTTAATGACACATGAAATAGGAAAGGTTAATAGACATGTAATAGAAAAATATCAAATAGCAACATCATCTTAATTAAAAACTATAAAATAGCTAAATATATTAAAACCGATTTATTTATTTTATCTTTTTAAATATGTGGTGTTAGGATTAAGAAAGCAATCCTCTTTTAACACATATGGATGACATTTCATCTCTGTTTCCACTCCAGTTTGACTGATGTGCTGTGCTCAGGTCAGTTATTGACCTGAGACGCAAGGTGGATATTGAGAGTGAATTGCTGAGGAAAGTGTCTGTGGTGTTTGTGCACGTGTGCGCCGCAGGCTGACTGATGCTTAATGAGGATGTTGCTGGAGTCCTGGGACTTCTCTCTCAGTAAATGAGACCAGTGTTATTGATTATGCATGCTAATTAAAGCAGCTTGTCTGACTGCAAACTCATCTGTTAAAAGGTCAGGGGTCAGACATTTAGATTTGCTTATTAATCTGCGCATAGTAATAAATAATTTCATTTAATATATATATTTTTAACCCCTTCAGACCCGAATTATGTTCCAAGTTTCTGAAAAATGTAAACACTATACCCAAACATTACACCAACATAAAATACAAAGAAACCATACATGATTGCTGGTATAATCTTGAATTTTTAAAAAATCCCAAAGATTTACGTAAAATTTTTACTTTAATTTTGAGGTTTTTGTTGTACAGATTGCACCTTGCTTATAGCAATCTTTATCATCATCTTCCTCATCACTCCACATAATGTCCACATCTGAGATATCTGCTATATGCTCAAGAACTTCAGAATTTGTATATTCTGCACATGTAATTGTTTCAGCAATGAATTAGTACATCGATATAGTTTTTTTTTTTTTTTTTTTTTTTTTTTTTTTTTTTTTAATAAAAAGGTTAATCAGCATTACTGGAGATTAACACATTTTGAAGCCAATGTACATTCTAATGGACAAAGAAATTTTTTTAAAATCCTGATTTAAAGCTTGCAATGTTACAAAAGATTTTAAGCTATAATTATTAAGAGCAATCGCTCTTTTTTTACATACAATCAATGAAACATTGGAAAACATATTAATTAATCTGAATAAAAAACTGTGTAAATGTGGTCTATGTCTGCATCTGGAGTCAAGTGATGCTATGGTGATTTTCAGTGTAATGGACTTTTTTCTAATGACAACATGCCGAGCCTTCTTTGATTAAATGATAATCGTCCACTCTAATGGACTGCAGGCTTTAAATTAGATGAAATGCTCAGGAACCACAAAAAAACATGGGCAGACATGTGATGCCCATTGTAATGGACACAGGGTCCGAAGGGGTTAAATGAATAATTTTTCTCAGTTTACTATTATAGTTACAAAATACTCCACTGTTTAGCCTTACTGTTTTATTATTCGTCTGACAATTATTACATTAGTGTCATTAATCGCAGATATGTTAATGCATAGTTATGAAAGCAATTATTTAGAACATTTACTTTATTTAATTCATCTTGCAATCCCATGAAAGCATTCAAATTGTTAAATTTGTCCAAAAAAAAAACTGCATTTTTTTATTATTGTTGTTATTGAACATGTAAAGAGAATAAATGTTTAAAACAGGGTTGCTCCGGGTTTAGACTTTATAAAAAATCTAAATACCTAAATTGGTTTCCTTTTCACTCAGAATTCTGTGTTTTATATCTCATAATCTTTACTTTTTCCCCCTGTATTACACATTTAACAGGGTATCCGCAGGGTCTCAAAATGTCTTAAATCTTAAAAGCTAAATTTTAGGCCTTAAAAAGTCTTAAAACTACTGAAATGTTGTGAGGTCTTAAATCTTTTTATTAATTTTTCTAAAAACTTTCCTCATAGTACATTTGCTTATTGGTCAACATTACTTAACATTTATTTACTGCTGAGGATACTGACCTGACCTGACCTATATATTTTTTATTAAATAATTATTAATATATAAATTATCATTATTGTAGACTGAAGAAATTGACAGCTATGTTCTTGTTCTTGGTAAGGCTTATAGGGTTTGTGAATGGATGGATTTGAAAATTAATTAAAACAAATATTATTACTAAATTATTGTATTATTAAATGTACCACATTTTTATCATTTTTTTGATAGGGCAAGGATATTCAGGTAAAAAAATCCTTAGCAATAAGCTAAAGTCTAAAATTTCATTCATAATGGTCTTAAAAATGTCTTAAAGTATTAAATTTCACTTGGTGAAACCTGCAGAAACCCTGATTTAAATATGTTAATTTCAAGCTATAAGCATGTAATTGCAAGTCATGGAATGCATACATTTATTAATAAAAATACACAGAGTATAAAGTTGCAGATATGTAATCTGAAAGTGATTATTAAAAAGGATGTGCTTTATTTCTTTTTGCAAAAGTGTGAAAACAAAGGTTACATTTTTTCAGAAAAGCTCCTCAGTTTATGTTTATTATACTTGAATATAGGGCTGCACAATATTTCGTTTCAGCATCGATATCGCATTGTGCGAATGTGCAATAGTCGCATGGCAGGATCTGCAATGTCAAGTTGGGATTGTAATTAAAACACAGTTCAGAACGAAGTTTAACCCTAAAAGCATGAAAGGTTTTTTAACGTCTAGAATTACAGTATGTATGATTTCAAGCCAATTAACTCAAGCCAATTAAGAATTAACAAAGATCAATTGTATTGAATTATTTCTATAATAAAGTCTATATAGTAGTCAACATTTGAGGCAGGAAAGCAAAAAGGTTTTTAAAGTTGTCTTTATACATGAACGGATGTTATTAAACTGTTTAAGGGCAACGTTGATGAAAGGTTTGATCCACTTTAAATGTTGACCACAGTATAAAGTGTTATTTTACTTTTGATTAGTTCATTTGTGTACCTCGATGTTAGATTTAGGCATGGGACGATAACCGTTTTTAGGGTATACTGTGGTATAAAAAAGGTCAAGGTTTTTATACTGCTAAAATTCTCTGCTATACCGTTCCTAAGGTATCTGTGAGATTGTTTATTTACATTTTTTTTAGTTCATTAGGTGTAAATTGTAAAAACATCTGTGTTTTTTTTTTAAACAAATGAATACAGCAGAAGTCAATTATTTAGGCTGACATGTTTACTGCCCCAAAATACTTTAAATGTTTCTCAAAATAAAATATATTATGTTCATCGGGGAAAAGGCTTTTGTTTTTCACCCAGACATTTAAAAATAATATATTTTTTTAGCAGTAATCACAATACCGTCATACCGTGAAACTGTGATATTTTATCCAAGGTTATCATACCGTCAGAATCTTATACCGGCCCTTGCCTTGTTAGATTCTCCATAATATCATAAAGCACAGTTTATTTCATTAATTTTTTTTTTGTTTTAATTTATGCTTGTAATTTGCTTTTAATTGTATTTCATCACAATTAATGTAAAATTATGAGTTCTTTCCAAATAGAGTCATCTTGTGAAAATATATTCATATCGCAGAAACAAAATATCGCAATGTCAGTTTTTTCAATATTGTGCAGCCCTATTGGATAATTGCTAGACAAAATTAAGCATTTAAACAGCTTGATATCATTTGATATGTTTCAGTTCAAAAATACATTCAGCAACACGTATATCTTTAGTAGAAAGTCTCAATGAGGGGATGTTCTGGTCTCTCTTAGATGACATCAGCAGCATCATTAAACTGTAAAGGCAAACACAAGATATGACAGACAACAGCACAAGTAATTATTCTCTGACTGAAAAAAGCTTTCTGATTATTATGATGTTGTAAAAGTGTGTGTTGTAGCATAATATAAATTATAGCTGTGACTATATAGACTTGCACATAGTAGTTAACATTTGAAGTAGATGAAAAATGTTTTCAAGACAAGAATGGGTGATTCTGGGTAGTTTCAGGACAGATTTCTGTTCAACTGTTCATGTTGTCTATTTAATGCTGTCTGAATTGGTTTTGCAGTATTAGTTTTGTCCACAAGGTGTAAACGGTGGATGCTTGTTTCCACCTTAGAATTTTGAAATAAACACACAATCAATATGAAATGCTGATGTTTACTTTTCTTAGAGTAGAGAGGAGTCAGATAAAAACAGTGTTGGGGAATGTGTTTACTTTAGAAAGTAATGCTTTACAATATTGAGTTACTCCCCAAAAAAGTAACTAGTTGCATTACTTAGTTACTTTTTATGGTAAGTAATGCGTTACATTATTTTTGAGTTACTTTTGCGTTACTTTTTATTACCTGGCTGAGCCTTGATCGCTTTTAGAACTTGTTTTTCTTTCTTTTTTTAATATAGGAGGTCTGCAATTAACAAAACACTGTATAAGCTACACCTACATTTACCTTAAAACAAACACATCAAAAAAATATGTTAGGGTGTTATCTGAGAACTTCCTGACCCCAGAGCTAAACATGGCGGACAGTATATACAGATTATTGAAAGTTTAAAGCAGTGTGTTTGCTACTTTTGTACTTTTTGTCTTAAGTAAAATCACAGTCTATTGAGACTATAATCCCCTTTTCCCTTCCTTCGATGCGTTTGAAATAATAATTTGAGTTATGGAAAATAGTTTGACTTATTTGACTAAATCCGACTCATTTTAATTTAGCAATTTATTTTTTTAAATCGAATTTTAAAATTTTTTACTCGTATTACATTTTCAAAAAAGTAACTCAAAAATTATTACTTAATATTTTTAAGTAATGCTGTACTTTCCTTAATAATATTATTTAGAAAAGTAATATTATTACGTAACTTTCATTACTTATAATGCGTTAGCCCCAACACAGCATATAAATATATATCAGTTGTGAAAAACTATTCTGATTAGTAATAAAAGTCATAATTGTGTGATATAAACTTAAAACTTCTTAGAATTTCTTTCTTAAATTAAAAATGGCAAGTCGATTAATTAGAGTGAAATATAATAAATATATAAAATAAGTTTGTAAAATAGTCAGAATTTCAAGAAAACTTACAAACACTAAAAACACATTTTTTGCTGCTTGTTCAAAATACTTATTTAAAATGAGTTCAAAGAAAACAAATCTTGAGACTGTTGGTGGACAACGTAATTGTTTTATGGTCAATCCACAATCGATTTGTGTTGGGACAACATGAATGAATTGTGTGGAACCCTGCATGTTTTACAGTGTAAGATTTAACAAATGCAAAAAAAAAAAAAAAAAAAAGTTTTATATTATTATAAACATTTTTGCAAGAATTGCAATATATAATCTCTGAGTTTTTACTTTTTTTCTTTAAACTCTTAGTTTGTCTCTCAGTAGTTTGACAATACACAATACACATTTTTTACTTTACCTGCAATATTTTTTAAGTCACATTTATTTATTTGCTTATTTATTTATTTATTTATTTTAGCTGTGGAAAAAAGAAATGCTAAATTTAAATAGAAAACCTGTTCTTACTTTCACAGTAAATGCAAGAACATTTTTCCCTCTTTTTTTTTTTGGCATGTGCGCAGTTAAATGCACAAAATAAGTTGATAATGTTTGTGAACCCAATAGAAATATCCATCCAGTGCCTGCACATTTTCTCTTTAAAATCTATGAATATTACAAAATGTCCTTGTACAGTACCTGTTTAAAAAAAAAAAAACATTTGTAGACATTTTAGCATGACCATTTATTGACCTGCCTTCTTGGTAGTGTGCATGTTTTTCCCCCTCTCCTCAATTTTCTTTTCTGACCAGGGCTGCCAGATTTTCACAACCAAACTAGCACGATAATACCAAAATGCAAAATATGCCAAAGTCCATATGTAAAATACATATTCTACATCACACTCTAAAAATGCTGAGTTATTTCTACACAAATTTGGGTGAAATATGAAACAAAGCTATTAACCCCGTTTAGTTAAAGTTCAAATTGAATTCAATAAATGAACCAAGAGGTTGGGTTAGTTCATATTTGACGCAAATTTGGATTAAAATAACCCCCCCAAAAAAAAGTTTATTTCCCAAATGATGTTTAACAGGGCAAGGAATTTTTCACAGTATTTCCTATAATGTTTTTTCTTCTGGAGAAAGTCTTATTCGTTTAATTTCGGTTAGAATAAAAACAGTTTTTAATTTTTATTAAAACCATAAAGGTCAATATTATTGGACCTCTTAAGCAATTTTTATATATTTTATGTACATTCACGGGTGACACGGTGGCGCAGTGGATAGTGCTGTCGCCTCACAGCAAGAAGGTCACTGGTTTGAGCCTTGGCTGGGTCAGTTAGCATTTCTGTGTGGAGTTTGCATGTTCTCCCCGTGTTCGCGTGGGTTTCCTCCGGGTGCTCCGGTTTCCCCCACAAGTCCAAAGACATGTGCTATAGGTGAATTAGGTTACCTAAATTGTCTATAGTGTATGTGTGTGAAAATCCCAGTAGATCAGCAGTTTCTGAAATACTCAGACCAGCCCGTCTGGCACCAACAACCATGCCATGTTCAAAGTCACTTAAATCCCCTTTCTTCCCCATTCTGATGCTCAGTTTGAACTGCAGCAGATCTTCTTCACCATGTCTACATGCCTAAATGCGTTGAGTTGCTGCCATGTGATTGGCTGATTAGAAATTTGCATTGACAAGCAGTTGTACCTAATAAAGTGGCCGGTGAGTGTCTATATGTACATTTGTGTGTGTCTGTACGTCACAATAGTGTGCATGCTTTCTCTGTTTTAACATCCTAGTAGTGTTTATCATTGGTAGATATATATTTGGTAGAGGACATTATTTTAACACAAATCTTAATACAATTTATGCAATTTCTCCTTTAACCCACAAATAAAAAAAAACTTGTGCCGCAAACTTGGCAACCCTGTTTAACCCTGACTGTCAAACAAAAGCTTGGTTCAATGTTGACACTTGGTGGATAAACTGAGTAGTGCAAAAACTATTCAAAACTCACATGTGAGCTGTTATCAGTAAACTAGCCTGTGCATGTTAAAAAATGAATAAGTTACAGTGAAACAAAGCGGAATACACACTTTCAAAGCTTGTGACTGATTGCTTCGTCTCACCGTTGTTAGGTCCATTGTTGATGTCATTATTATGTTTGCTGGCAGATCTTCATCACCATCAATCCTGCTAATATCACAAAGTGTCTGTGTGCTGGCGTTAAAACCTAAAAAGACAACAATTTTCTGTCAGTGTTTTTGTAGACGGTCCGCTACTTGATATCCTATTTGGCCTGCAGCATTTTTGCTAAAACAGAGCCATTAAGCGTTTGCTTGTTCAAGAGATCTTGTAAAATTTTTACAAACCATTTTGTTTTAGTAAACCTTGGTGTCTGTCGTCCTTCCTTTTATGTGTTTATTTAGATTAATGACTCGTTTTCTCACTATTATGTAGTGACAGTCACGGTCAATTAACTTTTATTCATATCCGTTATCACAAGCACAAAAGACAGAAGAAAGAAGTTCATTAGGCTTTTAGAAAAAACGAGAGAGAAGATTAATAGAGAGTTTAAGCCACTGTACCGTATTCCCTTGATTTTGAGGATCGGTGAGAACCGCACGAACTTCAGAATTAGCATTTGACATATCAGTGCCATCTGAAATGAAAGCCATCAGAAGCATTTAAACTTAATAATTATGCGTTTAATACTGAGTGATACACATATTGTTTATTTGGTAGCCATCAATCAGAATTGGCTGATTTACATATGAAGCCAGAGAGTATTTAATGATAATTAGAATGGAAATATATCATAGTATTCATAGCGCTTCACTTTTTCCACTTTTTTTATGCTACAGCCTTATTCCAAATAGGATTAAATTCATTGATTTCCTTAAAATTCCACACACAATACCCCATAATGACAATGTGAAAAAGAGTTTTGGAAATTGTTGCAAATTTATTAAAAATAAAAAACCTGAAAAATAACATGTACCTCAGTATTCACAGCCTTTGTCGTGAAACTCTAAATTGAGCTCAGGTACATTCTATTTCCACTGATCATTCTTGAGACGTTTCAGCAGCTTAATTGGAGTTCACCAGTGGTAAATTCAGTTGATTAGACATGATTTGAAAAGGCATACACCTGTCTAAATAAGGTCTCAGGGTTGACAGTGCATGTCAAAGCACAATCCAAGCATGAAGATAAACGAATTGTCTGTAGACCTCCGAGATAGGATTGTCTCAAGGTGCAAGGCTCGGGAAGGTTACAGAAAAATTTCTGCTTCCCTGAAAGTTCCAATGAGCCCAGTGGCCTCCATCATCTGTAAGTGGAAGATGTTTGGAACCACCAGGACTCTTCCTAGAGCTGGCCCACCATCTAAGCTGAGTGATCGGGGGAGAAGACCCTTAGTCTGGGAGGTCGTCAATAACCCGATGGTCACTTTGTCTGAGCTCCAATGTTCTTCTGTGGAGAGAGGAGAACCTTACAGAAGTACAACCATCTGTGCAGCAATCCACCAATCGGGCCTGTATGGTAGAGTGACCAGACGGAAGCCACTCCTTAGTAAAGGAATTTGCCAAAAGGCATCTGAAGGACTCTTAGACCATAAGAAACAAATTTATCTGGTCTGATGAGACTAAGATTGAACTCTTTGGAATGATTGCCAGGCGTTTTGTTTGGAGAAAACCAGGCACCATTCATCACCAGGCTAATACCATCTCTGCAGTGAAGCATGGTGGTGGCAGCATCATGCTGTGGAGATATTTTTCAGCAGCAGAAACTGAAAGAGGGGATAGAGGGAAAGATAAATGCAGCAATGTACAGAGACATCCTGAATGAAAACCTGCTTCAGAGTGCTCTTGACTTCAGACTGGGGCCACTGTTCATCTTCCAGCAGGACAATGATCCAAAGCACACCGCCAAATTATCATTGGAGTGACTTCACAACAACTCGATGAATGTCCTGGTGTGGCCCAACCAGAGCCCAGAACTAAATCCTATTATACATCTCTGGAGAGATCTGAAAATGGCTGTACACCGTCGCTTCCAATCCAACCTGATAGAGCTTGATAGGTACTGCAAAGAGGAATAGGCAAAAATTCCCAAAGACCGGTGTCCAAACTTGTGGCATCATATTCAAAAAGACTTGAGGCTGTAGTTGCTTCCAAAGGTGCATCAACAAAGTATTAAGCAAAGGCTGTGAATACTGATGTACATGTGATTTTTCAGGTTTTTTATTTTTAATAACTTAGCGACAATTTCAAAAACTCTTTTTTACATTGTCATTATGGGGTATTGTGTACAGAATTTTGAGGAAATACATTAATTTATTCCATTTTGGAATAAGGCTGTAACACATAAAAATGTGGAAAAAGTGAAGCACTATGAATAGTTTCCGAATGCACTGTATGATATTCATCAAACAGAATCTTTCAGTTCTGTGGTATTATTTGCCATCGTCCAACATTGTTTGTCAAACCATTCATTTGTATATCACATGATAGGTACACAATTCTTTAATACATTTACTCATCAGTATTTTTATCAAGACTTTTGTTGTAACTTACTGTACAAATAGTAGTCGAATGTGAAATTGTAGTCATAATCTGGAGTTGGTGTCACATCTTCATACTCTTCACTGCTAGACGCTGAAAGCAATTGGCAACTGGCAACTGAAAGGACAAAAAAGTTTGTTTACTGATTTAGAAGTGTGCGAAGTGTCAATCAAAAAAGCTTTTTATGCTTTGCAGGGCTTTTTTTTCAGGACATTAATCGTAGGTGTAAGGGATAATGTACATCTAACCAGTCATTAATGCAAACTAGACCATTTAACATTAATTTGTTTTTTATTTTTTATCAATTAGTACGTTTTCAGTTTTGTATGTGTTGTCATATTTAAAATGTCTGAAAGAAAGGTTAAAGGTTCTATAGTTAGCAAAGTTAAAGTTGTTTAATTCTTTTTGTTTAACAATTGCTATTTTACTATAATAACACTGATAGTGGAAATAAAATAGACATAAACTTTAAAGTCATACAAAATTTACATTAGACGTCTGTTTCTATTTTTATTTGCCCCTTTGTTTCTGTCCACCTCTGTGTGCTCTCTGTGCCACACCCTAGTTAGTTCGGTTGTTAACTCCTGTAAAATGCCCCAGTGTGTCATTGTTAGCCTTGTGTATAAAAGGCTGTCTGTTTATGTCTTTATGGTCAGTGATTGAATGTTTGTAGATTGTGTTTGGTTTCATTTTTCTGTTTGTACCTAAACATTAAGGGCCCTATCAAACACTCGGTGCAATAAGGTGCAAGACATGTTTGGCATGATTTGTTGCTATTTTAGTCCTCGTGTCAGTTTGTGAGTGGTTTCTTTCACTCTTGGCAGTAATCAGCCAAATCCAATAGCATCGCACACTTTGACAATACCAAACCACAATTAATGATCACCTCATCTCTAACCCTGCCACCAGGATAGTATTATCAAACAAGACGCCACCAATACAGTGTCAGCACCCAATATAGCCACCAGTACAGTGTTGACACCCAAGAGAGCAACCAGTAGAGTGTCAGCTTCCAAGATGGCCACCAGTACAGTGTCATCATCCAAGATGGCCACCACTACTGGGTATCGCCTCATCATGGTCAACAATCATGGGTCTTAAAGATGCTAAATCAAAGTCCCCAGTCTCAAGCATTGCTTCCCCTGAGCCTGACACTATATCAGAGCCTGTCCTACATTCTGACACCATGCCAGAGCCTATCCCAGATCCTGACACCATGCTAGAGGGTGCTCCAGATTCTGATACCACACTAAAGCCTGTCCCACTTCTTGACACCAAACTAGAGTCTGTCTTAGATCTTGGCACCATGCCACAGGTTGCCTCAGATCCTGACACCACACCAGAACCTGTCCCACATCCTGACACCAAAATAGAGCCTGTCTTAGATCCTGACACCCTGCCAGAGGTTAACCCAGATCCTGACACTACACCAGAACCTGTGCCACATGCTGACACCAAACTAGATCCTGTCCCAGATCCTGACGCCGTACCAGAACCTGTCCAAGAGCTTGACACCATGCCAGAACCTGTCCCAGATCCTGAAACCAAACTAGATAATGTCCCAGACCCTGAGACTATACCAGAACCTGTCCCAGATTGTGACACCAATCTAGATCCAGTCCCTGAGCTTTTTCCAGAGCCTGACACCAGGCCGAAACTGTCCTACATCCTGACACCATACCAGAGCCTGACACCAAGCCAGAGCCTGTCCCAATTCCATTTGCACTACCGTGGTAGTCCTCAGCACCACAGATAAGGGTTCCAGTTCCCGCTCCTCCTGGAGGCCCTCAGTCCTACTAAATTGGTCATTACAGCCTCCAGCTCAGCCATGATGGACCTCTTGGCTTCTATTTCTGTTGTCTCCTGCCTGTCCTCCTGTCCTGCCAGTTTCACACTACCGGCCTAGCCCTGGCCACCAGACCTCCCTGATGATTTCATTATGATCCTGTTTTTTGTGTGTGCTGAGTTCCCCTTCTGTTTACCTCCTTGTGCTCTCTAAAAAGCATGTGGATTTGACTCTCATATTTGCCTTGGCTGCACTTCTCTGGGAAAACTTGAGCTAGCTTTCAAATATTTGTAGCTTAAAAATATTGCTTAAACATGTTTAAATGCAGAATTCCCAGATTGAGCGATGAAAATCAAATATTCTGAGATTCATAAAATCGAAATAACGAGAGCATGATGTTCATATGCACAATTTGAAGCCATTGTATCTTTCTTAATTAAATCTGTTTGGCTGTTGAAAAGCTTTTATATGCTGTGTTGATATCATCTTCAGCTTCAGCCAAGAATGGAAAAGTTCTCATTCCTCTACCCTGGGCTTGTATTCAAACGATTCTATTTTCATTCCAAAGAATGATATACTGTATGCTCAGTGGGAGAATAAGAGACAGATAACAAAACACCCAGAGGACAGATTTCCAAGCAGCAGTCTGAGAACTCTGTGTTTTACAGGATTTTACTCCACTTTCTGCCTTATAGGGTGTGTTCACACTTGTCAGGTTTGGTTTAATTTAAAACCAGTAAGATTTCTCTGTTAGTCTGGTTTTGGTGCAGTATGAGTGAAATATGACCAAACACACAGACCAAAAATCTAAACAAAACAAAATTAATACTGTCACAAGATGCAGTCAAGGAAAGGACATAACGTTTAAGCATCCCTGCTTTTAGTCATGATGTTGCCCATTATAGTTCAAAACAGACATCAGAAATGCATCCCTTTGTAGCTGATCTTTGTTTGTATTGTGATAGAGGACTTGTAACTCCTTGACACAATTGAAAAAGCTCTCCACAAGTTCTCAACTGATAAAAAATACATTGTACACAAAACCTTAATTGAGTTTACCTGAGTACACAGCATTGATTAGGATGCTGGGTTAGTTCGGTCACAAATGTACATCATAATTGTTCAAAAATCAAGTCATGAGGGTTCAGTTATAAAAATGACAGAGTAAACATTGCTTTAAGTAAACCAGCACTAAATGTATCTTTCTTTTTTTAGTCTGGAACATACAAACTCTGAACCAGTGTGAACACAGTTGATGAAGCTTGTATGGACTTTTCTCAATGCTAATGCACTGTTGTAGCCTTCTAGTGTGAGCAGTCTTTCATTCATTTGTACTTTTCCTTTTTACCTTACAAAAAGCATCTCTTGAGCATGTCATTGCAATCCAGCTGTTTCCAATTCTATCATCCTCAACCACACACTTCAATCAATCAATCAAAACGTATGTTTATATTTCCTCTTGTATTTCAAGCTATGGCAATATTTTGCTACACAAAGTCCATTATTCCTAGAAGGACAGATACTATCTCACTTTAAATGGGTTTTGTTGTAGTGTGACCTTCACAGGGTCGTAGAGAACAACTCAATACCATCTGTCCCACCAGTAAGAAATGAAACTGGCCTTGGAAACATTCAGTCATTTTGGAAGACTCTTGATTGCATTTTACAACAGGCAGAAACACGATATAGATGTGTTCTTACCTTAAAGAAGATTAAGCACTCATCCTTATCTCCCTCCCTTTTTCTTTCTTTTCTTAGCGAGACTCGCTACCTTGGGCTATAGTTTGTTGAGTGTAAGATGAAGCCAGAGTGGATATGTTTCTTCATGTTTTCTTGGTTAAATCACGGGCGCTGTAATATACTGCAAGAACAGGCATTGCAAAACTCTATTTATTTAGTCTGTCTCTCATAACTGACTCATGTTGCTCCAAACTCATATTATTTTCACTTAGCCATTCATCGTTCATTTTTTTATTAATGTAATTTATAAAACTTCTCCCAAGCACTGTAAATAATAGACAGTTGAGATCAACAATTTATAAACCCTTTTTAAATTGTATTTATTTGTTTCTTTAGGTATGATCGATGTTCTTCAAACTTTTAAGGATTTTAACTTGAAGTGTTTTTAAGGTATTTAAGTAAATAGAACAGTGTTTTACAGCTAATATAATCTTGTTGTTGTTGTTGTTTTGAATAATAAACAACAAATATGATTTCTGTATGGAGATAGATTGCTGCTAAAGTTTCTAAAAAGTTAATTAGCAAATACCTTAACTAGCAAATAGAAATGAATACACTGTAAAAAAAAAATTAATTAGTTAATTAACAATTTCCGTATTTTGTGTTTTCCATTCATTTACGGTTGTGAATTGTTTTATGGGATGTTCCTTCTTCACAGGAAGAAGGTCGCTGGTTCGAGCCTCGGCTGGGTCAGTTGGCATTTCTGTGTGGAGTTTGCATGTTCTCCCCGTGGTTGCGTGGGTTTCCTCCGGGTGCTCCGGTTTCCCCCACAAGTCCAATGACATGCTTTACAGGTGAATTGGGTAAGCTAAATTGTCCGTAGTGTATGTGTGTGAATGTGTGTGTATGGATGTTTCCCAGAGATGGGTTGCGGCTGGAAGGGCATCCGCTGCGTAAAACAAATGCTGCTTAAGTTGGCGGATCATTCCGCTGTGGCGACCCCGGATTAATAAAGGGACTAAGCAGACAAGAAAATGAATGATTCTGCCAATTTAAATGTTATCACTCTATTGAATGGGTGTTATCAGTGGTTATCAGCTGATAGATATGGGCCAGTAAGTGTCTTATGTGCCTACTGGTAGACTCAAAAGGCTGTTATCATCCATCCACATGGTTAATCAGCTAGATCACATATGGCTGTATAGCCAGAAGTTAACTAGAATTATTTATATTATTTATTCAATTTCCCATTAATTGTATTTTATTAACCCACCCATAACTCAACCCTAAACACAACCATCACAGTAATGTAAAAACAGATCTGGAGTCTTCTCTATTAGTATAGCTGATTAACCATGTGGATGGATGAACACAGCCTTCTCAGTCTATAACGGCCATTCAGTCGAGCGATAACATTCGAAACAGGTGGTTGATCTATGTTCTGTCGATTTTTGATGTTGAAAATTGAACTCTGCAGTTTAACAAAGTGACTTTTAATGACGTTTTAGTAGTTTGAGACAAACTGTTTAAGTTTAAGATTGTTTAAGAAAAATTGTATAGAGAACCAAGTTTGTAAAATAACAGAAAATTATTATCAGGTTTTTGCAGAATAATATACAACACCAACCCAAACAATATAACTTTAAACCAGTGGTCTCAAACTCAATTACTGGAGGGCCATAGTTTAGCTCCAACCACCTCCAACTCACACCTGCTAATAGTCTCTAGTAGTCTTGAACACGTTGATTAGTTGGATCAGCTGTGTTTGATTTAGGTTGGAGAAAAACTGTGCTGAGTTGCGGCCCTCCAGGAATTGATTTTGAGACCTATGCTTTAAACCAGGGATGCTCAATCCTGCTCCTCGAGATCGACCTTCCTGCTGAGTTCAGCTCCTACCCTGATCAAACACACCTGAACCAATTAATTAGGACCTGAACAGCACTAGATAATTACAGGCAGGTGTGTTTGATATGGGTTGCAACTGAAATCTGCAGTAATCAACGTGTTCAAGACTACTAGAGACTATTAGCAGGTGTGAGTTGGAGGTGGTTGGAACTATGGCCCTCCAGTAATTGAGTTTGAGACCACTGGTTTAAAGTTATATTGTTTGGGTTGGTCACTCCTGCTTTAAATTTTTTTAAAATGTTAATAAATGTCACCTTTTCAAACTTTACAAGATTAAGAGTTGTTGGAAGAAAGACCAAGGTCCCAAAATGCAATTCAAAAGCCTAAATAATTGGGGGAAAAAAACATGAATCACAAAATACGGAAAACTTTTAATTTACAGATTTTTTTTTTAAGTGTAAGAAGTGAGGAGACTCTTGCTTTGAATTACATCAGTCTGCAGACCACTGTTGACAGTAGTGAGTTTCTTAGCCATAATTTGTCGCCAAGGATTTTCAACAAATTTTCAATCAGGTTTAGGGCAGGACTCTGGGCTACCATTTCAGTATTTCAGTTGTTGGAAGAAAGGAAATTATTTTTTATTGCTTTTATGTCGGGGCGCTTTCCCAGAGATGGGTTGTGGCTGGAAGGGCATCCGCTGCGTAAAACAAATGCCGGATAAGTTGGCGGTTCATTCCGCTGTGGCGACCCCGGATTAATAAAGGGACTAAGCCGAAAAAGAAAATGAATGAATGTCGGGGCGCCACGGTGGCCTAGTGGGTAGCACATTCGCCTCACAGCAAGAAGGTCGCTGGTTCGATCCCCGGCTGGGCCAGTTGGCATTTCTGTGTGGAGTTTGCATGTTCTCCCCGTGGTTGCGTGGGTTTCCTCCGGGTGCTCCGGTTTCCCCCACAGTCCAAAGACATGCGGTACAGGTGAATTGGGTTTGCTAAATTGTCTGTAGTGTATGTGTGTGAATGAGAATGTATGGATGTGTTTCCCAGAGATGGGTTGTGGCTGGAAGGGCATCCGCTGCGTAAAACAAATGCTGGATAAGTTGGCGGTTCATTCCGCTGTGGCGACCCCGGATTAATAAAGGGACTAAGCCGAAAGGAAAATGAATGAATGAATGAATGCTTTTATGTCTTAAATGCATCTTTTATTGAATATATGCATTGCTAAGTGATATATTAACCAAAACTTCTCCTTTGAGTGTGACATGCTTGAATAGTAATAAGCATTTTTGCAGAAGTGCAGAAGATGCAGCTGTTTGAAAAGATATAGCGACATCAAATTAAAAAATAACCTTAATTTCTCACTTAGCTTTCCTGTACAATGAGATGTGCTTAAAGGTGTGAAGACAGGATGTGGCAGAGCATGCCTTATCTGGTAATAATATCAGAAGCGCAGTGGGGCTGACAGGAAGAGACCCCTTCCTTCGAACCCTCTCTGTTTTTATGTGTATATAAACTGGGTTTTAAATTCCAAGCATTCAGACTACCCCATATGAGCCTTGAATAGCATTGTTTAACTGATGTTACTTTGGACAAGTGAATCGAACTGTTTACTTGTATCTAATAAAAGACTAATATTGTTGAACATCCTCTCCTGACTTTTCAATTGAACATGCAAGGAATTCCAGACAATAATTCCAATACAATGTTTTCAGTTTTAAGGATCTTTTTCCATTTTATGTTACAGGGGCTCATTGCTTAAACATTTTATCTGATAAGAAAAAAATTTTGCGTAAACTACAATGGAAAAACATTTACTGAGTAAATTCCAGCATGCGGATCAAAAATGTCATGTGATTATGTTTTAACAGGTCATGTGATGACAAAATGGGTTTATTCGTATGGCATTGTTGGACAAACTAGATAGACTGAAATGTTGTTTTGGCCATTCTAATCCCTTTGCCAAAGTTTGTAATCAAAGCAGTTCAGTATTATTATGTTTTCCAGAAATTTCTTGAGTGGTCTTGCTCCTCTAAAAGTTCTCCACGGTTTATTGCATTTCATCAAGGCGCAAGTAATTTATTATATAAGAAAAAAGGCACCATTTGACACCAGTTTATTAAGAAGTGACGATCCTGTTCTCTGACTCACTGGATGGAATGGTACACAAATTGGGTAATGAATGCAGGGAAGGAACCACATGTTGAGTTTTTTTAATCATCTGTATTCACTCTGCATTACACCTGAATAAGAGGCCCAAATGCTGCTGCATAATATACCACCAAACCAGGACAATTTACCTCCACCTTTCACTGACTTCTTTTGGTCGTTTACAGGTAAATGATAAACATTATCATCATCTGTGTAAACATTAGACCTGGATACTTGTAACTTGCTTTAATCACTAAAGTGAATTTTGTACCAGTTCTCTATTCACACAACTCTCCTCAGCAAGGGTTAGTCTAACTCTTATGATTCTTATTATTTCAGTTGATAAGGTTTGGTGGAATTTTAAAATGTTTGGGTCATTGTAATGATGACCCAAATTGCAGATTTGGAATAACCAGTTTCTCTTGCTGTGGCTGAAAAGGTCTCTCTTTGGCCTTCATTTGATCAACCCGTTGGGTTTCCATCTCTTTAGAAATTAACACATCTTGCTAAATCAGTTAAAACTGGAAAGTTTGGCTAACAGTTAAATATGATTTGACGTGATTAAGAAATTTATAGTACCTCAGGTGCCAGATTAACACCAATAAGCAGTTTAAACTAAATTTTAGCAAACTAATATTAATCAGTGTGTTCTTTTTCAGGTTAGTTTGTTTCAGAATACATAACTCATGAAATATGCTGGAAAAACTGCTTTTACTCCAAGAACTTCAAATATGACTAAGCAGTGAGCACAAAATGTAGAAAACTGAAATGTTCTCTTCTTGATCTCCATTGTATGTTATGTAACGGTGGGGCATAACATGTTGTTCAAATTTATTATGCAGTTGAAACAGACAGTTTACCAAAAATGTACTCACCATCAAGTGGTTCCAACCCTTTATGAGTTAATTTTTTCTGTCAATCCCAAAACAAGCTATTCTCAAAATTGTTAGAAATCTGTAACCTAGCAATACCATAGAAGGAAAAACATATACTTTGGAAATCATCTGACCAAAACAGAAACAGACTAGACTTTTTCAGGTTAGTCTGTTTCAGAATATATGTATAACTCATGAAATATGCTGGAAAAATTGCTTTTACTCCGAGAACTTGTAGAAAGTGTAGAAAACTGAAATGTTCTCTTTTTGATCTCCATTGTATGTTATGTAAAAGTGGGGCATAACATGTTGTTCAAATTTATTCTGCAGTTTAAATAGACAGTTTACCATCTTCAGACTTTATTCCCAGGCTTTTGTGATGTGGAATTAGCACTGTTTGGATGTTCAGACCAGGCTCTAACTTGGCCTAAACATCAACAACTCTCCCTTATGTTTGGCATGGTGCTGGCCAAGAGAGTGATTCTGATGGAGTGGAAATCCACGACACCTCCAATTTTTTTTAAATGGTTAGCTGAAATGGTTTCTGCCCTCAAGCTGGAAAGGTTACATTTCTCTAGATTTTACAAACAGAAGTTGTATGACAAAATATGAGGGCCCTTTCTTAGTTGTATAGGTTAATAACGTATCAGAAATAATTTTTCTGGTAATACTCTTTTTTCCCCTCTCTCTCTCGTTCCTTTTTACATGTCATTCTATTTTGTTTCTTATTCCATTAGTCTGGCTGAGATTTTTTATTTATTTTTGTGATGGTGCCGTATTATTGCTGTATTGTTTGCTTGTGTTTTGGTGCATGTTCTAGTTAGTATCAGGTAATAACTCTGAGATAACTTTGTTGGAATATATACATGATGTACACTATTGGGTGTTATGTTTTTATGAAAACTTCTATAGATAAAGTAAAATAAAATAGACAGTTTAACAAAAATGTACTCACCCTCAAGTGGTTCCAACCCTTTATGAGTTTATTTTTTCTGTCAAACCCCAAAATAAGCTATTCTCAAAATTGTTAGAAACCTGTAATCTAGCACTTCCATAGAAGTAAAAACAAATACTATGGAAATCATTCACAGGTTTTTCAGCATTTCTCAAAATATCTTCTTTTGTGTTCAACAGAAAAAGGCAACTCTAGCAAGTAAAGGAGGAGTGAATGATGACAGAATTTTCATCCTATTAATCAAGATCAAATAATGCACTTTGAAAGTGTGAATAAGCACAATCACAAACTATTAAAGTCAAATAGTTTTAGAACAATATGAGGTTGAGTAACAAACGCTATAGTTGTCATTATTAAAGTTGCTGCACCTTTTAAACGTCATATTTGTTATGCTTGGCCACTGCTGTTGAGTGCTGTTGGCATATTGGCTGCACTTCTATTTTGGATGTGCCAAGAGCAGGGTTCAAGCGTTCTCAAATTCTTGCGTTATTCTTAAGGATGAAGATAGTGTTGGCAATATTGCAGTGGAATTTCCCTGCAAATGCCATCTATGTGAACAATGCCAGTCATGCCCCCCACCACAGATAAGGACCAATACTGGATTATGTTTGTTACCCCTCAGACAGGCATCAACTTTTAGATACCAAACGGTAGTACTTAAAAGCAATAATATTGTATACTTATTTATAAAGTGCTGTTAATAAGGTCACACTTTATTTTGATGGTCCGTTTGTTGAGTTTAAGTTACATTGCAACTAATTCTCATTAGATTATAAGTAAACTGTTAGGTTGGGGTTAGGGTTGGGGTTAGTGTAAGTTGACATGTACTTGCAAAGTTTCTTATAGTCAGTTAAATGTCTGTTGAACGTCAGTATTCACAGATATTAAGTAGACGGTCTACTAATACTCAAATGGTCCATCAAAATAAAGCCATTAATAATAACTGCACACTATAAACCATTTACTTAGCATTAGCAAATAGTTAATTTATTATTTAATGAACATTACCTCTACATTAACAAACATTAGTAACTACAGCTACAAATGCTGCATTTTTGGCTTAATGGTGTTTTCATACTTTTATAGTGATACATATTTTCACTACTAAATTAAGTATCACATTATTCACAATCCATTTGTACTTAAATTTACTACTCTTAAATGGTTTGTAAATAATGCAATAATTTAGTAGTGAAAATGTATCATTAACAAAGTATGAAAACGATCATTAAGCACATTATACATGTGCTTACATGTGTAGCTGTAGTTATTAACTACTTATTAATGTAGAGTTAATGCTTACTAAATTATGAATGTTTGTTAATACTTGATAGATGATTCATAGTGTGCAGTTATTATAAAGTGTTACCTGGATTTTTTGAAATTCTCACCAAGGTGCAAATAATTTGATCTAATATTATTGTAAAATTCTAAATTATTATTCAAATGTAAGGTGAATGATTTCTGTCTTCATGTATTTGAAAGTATCATTTATTATTATGATTTAAAAAGCTGAATTATCAGCATCATTACTCCACTGTCACATGATCTCTCAGAAATCATATGCTGACTTCTTGCTCAAGAAACCTTTGTGCATGGTAAAAACAATTGAGCTTACTTTTTTTGTGAAAAAACCCGTGATGCTTTTTTTCAGGATTCTTTGATGGTTATAACGTTTAAAGAATAAATGCATTTATGCCAAGAACTATTTGCAACAATGCAAAAGTTTTAGTTCTTTAAATGTTAGCGTCAGACAATATCACAATTTTCACAACCATTCACAACCACAACCAGCATCACAACCATCACAATTTTCCTTCCTCAAATTGCCTAGACAAACAGCATAAAAGAAAACATTCTGACGTTTTTTTTTTCACTTGCCTATTTTATTTTATTTTTTTAACTAAATAAACCCAAGTCCATAGGCTTTAAGCAAAGCCGTTCGGAATGAAAAACAAATAAGGTTTAAACATCACTAAGTGAAAACCTTATCCAAGACCTATTTTGCTGTGTAGAAGACATGTACAGACAGTGTAAAGTCCTCCAGTTTGTTGACAGGTTAAAGGGGGGTGGTTTCGTACTTACCCCAGATCAGGGGCATCAGCAAAGCCCCAGTCAACCGGAGAGAGAGCAGTCGTGTGAACATGCTGGAGGAGAGACGGAGATCTGAGAGCAGATCCTGTTTTTGTCTCTCACTATATTTATATGCATGAGCTGATGATGTGAAAGGGTGGGAAAAGAGACTGCATGGGGAGGGATTGAACGGTTACCGGAAAGCTTCTGAGCAACATCACAAGAATTGCAAGTCTGGTCATTTTTAGTTGCGCAATACTTTAACCCCAAGTTTTGGTTTTGTCTCTGATGTTTTACTTTTAGATATTAGCAACAAAAATTATTTATACGTAGGTGTGTCAAATTTTAAATACTTTTAGCTGTTTTAGAGTCACAGGAGGTTTTAAAGAACGTGAACCTGAAGTTCACCCACTGACAAATCCAAACATGCTCTAGACATTATCTGTAGTTTGATCGTGACATGTTTCGCTTGATTGAAATGTGCTTTCACACATTTAATGGACTGAAAGTGACGGTCTTTGGCATTACGTTTATGTGGTTGGAATGAAAATAAATGATGATGGGAAGGTGAGAAAGCTCTGAGATGGATTTTTAGCAAATGTATTTCTTTGTAAGGATTATTTTACATGAACTCACTATTTTTATTGCTTATTTTTTTCTGATCATAGTGTGTAACATTTCAATCTCTTGGTCAGGTTTCTATTTAAAATACAGCTGTGAAGTAGCAATAGATTATTCAAAGTCTGTCTATTGAAATAATCTGATTGCAATTCCTTGGGTTAGCTTTTTCAAGTTTTATAGCTGTGAGCAGTTAAAAGGTAAACCTGCAAACCAACAGCATCCAAGACATTATTTTGGGACAAGTTCTGGCAAATATCTTGAAGCCACCACTTTCTGTATACTTGCCAAAAACGACTTCGGGTCGTGATAGAGTTCACTTAACTACCTCAAAGAATGCAGACTAGCCTTGCTGACTGAACAGGTTTCATTCGATGAGCCCCTTCCAAATTTGTTTGCCCCGGGACAGGATGATGGCAGGCATTCAAAGTTGCTCAATGTTCTAATAAAAAAATACAAATAATGAGATCAATTCAAGTATCCAAAACGGCCCTGGGGCAAAACAGTCTGTCTGGTGCACACCCTGCTGAAAAAAAAAGCAGGTTGGCTGGTTTTAGCTACTCGACCAGCCTGGTTTTAAAGCGATTTTGGCCATTTCCAGGCGGGTCTTAGCAGGTCCCAGCCTGACCAGCTGACCAGCCTGGAAATGGTCAAAACATTAGTAAACTGGGTAGCTTGACTGTTTTACTGTTTTACTGGCCAAACTCAAGGATGAAGCTTTCCACAAGATGGCGCTACACGTCTTTCTGTCTTGCTAAGCATACACAACTTTGTAGTTTTGTTTCCCTCAGAATCCCCAAATGTTTTACCGAGATTTTAAAATAGTATAAGTATCAAATAAATAGATTTACTGCTTGTTTCTGTCAGCAAACTTGAAGTTGAAGTATTAGATGTTACAGATAAGCACATGGTGTAGGATATTTAACCACTCTTTACAAGTAGCACATTTTTAAATCTAGTCAGCGACCCTGTTTTGTTTTTGAGTAAATTATATTAATCGAGTCGATAACGTACGGCTATCTGTTTAAAATAATGCCTAAATTAATCACTAAATTACGCAAATTACCATTTAAACGCTATGCCTAAGTCGTATAACCACACATGAATCGGGATTTTGTTACATTCTATGATTTTGAACGTTATACTTGTACACTCTAAAAAAAAGGTTCTTCAGTGGTTCTTCAGTAGTTCTTTACGGTATCTGAGGTGTTATTTAGCACTTTTGCTGTGTAAAGAACCTTTAAAGCACCATAAAGGTTCTTCAGTGGTTCTAAGGTGGTCAGGGTGCTATATAGCACTTTTACTGTGTAAAGAATCTTTAAAGCACCATAAAGGTTTTTCAGTGTTTTTTTAGCGGGTTTAAAGTGCTATATAGCATCAATACTACTGGTAAGCACTTGTTCCTATAGCTAATTCTCATACCTCTTATGCCGCTTTATTTGCAGAAAGGGTAAAGTAACATTATGAGCACCTTAAAATATAGGTGCTATATAGCACCATTTGACAAAAGTACTATATAGCACCTATTTTTTTAAGGTGCTGTATAGCACCAAAAATGGTTCCCCCTCGTTACGACCAAAGAACCAGTTTTGGTGCTATTGCACCTTTTTTTAGAGTGTAGTAAAACTTTGATCAACCAATTAATCAACTAAAACATACTTTTTTGTTTTTTCCCCCTTATAAGCCTATTTGATTTGAATTAGGTCACTTGACGTGAACTCTTGTCTTTTTTTAACCACCTCGTTCAGAACAGAAAAAAGAGCGACAGAAGAAGTAACACGGCATTTACAATTTCCTAAAAAAAAAACCTGCACAACAAACACGTGCAGAGTTACAAAGACTTCCTGAGATTAGAGATACCTGCTACTTCCCAACAGGAGAATCAAAACGAAGTACACCGAAGTAGTGCTTTGTGTAGCCTATCATTGCTGATATATGGTTGAATAAGGCCTAACTAATTTAGGGTGGAAACAGCGTGTGTAGGCTAATCGTTTATTTACAGTTTTTATGTTTGTTATGGATGCAACGCGGTGGCGCAGTGGGTATGCTGTTGCCTCACAGCTAGAAGGTCGCTGTTCGAGCTGGTTTCGGCTGGGTCAGTTAACATATCTGTGTGCAGTTTACATGTTGTCCACGTGGGTTTCCTCGGGTGCTCTGGTTTACCCAATTAGTCCAAAGACATGCGGTACAGGGGAATTGGGAAAGCTAAATTGTCCATAGTCTACGAGTGTAAATAAGAGTGTATGAGTGCAGTGATGGGTTGCAGCTAGAAAGAGCATCCTTGTATGTAAAACATATGCTGGATAAGTTGGCCGTTCATTCCGCTGTGGTGACTTCTGATTAATAAGGGACTAAGCCGAAAAGAAAATGAATGAATGAATGTTTGTCATGGAGGTAAACTGTAAATTTAGTAAAAAATCTGAAGCAAAAAAATTGCCATAGCTGTCTTATTATTATTAATTTTAGCTACTTTTCTTTACCAACACTCAACAGAACCGTTCTGTTTTCCAGAGTAGCATTACTTGTAAATATTTAAACTGCATGAATATTACTGCTCTGACATTAAAAACATTTGTTTTTGTTATTGGTCGACATGCAGGGCATTGCTACTCTGTCAGATTCTGCAGTCAGATATTGAATGCTGACCCAGCCTCCTCGCATACACATGCCATCAGTCTTCCTGACTTTTATTATAGGGTAAGATGACTCCCACCTTCATTTCTCTTTTTCTTAACTAGAGACAGTAAAAAATTTATTCTTTGTATATTTGATTATTTTTAATTTTTAATCTGAATATTAACATCACTTTTTTCTCTCCATTTTGTTAGTCAATACATTTAAAATATAGTCATTTCTATTTTTAAATAAATAGCATGATCTTACCATTTTTAACTTAGGAATTATTAGAATCCATGAACTGGATTTACATTTCAGACATCTTCTGTCAATAAAACATACAGACTAACTGAGTAAAATCCTTAAATTTGCATTCATAGTGTTGTTTTTCAGATCTTGCCATCTTCAGTTGAAATGTAGAATATACATATGTAAATATTTATATCCCTGCATTTAAATCAGAGAATAATTTATTTTTATTTAAACCTCTTGGATTTCTGCTTTGATATTAAATTAAGTTACCATTAAAAGGAGATTTAATTGAACAGTTGATTTAGCTCTTTCCATGAATGACTTCTTAGAAAGTGCATGCATATTAATACAGAATTCATAAAGTGTAATTTGTACATTTTTGCAAAA
>CAIGQQ010032566.1:6781705-6799614 GCA_903798035.1 Danio albolineatus
TTTTATATTTGCCATCAATTTATTTACCGTGTTCGAAAATATATATATATATATATATATATATATATATATATATACACGAAATATTTTCGAACTTTATATGAAATATAAACGAATTTTTTTTTCGTGTATATATATATATGTATATATAATATATTTATTTTTATATTTGCCATCAATTTATTTACCGTATTTAGTAGCCTACCATGTTGGGTGTAAAATCTGACACAATGACAGTGACACAAATCATAAAAATAAAGCTTTATTTTTGTCTCTTGTCAAGACAAGATCTAAAACGGTAGAGATTAGCCAAAGGAAGGTTGATCTCTTACCAGCACAAATAATGCCTTTCAATTCAGTCTCGTACAGCGGCCGTCATCCTTTAACCAATCTCCATCATTGTAAGTTCTGTCTCTTCCATTGCTCCATTTGTTAGACGCTTCCCACTTTCTTTTGAAGTCTGAAGCATGTCAAACACATAAAATGCTCAATTCGTGAAACAGGTTGCCTAATCCAATCTTTGTATTGACATCACATGTAAATTACTCGCACTTCATCCGCGTCTGCTTGCTGCACAGCAAAACAATCCCCCCCTCCCCCAATTAATGTGCGCAGGTGACATTTCATTTTTCGAGAGACATTCAAATACATCTAATGTGCTGCATATGTAATGTCTGTAAGTCACGTAAAACAATATTGCAAACTGAAATAAATATAATTTGATTATATGATTTGGAATTGGATGTTTTATGGGATTATTAAATTTTTTTAGATTATTTTACGTTTAATTAAGAATTGTGCAGGGTTGCACAAATTTGCGACTTTTTGTTGATTTCGCGTTGGATTCAGCCATTGTGGAATTGCGAAAAACTAGCGAGGCATATACAGTACAGTACGTATAAAAACTAAACAGTCATAATCTTCTATGATCTTATCGAGTATGTTTCCATTATTTTCTTTTTCATAAAAAACAACAACAACAACAAAATGAGGATTTAAAAACTAAAATGATCACATTGTTTTCCATCTTTATTCACTTTTGACCCATTTAAGATGATAGCTGTGTGTTTTTTGAAATGTCATAACTGTTTTCTAGCTGGTCTAAGCTGGTTTTTGAGTCATGCTTGTTGGTAATTGTCTTAAACACTATTTTTGGCTGGATTTTAGCACTAAATGCTTTCAAAAACACTAAACGGAAACTCATCTTTGCAGAAGTGAAAATTGCATCAGCTCTGCATGAGATCATGTGGTCATGTTTGTTTGACGCAGTCAGTTTTAAAGTCCATTGCTACAGACTGTCCAGTATAAAGACGTACTTCCATCTAAGATCAAATATTGGGTAGGGGTCAGGTTTTTATTTTTGCACTCCTTCTCTCATCTTCCACTCAATGCATACGGTTAGAGGGGCGTGGCTAAGCTTTTTTTTTTTTTTACCCAATCCGTCAAACTGAGATAATGAGCGAAGGACTGCCACTCCAGAAAATGGTGAGATTTTGATTAGAGATTACCTAAATAATGCATTTTTTTCGGCTTCATATCTTAAAAGACACACAGACTTTGCACATTTTCCCTCAATCCATTGCATGGAGAGGAAGTAGAGTTCAGCTCCTTATCAAAGATCTGTGCGGGATTATCCTAAAATTCAATGTTTGTTTTAGGAAATCATTGGCAGTTTGATACATTGTAAAACTGCAGCCACGAAACATAAATTTCCATAAACAAATCCTGAACAGAGACTGGCGTAACATAAGTACATATGGACACACTTACACTTGACAAACAGCGACATAGTAAATGTGTGCGCCTGGCATTGAAACCAGCACACAGTATATCGTTTGCCATAATAAACACTTGGATGTTCATTCATTCATTTTCTTTTCGGCTTAGTCCCTTTATTAATCTGGGGTCCCCACAGCAGAATGAACCGCCAATTTATCTAGCTTATGTTTTATGCAGCGGATGCCCTGGGAAACATCCATACACACTCATTCACACAGATACACTACGGACAATTTAGCTTACCCAGTTCACACATACCACGTCTTTGGTGCACCTGGAGGAAACCCACGCAAACACTGGGAGAACATGCAAACTCCACACAGAAATGCCAACTGACCCAACCGAGGCTTGAACCAGCGACCTTCTTGCTGTGAGGCGATCGTGCTACCCACTACACCACTGTGGCACCCATTCTTTGGGATTTTCCTGCACTAAATTATGCACAATAAAATCAGGCTTTAATAGACAATCTTGGCTAGACAATCATTCAAAACATTCTTCAAAATATCTTCTTTTGTTTTCTGCAGAAACAAGAAACACTTCAGTAACAGATTTGGAACTAGTGAAATGTGAGTAAATGACAGACAGTATATTTTGGGGTGAACTATCCCTTAAACGCATGAACACCCGCACATTTAAAGACACCTTTAGGTTATTTTAGTTAACAGTTGTTTTATTTCCAGTCAACACTTGTGAATGTGAATAACTGGAATGATCCTGGAGTCTCCTGTGGTAAACCCTGCAGACTGGCTGATGAGGAAGACTTTGCTGACGCCTCTTCATTTTTGTCTGGGGTGTGAGGAATTCATTGACACCTCTTGACACAGTTCTAACTTGGTGAAACGTTTCGGTATTACCATGGCAATGCACTCTACTTGGCTCTTATCCAATCAGAGGCATCTGCTGTCACCCATCTGTCAGAGTGCTTATGTTACCGGCCACATGTGGTTTGGCACACGCAGCACCTGCTGAGCTTTGTTGTGCTCGTATAGCTCCCTCAGTAGTGTGTATAGGGCTCCTGTATACGTTTTTATCCTGGTGCTTTATTTATTTCACTGTGAATGTGTAAAGAGCAGATTGACTGTTTATGTTTAGATAGATGGATGGGTGGATGGATGGATGGATGGATGGATGGATACAGAATTATAGATAGATAGATAATTATCTCGGTCATTTCTATTATAATTTAAATAGATAATGGTTAATTAGAAATGTATGGTTAATTTACATCTAGCATTATGAAATTAACAGTTATATTAAATGTAATTTAAATAGATTTATTTGTTTATCATTTTTAGGTTTAATCCAAAACGAATAAATTGTGAATTTATTTATATTGAACACAAATATGTGGAGTGAACATAATATTGCATAGTGTGATGAATTGGAATATTTGGTCATTCATTTCCACTCAGTTTTTTATTCTTTTTAAGATTTAGTCATTGTTTATGTTATTTTTTTATTATTTTTTTTAAAAGTTGTAGTTCTTTTGTATTTTAGTTGTTTTAGTGCTGTGATGGAAATCTTTTATATTGATGATCATATATTGATGATTGACAATTATACATTTTACCTATTCATTTCTTTTTGGCTCAGTACCGGCGTCACAGCGGAATGAACCGCCAACTTATCCAGCATATGTTTTACGCAGCAGATGCCCTTCCAGCTGCAACCCAACACTGGGAAACATCCATACACTCTTGCATTCACACACATACACTACTGCCAATTTAGCTTATCAAATTCACCTGTGGGAGAAACCGGAGCACCTGGAGAAAACTCACGCGAACACTGGGAGAACATGCAAACTCCACACAGAAATGCCAACTGACCCACCTGACACTTGAACCAGTGACCTTCTTACTGTGAGGCGACTCTGCTATCCACTGCGCCACCGTGAAGCCGTGAAGACAAACTTTGTCTGACTTTTTTCAATTTATTTATTCATTCATTTTCTTTTCGGCTTAGTCGCTATATTAATCAGGTGTCGCCACAGCGGAATGAACCGCCAACTTATCCAGCATATGTTTTACGCAGCGGATGCCCTTACAGCCACCACCCAAAACTGGGAAACACCCATACACACTCTTTCTCACACATACACACGATACACTACAGCCAATTTAGTTTATTCCATTCACCTATAGCGCAAGTCTTTGGTCTGTAGCGGAAACTGGAGCACCCGGAGGAAACTTACGAGAACCTAGGGAGAACATGCAAACTTCACACAGAAATGCCAACTGACCCAGCTAGGGCTCGAACCAGCGACCTTCTTGCTGTAAGGTGATCGTGCTACCCACTGTGCCACCGTGACGCCCTCAATTTCAGTCTTTAAATTAAAATGTATTCCTTGTGAACAGGAACATTTCAGCCATTTCAGCGCATGATGTTAAACAAAAAAAACATTGAAATAAATACTTGGCAACCAGCTTTAATAAAATAAGTTTGCATTTTTTAAATTTAATGTTTATTTTAGTTCATATAAATAGCTAATAACTCAGATTTTGAGATTTGCTTTCTTTGCCTTTAACAATTCTAGTTCATTTATGCTTTCATATTAAAAGTCTTCATGGGAAAATAAAAAAATATATATGTATATTGTTTTTTATTTTAGTGCAATCATTGCCATTTATATTTTATTTAGCATAAAAGTTTAATATGACATAAAAAAATCCTAATATTAAACAAAGTATTTTAATGATGCAAACAATAGCGGTTGGTTTGTTCTAATTTTGCAGTAAACATATAAAGACTCAGAATTCAGGGAGGTCAAATGAGGATCACTTTAATTGCACATGTGGTTGTGTCTCAAGTACATCAGAGATTATCCTGTCCTGAGCTTACAAACAGCCACGTACAGGTTTCTGCTCTTCAAAAACCGACCACCATTTACAATTAGCTACAGAAATGTGAAATAATGTACACAGAGATTTACAACCGTCCATATGAACATGATTCGAAAAGACAAACGAGCATCTGAGTTGTTGACCAGCAGCTAGTAATGAACGTCCATCTGAGAGATTGTGTGTGTGTGTTAATGTAGAATGGAATCATGCTGAAAGCATTCAGGTTTTCTTCCGTATTGAACCTTACAATGGCCGACTCTGTTATTTGAAGTAGGTACAATCAATTGTTCCTTTCTGATTGCATAAGACTTTTTTTTGACCCAGTGGCAGTGTGACGCACTAGCTCACAAATTTAACGTCCCTATGCAAAATAACTAGCCTGACCACAATAACACAGAGAGATTTTCCTCTTCATTCACATTATCAAATATCTGCAAGACAAAAAGAGCGGATGAACAATCGTATGGCATACATAAATAGCTCAAAAGTAAAAGCGTGAAGGAAGCATCAGCTCTAAGCAATCGCATGGCTAATGAAGTCAACATGAAGTAAACGTGTCGTAAATGAGCAGGACTGTTGAAGTACAGGTGTAGTTTGGCTTTTGTTTCTGTTCTCCTGTGGGAAAGACTGGGTTTATGTAATCTAATACCTGACAGATGCTCGGGTAATTCGATTCACCTTCCGCTGGCGCTGTCACAAAAATCAGATCATAACACCACCAGCTGACCAAACAAAAGCAGTTCATCTGATTAAACCTGAAAAGATCCCACAACACCGCCGTGTTTCAGATAAGAGCGTGCGAGGTACAGAAAACCTTTGGCATCTGCGTGGCGATAATGCGATACAATAGAATTTCAAATGAGAGGGGTAATGAGTAACATTTAAAGCGTTCACCTGTACTTAAACAAAATGACCGTCTTTGTGCTTTATTACCTTTGGAAGCGTAAATGTTGTATAGTTTGTAATGAGTTTCCAGAAGCGAGGAAGTGTCCGGTTGTGTTTTCAGGGAAGTCAAACGTTTTTAAAAGCAAAAACTCTCCTCAAAGTCTTTCTCTACAAAAAACAAAAAAAGCACTTTACAATAAAACGTACAAAAAATATAACACTGTTTTTTTAATCAAGTCTTCGTAACAGAACAGGTTGACCTGTACCAATAGAATTGTGCAAACACGTTATTTAGCTACTAACTGTAAAACAAGGTGGTTTTCATACTGGCAAGACGTACCCTTTGGTTGTTGAATGCAATAGCGTAACTGCACACTGCCAGTAACTCCTGATTCCTGTGGGTTATTTCAAGCTCATTTTAGTGGGGGAATCTCATGAAAGCATGTCCGGACAATGTCCCAATTTATATCAAGTGGCCTTGACTAATATGTACTTACACCGAAATTGATAAATTGTTACAATGTACTTATTGTGTAAATACATGTTTTTATATTGTACTTATGCTTGATTAAATACCTGTATGTAATTTCATCTGTAATTACATTTGTAAATACTCTGTTGACCATTCCTTACTCATTAACCCACTCGTAAACCTACTGATACCACCAAACTTGTCCTTAACCCTACCCCTATCCCAACTCAAGAGCACCACAAGTGTTCTCAAATACAATATGAACACGTAAGAGCCCACTTTATACAAAGTGCCCTTAACTACTATGTACTTGCATCAAAAAATAAATACAGTGTACTAACTGTGTTAATAATGTATTTGAGAACACTTGTGGTGCTCTTGAGTTGGGATAGGGGTAGGGTTAAGGACAAGTTTGGTGGTATCGGTAGGTTTAAGGGTGGGTTAATGAGTAAGGGATGGTCAACAGAGTATTTACAAATGTAATTACAGAAATTAATTACAGATGTACTTACATACAGGTATTTAATCAAGCATAAGTACAATATAAAAACATGTATTTACACAATAAGGCCCAATCCCAATTCTACCCCTTAGCCCTTCCCCTTACCCCTACCCCTCGTTTTGCGCGTTCACGTCAAGGGGTAGTGGTGTCCCAATTCTCTTTAGCTTGAAGGCGTAGGGCTAAGGGCAAGGGGTATACACCCCTTTGAACGAAGATTTTTCAGGACCACACTTAAAACGGAGGGGTAAGAACATTTCCCAGAATACACCTGCCACAACTGAACCCGGAAGTAAGGAGATCCACAAATTAGTATTTTTTGTCATTATTACCAATTTTTACGACAAACAAACATATGTTTTAATATATTCATAACCGCGTTCGTGTTTTGCCGTCATGCTTTTAAAAAAAAACAACAACAAAAAAACGCTAAATTTCGCGATCTATAATCCATAATCATAACTCATGTACAGCCGCCCCACAACATTCTGACACACGATGACACTCGAATACCCTGTCAGTAATATCTAGTGGCTGTGAATGAGCTGTTTACAGTGTCTGCTATAATGTTAATGTTGTTTTCGTGTGTTTACATAGATGAATATGGCCACTGTGTAAATACACAGTACAGTTACGATGTTATTGCCACATTAGATCGTTATGATAACATGATATATGCCTGATTTCCTGAAGATAAACACCAAAATTAACACAACTGGAATAACTACAGCAGTCGTGATCGTCTGATCTCATATGAAGCAAGAGATCGCGATGACATATGATGACGTATGCAGGTGTTGAAGTGCTGTCCTAATTCTTAGGGGTAAGTTTTGAAGCCCTTCCCTTAACCCTCGGTTGTAAGGGCCAAGGGGAAGGGGAGGGGGTAGGGGTACAAAAATAGAATTGGGATTGGGCCTAAGTACATTGTAACAAATGATTAATTTTGGTGTAAGTACATATTAGTTAAGGCCACTTAATATAATGTGGGACCTCACATTTTACTCCAGAAACTGCTAATTATGTTTTGCATAAAGAAACTGAACTCTGCATGGCCGTTATTATTAAATGTCCAAAACAAACGGCATAAAAATAAAAAAGTACAACTGCATGAAAATAAAATTTCATAAAAATAATCTGCGTTTATTTCCTAAGGAAATATAGATTCTGTACTTTGTGAGAAATAATGGGGTGAAATGCTCTTGACAAGTTTCATGAGATTCACCAATGCAACCTTGCATAGTTCCCCCCGAAGACGACAAATCCTGCAAAGCAAAGCGCAAGCGAAATGAAATCCTGCTTTAGAAGCATCTCTCGCGGTGCAGGCAACTTGTAGGCAAATTTTTGAAAATTGAAACATACAAGCGTTAATTCAGAGTCTTTGCAGAGTTTACAATGCAGCTCGCGTGTGCCCTTTTGAAAATACTCTAAGGCAGCTTTTGATTTGAAAGATACCAACATTTGTTTTATGTTTTTCTCGGAAATACCACTTCGGTGTAAAGACTTTGAGCTACACGACCCATATTTCCCTACAGTAGATTGTCTGTTCTGCCTCTTAGGTTTGAAAAGATAGCTTGCCAGTGTCACTCTCGTTTTACAGCATTCTCCATATAGTGCAAATGTTTCATTATTATTCGTCCTTTCCTTTACTGCGTGGAGCCTCGTCTTTAATGGCAGCTGTTTCTTCAACACTGGCACCAGACGTCATCTGTGTTCATGTTCAATGGCTTTGTTCACTATTAAGAGCCCGTGTGACGAGTGCTCTATCCGTGAGCCTTTCCGCCAATCGCCTTTGGCTGATTGCATCTTATTATGAGCTTGGTTTGTGTGTAACAGTAGAGCAAGTGTGCTGGGAATTATTATTATTATTATTACATACAAAAATGACCCATGGAGTAAAACAGACCTGGGCGTCTGCGACCACATCTAAACTAAACTCCTCCAGTGTATTAAGAAAACATTCACATTGCGAAAGACTGGTGATGACAACCGCCATCTGCTGTTTCTCACCCTGAAGCTTTTACAGTCCCCGTTGACACCACTGTGAGAACTGATACAGCGCAACAGTTTGTGTTTGGTAAAACCCACCGGCCGTTGCATTTCTGCTGATAGTCGGGAGCGGAAGAAACTAGATTTGCCCTTGAACAATTGGTACATACAGGTATAGCTCATGTTATTCGTTGATTCCAGCAATGCTAAAGCAGGAGGAACGCATTGAAAGACTGTTCTCACATCATGCTTTTCCGGTGGTTGGCTTGTTGAGGGCTGTTCAGTTTGCCGTTTTGTGTTGGACTGATTGTGGCAGAAGAGTCAAGCTGCTTGTATAAAGCTCGGAGTTCTTTCACTTCCTCCAGGACGTCCCGAGCCTGACCCCAAGTGGACGCGGCCTCCTCTAGGAGCCGCTCCGCCTCCTTCCGCTTACCCTCCGGGCTAGAGCTCTTCCCAGCCGGAGAGCCCTTTCCTTTGCCCTGCGTCCGCACCTCCGTCAGCAGCTCCTGAGTTCTCTCCAGCTTCAGTGTGATGAGGTCCTGGAGCTGGCTGATGGGCTGCACGGGCGCAGATGTAGAGCAGTGAGGAAGAGCTCGCGCCTCGCAGTGAGTCAGGATCTCGTCCATGGAGGCGCAGCGATTCTTCTCGGATGTGGCGGGTTTTTTGCGTAGCTGTGGCGTCCGGTGGTTCTCCGACCAGTCAAAGGCGCTTTCGCTTTTCCGCGGCAGGCTTTGAGACTTTCCTGCGGTCTCGTTGGAGGGTGAGAGCTTGGAGGGGTCCGTATTGGAGTGTTGGGAATCTGGGGAACGCTGAGATGAGGCTTTATCCACAGTATCCTCACCAGAGGCCTGACCCTGTTCTGCTGGAACGTCCTCCTCCTGGATGAGGTCCAGTGTCAGCATGCCATCTGAGTTTGTGGTAGAAGCCTGAAAAGACTGATGAGAGTTTAGACATGTCTTTTGTACAGTTTAATGTACAAATCAAACCAACCGGTGTGATATGGTGAGGATAAAAATTTAGGGATGCATGATATGGAAAGTTTTAACCTACACAGATAACTGATAATTAAGTTCTTTTCGTGTCCAATTCCAATATAAATACTGATCATCAATAAGTATAGTGTTCATATAATGTACAGTTTGTGCACATTTAAAAATGTAAACTGATATTTTAGCAGCTCTGGCGAAACTGTAGTGAACATCAGTCCTTACTACATAAAAAAGATATTTGAACGATTTTTCTACTGATTTATTATTGTCTAAAAATGGGACCAGGGACTATAGACTGCAAATTAACCTTCGGTTAGACGCACAAATGTGGAGCATTGGCTACTTGAAATTGTGGCAATGTTATATTGCATTGACCCTGTTAATTAAAATACTACTTATAAGTAGTTTTTAAAGTTTTTATTTTTAATATATTCAAATTCTAATTTAAATTCAAAATGATACATCATCCAATACAAATAAAAATAAAAATTATAACCTCTAGTGCATGAAAATTAGATTAGAAATACGTAGATTTTACTATTTAGATATAACTACTAATACTACTATTTACTTGAACTAATGGTAACACTTTACAATATGGTTCATTAGTCAATGCATTTACTAACATGAACTAATCATGAACAACACTTATACAGCATTTATTAATCATAATCGAACATTCGCTAATGCATTAATAACATCCAAGTCTATGCTTGTTAACATTAGTTAATGCACCGTAAGTAAACGTGAACTAACAATGAACAACTGTATTTTCATTAACTAACATGAACAAATACTGTAGTAAATGTATTGTTCATTGTTTGTTCATGTTAGTAAATGCATTAATTTAAAGTGTGACTGAACTAATATTAGAAATTAGAAGTCACATACTTGTCAAATACATAAATAAAATGCATTGATTGACCGCTATCAACTTCCTAAAAGTATATAAATAGCATATCCTTAAAAATAAAGTGCATCCTTAAAATTACGTATAGCATAGTTGAGATGCGTCATAAATTATAGTTCAACACGTACATACTAACTGAAGATACAAATAGCAATGGCTGTGTTCTCCGCTGAGAAGAAACACTTTCAGAGCGACGGAGACTTGTTCAAAGGATATGTCAGATTGATTTATTGATCTTTCCAGCAAGTGCACTTTATCGGATATGGTATCAGGATTTATTTATTTATCGAAGCAATAAAAATTATCTAACTTTTATCCATATCATGCAATCATTTTTCTGAGTGATACATATAATGCATCCTTAATGAAAATGAAACCTTTTGGAACCTTAATGGTCTTCAAAATGAAGTATGAATGAATGAGAGTATTTTACATGGGAATGTTTCAAATGTATTATTCCAGTCCTTTCCTGACTAGCCTTTCACATGTAATGAGTTGACATACAGAGCAAATGGACAGCTTACCACGGCCATGAGGTGCCCGCGGGTGGGCAGACGGCGAGTGTGGGGTATTTTAGCTCTGTCACGCGTCGGATGGGCCAACAAGCTGTCCTCTTCCACCGTCACCTAAAGGGGTCGAACAAAGAGAGCTGCGATCAAGCCCAACTGGACAACTCAGTCACATGGAAACTATTAACAGCTACATGTTTCACACCAGCCTACAGGAGCAGGAGTGCTATATCGATTGGCCAATCAATAAGTCTGTGTATTATTGTTTGTTATAAACATGCAAGCAGATCTACGCAATCATGGCTATACAAGCTAGAGGAAATAATCTGAGAATTTGGTACGCTGGGAAAATAATATGATTCATCATATGTGTGAGCACAGCCTGTTGTTTACTAGAAAGCTTAAGCTGCAATGCTGAGATTCTGTTTGTTGGCCAGAGTGTATGGCTAATCTTACAGTGTTTTCCAAGGGTTTATAAGCTAAGGGAGGGGTGATACACAAAGCGTTTGTTTATGTAAGTCCTCTGGTTCTGCTCCCACCACTCCATGTGCGAATCCAACCAACATCTACAACAATGAACTACCTGTTAAAGGATGCTAAAGACTTCAACCTCTTGTGTCAGTCACTTGTGAGCCACTTCAGGCCAGATTCAATTGCCTAAATATTAGCAGCAGGCTACCATAGAGCGCGGGAATCTACGTCAGCCATGCTTCTGGACAAACAAAGAAGCGCACAATGTAAACGAATGTAGATCACAACAGAAAAAAATTACCATTTTATAGTGATATCTTTTGAAAAACATCTCATAAACACTTGGAATGAAATGGACTAATGTGTATATACCGTTAGAAACGCTATTCGTGTGTCTGAGAAGTTAATATGCATTACATAACAATCAAATAGATGAACCAGTTTATCTGTAATTGACTGGGTATCAACAGGCTGTCACAAGAAAACAGTTCCAGAGTTGGTTTGCAACCACTTACAGTTTATTGCTAATGAATTTATTCATGATATAAAGAATCAATACAGATCAATAGGAATCAGGCTCCCTTGTCCTAAATACTCAGAATGCACTGCGCTGTTACGACCCGTTCTCTATTAGACTTACCACCCTAAACCTCACTCCCATCTTGATCCCCCCTGGTTCAACTTGCACCACTTCAAAGTTAGATTCAAACCAGCATCTCCTGTACAAACGTGGGCGCACTAACATGGTTGCTAGTGCACTTTTGAAAAACATAGTATATATTTGTGTATCATGTTGCTTGTAGCTGAGGAATACATATTCCCAGAGTCTGGTTACTAAACCTGCCTACACATTTCTCACACTTTTAACATGCAGCAGAGCTTGGCACTAAATAAGCAGTCCACTGACATACTGTAATTTACAAAAACCAAACCAGCCAGATCAGAAAAAGAATGGCTGATGTAGATTTTTTTTTTTAAGCCAAAATTGATCTCACTTTTAGTTTACTTTACATGTTTGCACTTTTTTAACACACTCTCCCATCTTACGGATATCAGAGAGTCTGCGGCTGATCATCTTGTACCTATTGTTTAAATTCCGCAAGAATAGTCAGCATATGCCTGTTGATATTATATATAAAACTGGAGTCAACTGGAGTCACATTTCTCTTGCTCAGTGTAAAAGCCATAATTTGATTTATATACAATTTATTAATAGTGCTCAAATACATGTACAGCTTATGCGTTGATATGTTTAGTTGTGTACATTCGCTGATTTCATCCATACTCCTTTGTATGTGATGGTTTGCTCCGCCTTTGTTTGATTGGTTTAAAGTTATATTACGAGATGCGAATGTAAAAGAAGGAAAGATGGAGCAACAGTTTTTTTGACCGAAATGTATTGTTATACCGCAAACAAATTATTTAGTAAATATCTTTAATACTGATTTCCTGAAAATTCTGATCAATTTCGATTTACACTGAGCAAAATTCAAATGTAAAATCCAATTATTCCCATAGTAACTGACACCGCTCAGTGCCTTTGACAATGGACCTTTTGCACTTGTGAATTTCGTCATTTCCACCAGTTTGATAAATTATTTAATGCAATTTTAAAGACCTTAATTTAAATAAAAGAGGACCTTCCATACTACTGACTGGTCAATCTAATCAGATTTTTTTTAGTGTGTGAAAGTTGAAACAAAAGACAAATTCCTTGAAGGGATAGTTCACCCAAAAATGAGCATTTACTCAATATTTACTGACTCTCAATTGGTTCCAAACCTGTTTGCCTTTCTTTCTTCTGTTGAACATTAAAGATGACATTTTGAAGAAATCTGAAAAACTCTAATGCTGCGTTCACACCAGACGCGGTAAAAGCGTCAAGCGCGAGACGCAAATAGACATCTTGCGGCTCGATATGCGCGAATGAGGCGGCGTGAATGACGTGTTTCGCATGAATGAAGCGCCGTAAGTTGAGCGTTCTGTGCGATTAATGCAATTGACGCACTTAATGCTCGTTTAGTGTGAATCGCTCGAGTTGGAAAAATCTAAAGCACATTCACTAAAGCCTTCATAAAGCACATAAACACAGTTACACTCTCTATAAAGTCCATGTTAGCCATTTAGCAACGAAGCTAAAGCCACCGGGCAGACAGAATCCCTGCCCATCACGTGAATCCGTGTCTGTTGTGAAGTAAAACTCAAAATGTTCCCGCGTCTATTTACATGCAAATAGCTGGTGTGAACACAGCATAAGCATCGACTTCCATATTAGGTCAAATAAATACTATTGAAGTCAATGGTTACAGGTTTCAACATTCTTCAAAATACCTTCTTTTGTATTGAACAGAAGGAAGAAACTCAGAAGAAACTCAAAAGAGTACTCAGCACGCATGTTTTGTTTTTGAAAAATAGTCTAATAGGCGTCTAAAAGATAGCTTTGTTAAAACAAGGCGAAATTTGAGCTGTCAGTGAACATCTAATAGGCATCGAAGAAAAGCCTAAATCTAGACTAGTCATCAAATACAAAAAAATAAAAAAATAAACTACTACATATGTGAAGTCTGTTTAATCTGTATTTGATGACCAGTCTGGTTTTGGTCGATTCTTATATGTCTAATAGATTTTCACTGACAGCCCAAATTTAGCCTTGCTTTAGCCAAACCATCTACGTTTAGATGTCTGTTAGATGTCTGAACATAAAAATGCTTGGTGGGTAACGGGTAGGTCAACGATTACAGATTCTTCGGTTTTAGGTGAACTATCCCTTTGAATTTCACATTCCTTTACAGTATGTCACATTTTTATTTTCACTGTAAGCACATATTTTCCTTTTTTTTTCTTTTTTTTTTCAGCGGCAAACCATTTATCCAATTTTTTTTGCTGTGTGTTATAAAATGTACTACATAAGGTACACTTAAACATTTTTGGTCATTATTAGTCTCCAAAATTATTTTTATTTGTATACTGAACTACTTCTGAGGGAGATTTGTTGGGTTGTTGTGGTGTGCTGATTCATTCCATTTCGAGTGGTATGAGAAAACCTGCCCGTCTGTTTAACTCCGCTAGCTATAGGGGATGAACCACATCACACAAACATGTGAACAGGAAAGCACACAGTTTCTCAGATATATCCAAATCAATCTCTTGCATACATTGAGTGTGCTTTCTCGTAGTCTGTGCATGTTTTTTTTGTCGCAGGCAATGACTGGATTTCCACAGCATGTGCAGTGTTAAACTGGAGGAAGCTGACCGCATGGACGGTTCTAGCAGATTAAATGTTGTTCGTTAGCTGAAGGTGAAGGTGAAGGTGAAGCTAGGCTCGGATCTAACTGCTTTAACGCTGGAAGTCGTGACTGCCGTCTATTTTTGGTGGAGTGATTCATTTTCTCCCACTGTGTGCCGAGCGTGATTATAGACCCGCTTTTAAATCGAGCAAATCCTTGAGCAAACAAACTGTGAGAAGATCAGGGAAGGAGAGAAGGGAGGGAAGTTGGCCATTACAAGTTTCTCCAAGGATGTGTGAATTACAGTCTGGATTCTGATCACTATATATATTATTTATATATATTTGTTTATGATTTTTTTCTTTTTTCATTTTATTTATTTATTTGGAAGAAAATGTGCTGCTAGGCAGTTGTGTGCGGTTGCTTGAAAATTGCTATACAATTACAAAGGTGTTCAGAGCTTTTTTGTTCATGCTGGTTGCTATGTGGCTGCAAGGTAAATGCACACTGAGCCAAGTTTAAATTAAACACAAATAAAAAACCACAACCACCATGCTAATTTGGGCACCGTTATGCAGTTTAACAAGTATGTATGACTGTATGGTTGCTGTATGGTGTTTTGGATGGTTGTTAGGTGAATACTGAAAGAACAGTAGAGTCTAGTATCTTTAAATGTTTTAAATTAATTCATTTATTTTACACACAGACACACACGTACAGAACGTTATTACAATTATTACAGTGCTTCCTACATGAGCACATAAATACTATATGCTATTTCTGCTATTTCTTTTACCTTTATGCTATTCAGGAGCCATGTGCACCTACTGACAGGTCAAATCTGCTCCTCTCTATCTCTCATTCAAGTTCAGCTTGCTTTATTGGCATGACATTTGTACAGTATTGCCAGATCATTTTAGATGTATGAAATATGTAATATATTGACATCATCAAATTACTAAAATATAAAGCAAACGAGAACTAAATGACAATTAAATAAAAACAGACCATATCTCTACAAATTATAATAATTACAAGAATAAAATGTGTAAATGAATTAAATAAGGCAAATCAGTTGATTAGCCATTTCTAATGGTGTACAAATTCCTCTCCGGGTATTTAGTAAAGTTTTCTTTACTCTTAGTAAAGTAAAGCTTCTTTAGTAAAAAGTCGTTTAGATTAAATAATAAATAATGTCTCTCTCACGGCTGTGCGCATACAATTAACGACAGCTTAGAAAACGAAAGCAAAACCACATCTCAGACATTTTAGTAGATTTAGAAACCCCGGCGGGACACAAAAAGGTGCGGGTCTCTAAGAGTCTGTAGAGCACGTGACTGTTTGTAGGAGTGTTGACAGGTCTTATGCACACAGAACGAGCAGTATGAAACGGGTAAAGGAGAAATGATTTTCTACCACTTAATCGCTCGTGGATGTTTGGTTATATTGGGTTGATACAAAAAAAGTGAAAAAGATGATGATAATAATAGTGTCACTAAATACACTTGGGCGGCCATTAATATACCTGAATGGAAAAAATATACAGTATATTTTTTCCCCAATTTCTGTTTAGCAGAAAGAAGATATTTTTTAACACATTTCTAGACATAATAGTTTTAACAACTCACTTCTAATAACTGATTTATTTAATCTTTGCCATGACAGTACATAATATTTTACTAGATATTTTTCAGGATACTATTATTCAACCTAAAACGCAATTTAAAGACTTTAGGTTAATTAGGTTAACTAGACAAGTTAGGGTAATTAGGCAAGTGATTGCATAATGATGCTTTGTTCTGCAGTAAATCAAATAAAAATATTGCTTTAGAGGACTAAACCTTAAAATGGTTTAAGAAACATTTTAAAACGGCTTTTATCCTGGCCGAAATTAAACAAATAAAAATTTCTCCAGAAGATTACATATATATATTTAACCTCTTTAACATGCATCTAAATTATTCTATGAAATAACACTTACATTCATTTTACAAATATTTTCAAACAGCGAAGGTAATTTGATTGAATGTCCTTACTAATAAACTCATGCATTTTATGCAATAGATCAGGTTCAGTTGCTTTGTGTGACTGAAACTGCATCCTCTTATAACGCTTTGCATAAAATAAAATGACTTTCACCTTGCTTTTTACGTTATATTTTGCCTTCAAACCAAATTCTCAAATATAGTGGTGTAGTTTAAATGCCTTCTGGCTACTGTGCTACAACAACATGGCTTTTAATGTTTAAGAATGCAGTCAGTAGGAGGACAGTCGGTTGTTGTTGCCATTGCAACCACCATTCTAAGATGTTGTGTGTGGCTGTCTGTGCGTTGCCAAAGTTTTCTAAGTATTTTAGTACATTGCAATGTGGTTACTAGAGTGCTTTGAGTGGTTGCTGCTACAGGGTGATTGCTTACAGGGCAAGGTTAAAAAGCCCTTGCAATAATCTAGTGCAGTGTTTCTCAACCACGTTCCTGGAGGACCTGGTCTCCTTTGTCTGTCACACTCATTACAGGTCTTTAAGTGTCTGCTAATAAGCTGATGATCTGAATCAGGTATGTTTGCTTAAGGAGACATGGAAATGTGCAGAGCTGGTGGTCCTCCAGGAACATGGTTGAGAAACACTGGCAGGGCTCGACAATAAGGACTGCCCGATGGCCCGGGGCCAGCGTGCGACACGCTCGGGCCAGTATACAGAAGTGTTACTGGCCCGTTCGGGCCAGTGGTGCCTTGTCACTAACGTTTGGCTGCGGCTGTCTGTCAATTGCGTGCAAATACAGTCTTAGGGTGCTTTCACACATAGATGTTTGTTTGGGAATATGTCTCGTTTACCCTGTTAGCGCGGTTCGATTGGCGTATGTGAATCCAGCAATCACGCTCGCATCCGCGCCAAATCAATCAGTCCGAGATCGCCGGTATGAGGTGGTCTCTGCTCGACTGAGCGGATCGATTGTAGTGAGAAAACAAAACTATCCAGCGAACTAACGACCCAGGCTATATCACAGTGTATTAAGATTGTGTAATAGCCATGTATACGGCTATATGAATAGAGAATTCATCCCTACTGGCAAATATGCGCTTCATGTCTTAAACGAAAGTGAAAGCATGCTGAAATATTACAGTGCGCTGTTTATCCGTTAGGAAAATTGCCCGAAGTTACCATCTGATCATTTTTCCACATTTTAATCTTATAATATGTTATATTGTGCCAATTGTGTTGTTCATTTCTGCACTGACAGCTGGAAAGAAAGATCAGTATCGATCTGCTTTATAATCTGATGCAGTCCTGTTTCATCTGTTATTTCTCTCTCTAATTTAAGCCTATAATGCAGAATT